>JAGFMF010011380.1:409142-603124 GCA_019455555.1 Galemys pyrenaicus
TTCTGACTTGCTTCGCTAAGCATAATCCCCTCCAGATCCATCCATGTTCCCATGAATGAGTCTAGTTTTTCATTTCTGATTGCTGAGTAGTATTCCAAACAATCATAATATTTACTGACTGTTTACCATATGTTAGAAACTGTGCTTAACCACAGTTATGTAAACTGGATAATACATTTATTTTCCAGATGAAGAAAACTGATGCATAACTGAGTTTAAACATTTAGACAAAGTAGAAGACTAATAAAGCTCTATCTGGGTCCAAGATCTTACACTAATATAATATAACCCATTCTTAACTTTAGCATGATTGATATTTTAGACTAGACAATCCTTTGTTGTGGGGGGGCTGTTTTGTACATTATAGGATGTATACTATTATCCCTAAACTCTCCCCACTAGATTCCAAGCAGTGGCACCATACTCCCCAACAGGTAATGGCAATAAAAATATCCCCTGACATTGCCAAATGTATCTGAGGGAGCTAACACACTGGTTGAGAATCACTGGGATAAGTGCTTTAACTTGTTGAGAATCTAGAGCAATACAGTAACTTTATGCCTTAAACCTGTCAGCTATAAAAGGATATTTCAAGTTTTTTGAAGATATAACAAATGAAAGATGTGTGGTTAAGTAAAAATGTGTTAATGGTATTTAAACTCAATAAATGACACTAATGCCCATTATTTTCTTTACTTCCATACAGAAAGACTATAAAATTATGAGTCTGTAACAAAAAAGAGAACCTTTAACATGCAGGAATGTAAAGTTGTCCCTTTGACTGGATATACAAAGTTGCTCCCTTTGGGGGAATAAGAATCAAAACTTACATTTTGGAATTATTTTCAGACAGTTTAGGTCTTTTCTTCTCCATCATTTCCTTTCCACATCATATGAATATGCAAACACAAACTTGCTCTATTATTTTACATATTTCATTTGACTTTTAAGTTTAGAGCAATGTTATGTAGCTTACTGTAATTTATCTGAATGTTTTCTGAATGACATTTGCTTGCTTTCAAAATAAATCCAAATTATAAAAGACAGAGTGGATATTTAGAGAAAAAATCCAAAAGTGTAAGCATTTTATGCAATGAATAAAAGGAATGAATGCATTGAAGACATAATTTCCTAAATCATTCTGGGATGAGAAAGAAGAGGGAGGAATGATTATAAAGTATCCAAAGACTTCAAGAGCTTATTCTAAAATCCAACAACTAATTAATAGACAAAAATCAGCTCCCTTTCTACATACTAATAATGAATGATCTGCAAAGGAAATTACAAAAGAATTCATTTTACAATAGCATCAAATAAATGAAACACTGACAAATTAACTTAACCAAGGAAGTGAAAAGATTTGCACAATGAAGGCTACAAAACATTGCTGAAAGAAAATTAAAAATAAATGGAAACACAAGGGGACTATTTTACATTCCTGCATGTTAAACATTATGTTTTTTGTTACAGACATAATTTCATAGTCTTTGTATATGGAAATAAAGAAAATCATAAACATTCATGTCATTTATTGAGCTTAAATGGCAATCTGTCCATAATTTGGAAGACCTAATATTGTTAAAATGTCAAATTCCAAACCTCAGGTTCTTGATAAGAGACTATAAACAGACAAACTGTAAGAGGTCTTAATCTAACTGTATAGAAAGCACAAAAGTAAAACTACATATTTATGGACACCTGATCTTTGACAAAGGAGCAAAGAACATGCGATGGAACAAGGACAGCTTATTCAATAAATGGTGCTGGCAAAACTGGTCCACCATATGCAAAAAAATGAAACTGGACCACTATCTCACACCATGTACAAAAATCAACTCAAAATAGATAAAAGACCTAAATGTAAGACCCAAAACTATAAACTATATAGAAGAAAACATATGTAAAATGCTACAAGACATGCATTTCAATAACGCCTTTGAAGATGCATCCCCCAAAGCAATAAAAATGTGAGAGAAGATAAACAGATGGAACTACATCAAGATAAAAAGCTTCTGTACAGCAAAGGAAACATTAAATAAAATAGACACCCCACTGACTGGGAAAAAAAATCTTTTTGCTCCACACAATGGACAAGAGTCTGATCACAAAGATATATACAAAGAACTCTCAAGACTCAAGAAAAACAAAGTAAAAAACCCAATCAAAAAATGGGCAGAAGAACTTCAAAGACACTTCTCCAAAGAGGACATACACATGGCCAACAGGCACATGAGAAAATGCTCAACATCCCTCATAATCAGGGAAATGCAAACCAAGACCACAAAGAGGTTATCGCCGTACACATGTAAGAATGGCACATATCAAAAAAACCAACAACAACAAAGGTTGGCAACAATTTAGAGAAAAAGGAACCCTAGTACACTGCTGGTGGGAATGCAAGTTAATCCAACCATATGAAAGACCGTATGGAGGTTCCTCAGTCTACTAAAAATACAACTACCATATGACCTGGCAATCCCACTCCGAGGGATCTACCCAAAGGACACAAAAACACCGATCCAAAAGAGCACCTGTACCCCCATGTTTATTACAGCACTATTTATAATTGGTAAAACCTGGAAACAACCCAAATGCCCAAAAGTAGATGACTGGATCAAGAAGATGTGGTATATATACACAATGGAATACTATTCAGCAATCAAAAACAATAAACTAGGGCCATTTATAGAAACATGGGTAGAGCTAGAAAGAGTTATACTCAGTGAAACAAGTCAGAAGGCAAGAGAAAAATATCGGATGCCCTCGCTTTTAGGAGGAATGTGAAAGAACAACAACACAACAAAAAATAAAAAAGAAGAAAACAAAAAAACAAGAGAATGCTCAAGGAAATGGGCAATCACAACCAAAAACAAACAAAAACTCAACAAGATCAAAAGGTCAAAGATAAAAAAGATAAACCCAAGGGACCATGGGGTGGGCGGAGGGAAAAGAGGGCAAAGACGGGGATGAGGGCATTAAGAGGGATGGAGGTGATGGTGCACAGGTGAAATGGTGGTGGAAACCCCCTGGGGACTACAAATGATGTCAAATACAATTAAATAAATCTAATAATTTTTAAAAAATGTCAAAGCCACCCAAAGTTATCTACAATGCAATCCGTACCAAAATCCCCCTGATATTTTCTGCAGAAACAAGAAAACCCCTAAAATTCATAAGGAATATCAAAGGACCTCAAAAAGCTAAGCAAAATTCTGCAGAAGAACAAAGCTTAAAGGCTCACGTGTCCTGATTTCAAACTTACTACAAAGCTACAAAAATCAAAACAGTGGTATATTCACAAAGACAGACATATAGATCTCTAGAACAGAACAGAGAGCCTAGAAATAAACTTTCGTATATACAGTTGAATGATTATTGATAAGAGTGCCAACTGAGTAAGGATAGTCTTTTCAGGAAATGGTGTTGGAAAAACTCAACATCCACATGCAACAAAGTTGAAGCTTTACCTAATACCATATATAAAAATTAACTCAAAATGGATAAAGAACCAAATATAAGACCAAAAACATAAAACTCTTATTAGAAAATATAAACCTGAACTTGGAATGTTGTACTGATATGACACCAAACACACAGGTAACAAAAGGAAGAATAAACTGGACTTTCTGAAAAATTAAAATACCTGTAATCAGAAGACACTGTTAAAAGAATAAAAAGGCAACCATAGGGTGAAAATATGTGCAAATCTTCTATCTGATAAGGGATTAATATCCAGAATATATAGTTAACTCCAAAACTCAGCAACAACAAAAAAATCTGATTTAATAATAGACTATGGACTTGAATAGACATTTCTCAAAAGAAAAGTAGATAAATGGCAAGAAAGCATATAAAAAGAGGCTCTACATCTCCAATCATTAAGGAAATACAAATTAATATTAAAATGAGATACCATACACAACCATTAGGATAGCAACTATTAAAAAAATTGCAAAACAATTGCTGACAGGATATAGTGAAACTGGAATCCTTGTGCATTATTGTCAGGAATGGAAAATAGTACTCCCTAACATGGAAAACAATATTCAGATTCCCCAAAATATCAAAAACAGAATCAGCACATGACACAGCAATTCCACATGTGTGTATAAGCACAAACGATTTGAATTTAGGGTCTCAAAGAGATATTTATTTACCTAGGTCCATTGTAGCATTGTTTACAATAGGATATGATAAAGAATGATTTTAAATTTCTCTTTGATCCTTTCCTGCAAAAGTATATAATGCAATCAATCCATATTGCACTGATCTGGTATCCTAACACATGTGTATGTAGCCTCATATATATGCATACATATAACAACAAATCTGCCTCAGAAACATGAAGCCACTGCAAAAATACTAAAATAACAATTTAAAAAATTACACAATAATCAAAAGGAATTTAAAATCTTTGAATGCTTTTATGTAAAATGTACACAAATATCAAACTAATCAAATGTGTCACTTCTGACAATTGAAGAATTAAATAGTTTAGTATCTTCCCACAGAAATTCTCCCCATAAAACTGTCTGAAAAACAAATTCAAATTTTAATTTTCTATCTAAATTTCTAAAGTTCTCAAATCTCATGAGGAGTTCCCTGGGCAGGGATTTTTCAGATCTCTCTTTAGAAACTTTTTCCAAATTATTTTTATAATCCTGAACTCCCTCCTGTCTTTAAGGATTCTGATGTGTCCTCTTAGATGAAATCATGTGCTGTCTGCTATGATAAAATAATAAATTAAATACTACTTAAATGTTATCTTCTTTTTGAAAAACATGGCTATATACACTATACTTTTTTTCATAAAAATTAGTCTCATTTGAGAAAAAAATGCTCCTTTACTTTTAACAACTGGAAAAAATATTATGAATCTCATTGCTCACATCCTCTCATATTTCTGATCGTATAAATGGTTGAAACTTTACAATATTCTTCATGAAGCTGAGATCAGACAACATTTGCATACTCATTATATATTATTTCTATACAATTAATCCAGCTTTGAATTATACACAGTTCAGAATTTAATTAATAGTTTTCACTTTTTGAAAACTACTAGGGGTTTCTAGGAAACTAGAAATACAAGAAATGTCATTCTAGAATAACCTGGTATGCATCCATAGTAGCAGCTTGTGTCCTCTATTAGAAAATGACAAGCAAGTCATTCAATTAGATAAACATATGCCATGGAGGGGAAAAAGTTTTTTATTCAGCTAGTGGGTAGTAATTTCTTCTTTGACAGTTATTGACTGACTTGCCAACCTTTACCTTAGTCTACTTTAGAAAATAATCAGAAAATATGTAAAGCTAGAAAATGGGTTTTACCACTCTTTCCAATTCATATTCATTTCCAGTAGGTGCTAAAAAGCTCCATTAAGAAAGTTTCTGAAGCCATCTCTGGACTCAGTATAACATGGGATCATGATTACTTATCTATGTCTTTCATTGGCAAAGGGTAAGGCTGAGGGAACAATAGGTTGGGCAGAGTTAAGGCGCAAGGGTATTATACTGACTGACTCAGGGCTAATGGTTTTCTTTCACAAAAATCTTTACTTCATTATGAATACTAAGTAGTTCTTTAGCTTAAATGCAGATTATATTAAAAAGATTTTCTTTATTCTAATATTTGCTTCAGTGTATCACATGGCCATTGCCTGAAGAGACAACTGGTTTTGGCTGTCATTTCTCCTCACCCAATGATACGTCATAACTCATTTCATTGTCTTTGCTGATTGTGACTTATTCAGTAGCTTATTTGTCAGTGGAACAATTTTTAAGCCTTGTAATAGCAACTTCAACTTTTTTAATCTAATGTGGGGTTATATTTCCCAATCAATATTTAATATATTTCATATTATAATACTTCAGTTATAATTATCAATGGTTCTAATATCTTGTGTAATTTAAAATGATGTGCTCACAAAGATCAAAAAGAATCAAATAGAAATTTGATTCTATCAAATTCTATCAAGAAGAAATTTGTCAGAATTAAGGAGTTTGAATTTAAAGTTTTTATTACTATCATTCCTTTTCCACAAGACCCAACTACTATTAAGGAGAATGTGGGGAGAACAAACTTCCTACACCAAATGTTAACATTTGCAGAATTCATTTCCTGGAAACTTTTTGCTGCTTTGTATAAAGGAGAAGAAAGAATAAACTGGAAGTACGCAGCCTTAGCTTCTCCTAATCCTGGTTTTTATACTTATGCTGAGGGCTTGATTCCAGTCCACAAAATAGGGATCTAGACAAGAATCTAAATGATCAGTCTAGTTCACTACACTGCTCCTGAGTTCTGTGACTCTAGTACACCATACTTCAATTCTCATTGCCTTTATCTCTTCATTTTCTACACCCACCAAATTACTGGTTTTAACCACAGTTCTACATCCTGTTTGTCATTTTAATTCTATGAATTTTTAAGTTCTTTTGCTTCAGTCGTTGTTTTTATCCAGTAACTGCTTTTATTGTTGTTCAATTAAGTATAAATTAGTCTAATAATTGTAAACATAGTATCAAGTGTAGAGACTTAATGGTATCACTGCTTCTTTGAGGGCAGCATTTGATCTAACAATAATCAGCTTTGTGGTTCTGGAAACAACTTATGAATTTTGAGGAAGAGATGGCAAAATTGATTTGACTTACTTTTAACAATTATTTGCAAGATTAGCAAGAAATAAGCCAAACTATTTTACATTGGTTATCTTTGAGTGGAAACAGTATGAGTGACTTTTTTTTTTGCCACTTTAAAAATACTTTCTTGGGGCCTCCCTGGTTGCACAAAGGGTTGAGCACCACAATGTGGGGCTTCCGCCGCCATTGCAGTGCAAGTTCGACTCTAGGCCAGGTACAACAGACCTCTGCTGCTGTTTCACTGCTGCTCCCCTCAGCAGTATATTTCAGCAATCTGCCTTTTCTGCTCCCCACTCTGTCTCTGGTGAATCCTCTCACCTCCGAAGCCTCTGGCCTGTACTACAGCTCTTGTATGCATAAATGAATAAAATATTTAAAAAAATACTTTTTACATTTTCCAAAATAAAAAAATGCATTTATGTTAGTAAACAGATGCATTATTATATAATTATCTACTTTATGAATTCTTTACATTGTGTGAAAACCACAATTATTAAGAGATATGCATTAAACAGCTTTTACAATGCTACCAGGAGGTATAATGTTTATTCTAAAAGCCTGTTTATTAAAGGGAAATTTAAGGGGAAAGGAGTCACTGTGTAGGCAGTTTTGATTATCTATTCTAGACCATTAAAATCATCTTCCAAAAGCCCTTATGACCTTTAAGATTAAAAATATTAAATATTTAACTCATAGGTAGCAAATTAACTTTGTAACAAATTTATTAAAAGATGCCATCCTATGCTTACGGTGTTCTAATACATAATCAATGCATACATTGCATATATGTCCATTTAATAAACTTTAAAGCATGATTTCACTATTTTAAATATAGAATTTCATTACTAAACTTCTGCCTTTAGGACATATTGTTGTCCATACATTTGGTAACCTAATGCTGAGTTTTAAATTGGAAATGCGGATCTCCAAATATAACATCATTATCACAGGAAAACACCTTCCAATTATATGATTTCTAAAACGGTGAATGATTAAAAAAAAATACAAAATGCCTATTCAGACACACTATGCGTATGCAAACACAACAGTTTCATGAAGACATTCTAATATGATACTATCCAAAACCCTAGATTTTTCTCAGCTTATTACATAACTGAGATTTGTTTTTCAGCCCCATTACTTAATAGATGTGATATCCTGGACATGGTATTACTTGAGTGTTCTGGGAGGTAAATTTCTCAGCTGTAATACCATAACTAATATCTGTTTCATGCTCTACCTCTTCAAAATGTTTTTATATATGAATTCATTGGATATATATACCACCCCCTACGTAAGTTCATACAGAGTTATCAGGCAAAAACAGGAAATAAAGGGAATCCAAGTAAGGAAAGAAGAAATAAAACTATCACTACTGATAGACGATATATTATATATAGAAACCCCTAAAAATTCCACCAAAAAAGCATTTGAAAAAACAGAAGAATACAGCAAAGTGGTAAAATACAAAGATAAATGAATTAATATATCCTCATTCTACTCTTAGATTTCTGAATGCCACCAATCTCCCAAGTTGTACCATCATCTCCAACTAGAACCACAAAGCAAAAATTCACACATTACTAATATCGTACAGAAAGTCTCAACTGTGTTTCCTGAATTGCACAGCTATAGCCCTACTTTACTAGAATACTTCCATACCTAGGCAAACAATTGGCTTTATCATTCATAGATTGACTAAACGGATTCCAATCCAAAGAGAAAAAGCACTCAATGGAGGATGTCTATAGAATTCCTTTACTGCTATGAAGAAAATGGATCCCATATAATTCTACCTTGGCTTTATCTTCTGGGGCCAAGTCAACTTGTGAACAGTCATAGCTTTCTAACACAGATAATTTTAGCATCCTTCAATCATCAGTCTCTGCATAAAGTCATCAAAAATATAATTTTGCACATAATGATTTTAGGGCCCATTGGGTAGATATGCAGGAATATTTTCTTCCTAAATTTTTATGCTAAGAATTCTGCCACTTTTTAGGATTTCAGAATTCTTAGCACTTTATAAATTGTAAAGCACCCTGAATTTAGTTTTAATAGTAATATTTAATTGTATTGTTATAATATTACTTTCTGTAGAGAGTACTTCTTCCCCTCACTTAAAATAGTGTGAATAAACTGACTATAAACTGATTATATTGTGGAATATGATAACAGAATTTATGGAATTTTCTTTTGGAACCAACTATAGTAAGGAGTTTTTATCATAGAAACTAGCTGTTGTGTCTACCTAGAAAGCATCATTTCTTGCTACTGACTTAGAAAATCAGTTTTACACTATGACTGAAATAAAAGCAAGGATGTATGCAATGTTAAACTCTGGAAAATAATCTAGGAATAAAGTTTATAAATTTGGTTAAAAATTGGCATGATATTTCTGCTGTCTTGAAAATTGTTATTTCCTTGACCTTTGCTAAACTATGGGAGTTGTTATAGATAACTCTTAGGTTAACCAGGGGTTATTTTTTATACATTATATCATATGTTGATTCAAGATATGGAGTAAGTTACCTTGGCTGCATACAACAATCCCTAAAAGCAAGACAAAGATTAAGACAACGTCTCTAATGCTGCTTTCTCTTTATTCTCGACATTTGTGCTGACTGCTGTTCAGTTACAAATTCCAGAGCAAAAAGTTAAACAACTTTAAAAAAATCTTTAAAGTCATATGTAGTAGATGATTACATGAATTTAATTTCTTCTCTATATTTTATTCATTTTGGAAAAAACAAAAGCATTTTCTGGTTTATATTTTGGGAAAGGATCAAGTCAATAAGAGGAAAGGATACTGGTTACTATAGCTTAAAATGGTATTGTTTAAAAGACTATAAGCTGTAATAACTAAATTTTAGTCTCCCTGTTTACTCTGCCTCCAGTTTGACAGATCCACAGAAGCACTGGAAACTTTGAATTTTTAAAAGTATGATGTAAGCTGTCTAGACTTGCTCTGGTGTTTTAATCACTGCTTTAGTCTCCTCCCCACCTGGGAGGGTAACAAGTGCAGCGCTATAATAAGGCTCTGTGCAGTGATGGAATGAGAAAAAGGACCATAATCAAAATTACTTAAATGTATTAGAACAGACAGAAGGGTTTCTAGCGTTTTTTTTTTTTTAATGTCCATCTGATGAGCAGAAAGTAATTGTAGATACTAAAAAAGAAACACTGTCTATGGAAGCTTAAAGGGTATCAAGTACAAATTCATATGTATATGTGTGCATGCAGGTATAAACTTGTGTATGTGGCCAGTCCCTACTCTGACACAGAATTAGGCCAGAGTTTAAGAGATGGGAGAGCAGGGGAGCTGGGTAATGGCAACAAGAAAAAGAAATGTTCTCTATGTCAAGGATTCCAAATTCAATTTGGTTCAGGTAATTTTTTAAGCTTTTGCTTTTATTCAGTTCAAAAGTTACAGAAAAAGAACAACTTTTAGCCTGAACTGTTTGCAAAACTTTTAGTTCTCCATTCACCTCAAAGGAATAAAAGAAAAGAAACAAATGAACAATACAGAAACAGCTGTACTTTACCTCTATTTCACATATACTCAACAAGCTTTCTAATTCATGATCAATGAGTCTAAATTGAGATTGACTAAGGAAAAAAAAGACACTATCACATACATCCTTTTCAGTCAGGAAGAGAAAGTTAATAGTATCTGTAAAGCCTTCAAACCACAGGAAATCAGAGACACTTAACATCAATTATTTAAATAACTACTAATCTATTATAGAGGAAAGAAAAAAGAGAACAGTTTAGGTCACTTGACCAGAGGTAAAAATATTATTTATTTTCTTCCTTTTCCTTTCAATAAAAGAGGAAGACAGCAATCTAATGACTTCCCAAATTAAAGCCAATCAATCACTTGAAGGATATTTCTCTGCTTAAAAACCACTTCTAAACTTGAGGTAATTTTTTAAGCCTTTCAAAAATAGTTTCTTGCTGAATGGGTTACCTGATCTCTAAATTCTGATAGTGAGGTAGTGTTTCCCCATACCAACTAGCAATTCTTGGACACCAGCTGGGCGTCAAGAATTCAACTCAATTCTGACACTATTTTCCCAGAGATAGCATTAGGTTCCACTGGTGAAGGGTTTGGTCTCCAAAGATGGCTCTCCATTTCAGATGCCAGTTGCAAGGCTGTTAACCAATGCATCTGATCAACTGGCTATATAATTCAGAGGTGTTCAGGACCTCTTTCACAGGTTCAATGAATTTGCTAGTGCAGCTCACCATACTCAGAGAAACCCACTTACATTTAATTATCAGGTTGCTTTTTTTAAAAGATTTATTTATTCATGCATACAAGAGCCGGGGTATAGGCCAGAGTCCTAGGAGATAAGAGGATTCACCAAAGACAGAGTGGGGAACAGAACAAGCATGTCAAACGAAATACACTGCTGAGGGAAACAGTGGGCAAAGCAGGTGAGGTCTGCTGCACCATGTGGGTGGGTCCCGCTCCCTAGCCGGGAATCGAACTTGCGTTGCTGTGCCGTGCGGATGCTTCACAGTGTGGTGCTCAACCCGCTGCACCACCAGGGAGGCCAGGTCATCAGTTTCTTACAATGGATATTATTCAGGTTCACCCAGATAAAAGAAATGCATAAGGCAAGGTATGGGGAGAATGGTGAGGAGTTTCCATGCTCTCTCCAGGCATGCCATTCTCTCCAAGTAAACATGTGTTCACCAATCTGAAAAATCTCCAAATCCCATCCTTTGTGGTTTTTAAGGAGATGTCATTAAATATGGCATGACTGATTAACTCATGAGTCACTGGTGGGTGAAATCAATCTCCAGTCCATCTTCCATTTCCCAGAGGTTCTACAGGCTATCAGCATCCATCCTTAGATGCTTCCAAAAGATACTTCATTCACATACAAGACACCTTTATCCCTCTCAACACTTAGGAAATTCCAAGGATTTGGGGAACCCTGAATTAGAATGGGAACAAAGGCCAAACAGATACCAGAAACATATTTTGGTCATCTGAATGATCAAACATACTTTTTTCTTGTAAGTCACAGTATCGTAGTTACCTTATTTAAAAAGATCTTAATTTGGGGCCTCCACGGTGGCTCAGGGGTTAAGTCACAGCACTATGAAGCTACCTGTAGCCACTGCAGCATGAGTCTGATCCCTGGCCAGAGAGTGACCCACATGGTGCAGCAGACCTCTCCTGTCTCACCTACTGCTTCCCTCAACAGTGTGTTTCAATCTATCTGCCTGTTCTGTTACCCATTCTGTCACTGGTAAATCCTCTCACTCCCCACATATCTGGCCTGTGCTCCAGTTCTTATATAAATAAATATATCTTTAAAAAATAAGTTAAAGGGGCCTCCCTGGTGGCTCATTAGTTGAGCACCACACTGTGAAGCACCTGCAGCACAGTAGCACGAGTTCAATTCCTGGCCTGGGAGGGGACCCATATAGTGCAGCAAACTTCTCCTGCTTCACCCTCTGCTCCCCTCAGCAGTGTATTTCAGTAGATCTGCCTGTTCTGCTCCCCACTCTGTCTCTGGTGAATCCTCTCACCTCCTGCAGCTCTGGCATTGTACCCCAGCTCTTGTATACATAAAAAATCTTTTAAAAAAATAAGTAAAAATAAGTAAAAATAAAAAGATCTTAATTCATAGAATACGTATGTCACAAATATGCTTGTGCTCATCATTAGTGGGCAAAGTGTAACAGTTTGTATATTCTGATAGCAAAATGAGCACTCACTCTTATTTTAAAGGTTGAGATAGAAAAAACTGAGACCTCTAAGAATATTGCCTCGAATAGCATTAAAAAATATCTTTTCTAGGCTTTTTCCACTTTTCAGTGTTAAGACAAAAACTACTTTAATGTTGAATATATTGTGAAATGTGCTAAATGAAGCACATTATTAAAATGAAGCATAAAAATGTCTTACTATGCTTTACATCTCTATTTTTGATACTAGATAACTATGGCTAATTTTTAAGGTGTGATAGATAAGTTATTGTGGTCTTTTGACATTATTATATATCTTGTCTATCAAATACCATATTCTTTATATTTGAGATTTGTTCCAAAGTAACCCAGGAGGAGCAATTAGAGCAGGTTCCAGACCATGAGTTGGTAAATACTGAACCTGGGATATGATGGATATATGAGTATTTCACTATACTATTTCCTCTACTGCATATGCTTGAAATTTTTCATAAAACTTAATATAAGTTTCTACAAAATTCCACCTAAGTGACTATCAATGTTATAATCTAAAAGAGCTGAAAACTATAAAGTTGCTCATTTACCTTTGGGAAAGAAAATGAGAAATACGTAGTATTGTAGGGTGAAAGCGAAGCCGAGTAGTTCTGTTTGACTGCACTACGTGTACTACTAGAACTGATGTTCATGAAAAAGAAACATGGTTATAGAGAGCCAAAGAAATACAGACACCAGTGAATACAAGAGTCCATCAAATCCATAAATCAGGATACTGTAATAGATCTTGGGGCAGGGGAATTGGGAGAACTTAACACAGCCATTTAAAGAATTAGAAGACTTTATGTAATAAAAGCAGTTAAATTTTCTGTATATGATCCTTGATAATTACTTTTTACTTAAAATCATTAAAACACAAGGGCGCTGCAAATGATACAAACTTCTTTTTCATGAGTATTCAAAAGTGAAAGTGCTCTCCTTTCCACCAGCAAGCACAACATTTTTTTTTTTTAAGTAAAGTTTGAAGTTTTAGAAGTTTGTAGAGAAAAAAATTAGAAAGAATCTATGGACCCCCTCAAAAGAATGAATGTGCATCATTCATTAATGTCAAAGGCTGATTTAAAAGATCTGTGATTTTCCTCACAGGGGATAACTCAAGGATAATAATCCATCACTTTACCACTCTCTTAAATCCAGATTTTTCTACAGTCAACTGCAAGGATAAAATGTCAACCGCTATAGATATGTAAAAGATTTTACAAATAAGTTAACAGAATGATTATGGTGTTTATATAAGCCTAACACCGTCTCTTACAGTACTTCTAACACATGGTAATTTTACTTCTTTTCTAGAAAGAAGCTTCTCTAATGAAGACCCTAGTGATAGCAGTATGTTTACTGATCCTGAAAAGAAGACAGTACCTGAGATTAGTAGAATCTCACTGGAAGTCCTTAGACTGTTTACAGTAATGAAGGATGAATTCTAGATCTGGACTACTCCCATATTCCTTTTAGTATAGGAGTTTATGTTACGTTTGTGGTTCCTACATATTTGAGATGGAACTTGACATTTGAAAACATTATATTTGGGTTTTTTTCTTGAATTACCTTCCACACTACTCTAAGGCAAGTTTTGATTTGAGACAAAGAAATTTCCATATGGGCATTGCACAAATCAACATGTTAGATTATAACCATAGTAAAAACAGTAAACTGTATTCTAAAGATACTAAAGCTAACCCTTTAGTCTATTTGCTATTATTTGTTAAATGCATACTGCCTTTTAATCTTACCACATGGTTATAAAAAATAAATTGCCTCATTTCTAACATACATCATATTTAATAATATAGTGCACCACCCCATAGGTGTTATACATTGCCACATAACAGTTCTAGAAATTTAATGTCTGGGTATGAATCCTGGTTGCACCAATAACCAACAAATTGCTTGATTTCTCTATGTCTCCCCTTATCTATAAAATGGGGATGATGATAACAATACATAGTCTCCTGAAACTGTAAAAATTTTATTGAGTTAGCATGTATGAAACACTTAGAAAGGTGTTCACCTGGACACTCAATACATGCTAAGTTAAACTGTATTTATACAGCAAAAATAATAATAGCCAAAAAGGTTTACTTAGGTTTCAAAAGAATCTTTTTATAAAAGACTGAAGTCTGGGCAAAGTTTCAATATATCTGATACTTAGAATACACACACACATAATCTCTGCTTGTTTAACCTATTTTTTGTATGTGATAGACATGATTTATTAAAATGACTACAGAAAAAAAAATACTTTTCTTGTGACACAGAAAAGCTATACCCGTATCAGGAATGAACCTTGTGTTTACTATTTAAAGCAGTACTGTCATTTCATAGTAATCATGGTTCTTGAGTAATCAAATTGCTCAAGAAGCCATTCTGCAAAACTTTATTGGTAGGTCTCATGTTACAACTTTTAAAATAAAGTAAGAGCTTATGCTTCGCAGATATTAATTTTTACCTAGAATTTGAAGACTCTGTCCTTCACAAAAGAACATGCTTTAAGTTCTTTGGTTGAGTGTTCTACCATTTCCTATTCACTGAATATGTATACCACAGATAGCAAAGTTTAGTATGCCAATAAAAACCTTTTATGAGCTTGATATTTCTCTAGTGCAAGGCCATATAAAAACATTGAGTAACTTTCTTTAAATATACTTTTTGGTTTATGGTATTATACTGATTTTGTAAAGAAACCCAGACTCTGAATTATCTGATTGCACATGAATTCCCAAAATAGAATCATCAACAGTGGCTTTCAAGGAATTTAGATGGAATTAAGTAGTATTTTATCATAAATTACATTTCATTTATTGTTGGTTGACAATCACATCAACCACCTTGATAATGCACAATTATAATTACATTTTCTTTTAGTTTGGGGGGGGTGTTTGTTTTAAGTTAGAAATCAAGACTAACAAAACAAGGAAGATATATGTATTGCCTACATTTTCAAATAAAGGAGAAATGGGTCTTACTGTTCTGGCTTTGTAAAATCTGATGTATCTATTCTGGGGTATCTTCCTTTTGTACTTGTGATTAACTTTGGTGCATTTTCCTGCTAACTATAACTTACATAAGTTATTCACGTCACCTGGGAAAGTGGTAAAGGTTCACTAATACAGGGTGACTGTTCTTCCTTTTGACTATGTGGAATGCCTATTCTAGGAAGACTCCAGCTGTATATGTAGTAGTTATATTTGAGAAGCCAGATTTCAGAAATGATTCATATGTTGGCATAACTTGAAAATAAACTATAACAAGCTTACAACTGCATTCTGTACTATATACAACCTTAGAATTAACCCATCTCTACTTCAGAATAAAGAATCTAGAGAAAATGTTTTCCCAGTCTTTTATTTTCTTGGCTGCCAGTCCTAAGTCCCAAAGGAGTAAGGCAGACAGTACTCTGGGAAATGAAAGAGTTGTTTATTTCCTCGGTCAGCTGGGAAGCTGACCAGTACCTCTGAGGGCTAGATGTCCCAACTTTTTAGTAAAAGTGTTTCTCTCTGGGTAAGGACAATTTAATAAGAAACACATTTTGGTAAAACTCCTTATCAAAGCAAGAATGGTTACCACTAAATCAAAAACCCTAGACAAATTATTTACCTATGCAGGATTAAAGAGGATCAATTTAGAGCCAAAAAAAATAAATAAGTACTGTTAATGCTTGTTCAGATTACTATCGTGGCAGAGCAGAACACTTCAACAAATAGAAAGGGGTAAGAAAAAGTAGATATGGACACAGAAACTGAGAAGTATCAACAGTAATGACTTCCCAGAAAGAGCACATACTGATGAATTCTTCCATGCCTAGCACTTCAGTATGGAAGAAAACTCTGAGAAATGTAAGAGAAGAACTTTTTATTCTACACTAAAATAACTGACAATGAGCTAAGATCCATTGAGCCGTCACCAAAGCATTCAAAATGGACTTTCTTAATCATTATTCTTCACCTCCCTGTGACTATCCGCTGTTTCCCAGCACTATTCTACCTTGGATTTCTCCTTGCATGGCTTTCATGACAAGTTAAACAAAATAGTTTCCCATAATTTTGTTCCTTTTTTTAAAAAAATAATTGTATTATGTTTTATTGGGTAATGTTGGTTTACTGCACTAAGAGTTAGGGACATAGTTTTATACCTATTCAGATGTATGTTAACACAACCTTTATCAAAGCACCATACTCTTCCACCATACTCAACTGGGGTCTCTTTCTCCTCCTTTTCCCCATTAAGTAGCTTTAAATCTACAGTCAGATTTCTAGGGTTTTTCTGATTTAGTTTTGCCCTGTTCCTTTGTTTTGTTTCTATGTAATCCACATGAGTGAAGTCATCTGGTATTTATCTTTCTCCTTCTAACTTATTTCACTTAGCATAATCCCCTCCAATTCCATTCATGCTGTTTCAAATGGCAAGATTTCAACCTTTTTTTGTTTATAGCTTAGTAGTATTTCATTGTGTATATATACCATATCTTCTTAATCCATTCATCTGTTGTTGGGAGCTTAGGTTGTTTCCATAAGTTGGCTATTGTAAATAGTGCTACAATGAAAAAAGAGTACAATGAATAAATTTTTGCATTCTTCAGGTAGATACCTAGGAAAGGAATTAATGGATCACATAGTGGATCTATTTTTAATGTTGTGAATAACTTCCATACTGTTTTCCATAGCCCTACTGCTTTTCAAGTTCCTGTTTCTCTAAATAGAGGTATTGTACTTTGGGGTTACCCCCCCCCCATCCTGTTGCTGAATTCATGTAGCACTATATTGATCTTATTTTTTCTTCAATTAAATGCTCACAAAAATTTCTATCTTCAGCCCTCTCCTCTTTCCTGAAGACTAATTTCATATTCTTACTGGGGTAAAAGAAGATGCCAAAGATGATTCTCAGGTTTCAAAACTATTTGAAGAAAATTTTATAAGCCTCATTACATGTCTTTCTATGTCATTTGACCAAAACCCAAAATTCTAAAAGAAAAGAAAAAAAGGTTGATATGGGTGCTGTTATTGAAAGAACAAAAAAAACACATGGTAAAACTAATAGTTTACAATCTGGACTACAAGTCAAAAAAAAAAAAATCTGAGAACTCTAGTCATCTGAGATTATGTAAACTGTTTAAACTGCACTGCCCAATATAGTAGCCAATAACCAAAATGTAGCTATTTGCATTTAAATTAATGGAAATAAAAATAGTTCCTCAACCATGCTAGCCTTTGCAAGTGCTCAACAGCCAAATGTACCTAGTGGCTATATCACTGGACACTTGGGTCACTGCAAAAAGTCCTACTGGACAAAGTTGCAGTGTTGATTCAATATTCACTGAGTATTCTCTTATGTAAAGAATTATTTTCTATTTAACAGGCACTGTACTAAGTATAGAGATGTATAAAGATGGGGCAAGACCTCTATCCCCAAAGAGCATAGTCAGGGGAGGAGACAGATACAAATATTTACAAGTCCAAGAGTAAAGGTAGTAAAATTTATGAGAGAGTAATGATTTTGGAGCACAGTTTTGCGTTCCTGTCCAAGTAGTAGTTATCCTTTTACCTAGCATTTCTGCTACCGTGGCTTTGTTCAACTACAGTTACAACGGTACAGTAAGTAACGATAAGATTTACAACTACCTCAGAAACTCTGGGCCATCAGAACCAGAGATGTTGAGATCTAAATTAAAGTTAGCTCTATCCCTAGATTTGGTGTTTTACACTTGGAAACCCTTGAATGAAAACATCATCCATTGCCACTCTGGCTATTCTTTTTGTCCCTTCTTGGAGACAGTTTCCCTCTACTGTCAGTTTTGGCTTGGAACTATGGAATCAGATGTGCTGTACTTACAAGGACAGTTATAAAGCACTACACCAAGAAATTATTGCAGTGGAGAAAAGTGTCAGGTACAAATGGAGAGGTGTTTTCTAAGCAGGTAAGGCTAAGCAAGGATGAAAGACAGAAACATGAAAATGAAAAGATTTGGTGGTCAAGCAACAAGTTCACTGAATCTCAAACACAGGGTACGTGCCAGGTCTCAGCAGCAGGAAATAGGGTGAAATTGTAACCCAACCACTAAGAGTCTTAATGCCACTACCTAAGAAGTTTGGTCTGAACTGACTGTACTGATGGTCATTGATTCTTAATCACAGATTAAGATTCTTGGTCACAGATCTCAAATGATGAGATCTGTGTTTTTAAAAACAAAGCTGAGAAAAGGGTGAAAGGCAGAAAGTATACGATAAATGAAGGGGAACAATATCTGAATGAAAACCCAGTTGAAGAGAGTGGAGATTAAAAAAAGAACAATGAACAGATTAACAATACTGACAGGGTCTATCTGGCATACTGGCATCCAATGAATATGGCACAAATTAGTGAAGACACTGATCATTTATACCACAAACAGAGGCAGAAAACAAAAGCAACAGAAAACAAAAATATAAGGAAAGGATTGAGAAAAACTGAAAAAGAATAAATTAAATGAGGCAACATTCCCTCTGGATAGGATTCCCCTTGATATTGAATGGCTTGCTCCCCATCTACTTGCACAAATGTCAACAACTCAATAAACTCTTCCATGATCACAGTATTTAAAATTGAACAGCTCAGACACACTCTCTTAGTACTTCCCAACCCCCTCTTCTGCTTTATTTTACTCAGTTATTCTTATCAACATCTACTATACTGTATCTGTTACTTATTTATTTTGTTCAATGTCATTCTTCCTGTTACTTAAATGTAAGTTCTACTGAGGAAGTATCTGTCTGTTTCATTCATCACTGTATACCAGAATTTAAAAAATACCTGACATATAACATGTATTTAACAAATACTTGTTGATTAAATAATGCAAAAAATAAAAGCAGGATCATTACATGTAGACTAGTAAGTCTGGATAAAAAATAATACCTAACTAACATGAAGATCCTACTGAATTTTTTTTTTGAGCACTAAATGAAAAGATTTATGTAACTACAAAGTCCTTTACACACAAAAGGCTCAAAACAGTTTTCCTCAGATACGCATTTAACATATAGAAAATAACCAAGGATAGGTTATTATAAAGTCTTTCTATATATAGTCACAAAGTAATGAGATTTTATAACTTGAAAATCGTTCATAATACTTCATAGTCACCACTTCAAGTACTTAAGTCCTATTAATAATTTCTCAACTCCCATTACAAATTTCTAATTTCTTCTCTGACATTTTGGCTATTAATAAATGTTAAACAAAGGCAAAAGGCTAAAGTTGAATAGCAGAATATAATATAGCAGAATATAATGACAGCCATTAGCTTTAAGATATAAAGAGGATATGAAATATGATTATTTAAAAAAAGGGTCAAAAAGTGAGAAAAGTAAAAACATCCAACAACACTAGAAAGCTCAAAACACTGTTAAGCTTCACTTTCCTCAACAATAAAATGCATCTCACTCTAGCACCTACCTACCTGGTAAGATTATTCAGGGAGTTTTGTTTTGTTTTTAGTATTAACTCTGTTTCAAGTAATAAGTTTGGCATGGTGCTACAAAAGTCAGTCTTTTATTCCACATATATTGATGAAGAACCTACAAATTATAGGTACTGAATACAGAGGCAAATGAAAGGGTAGGTATATCTGGCCTACTGGGAAAGATAAATAAATGATTACAAAATATGGCAAGTGCTACAGAGGAAGCCATTAGTCCTGAGGGAAAAAAAAAAAAAAACAAAGGAGAAAACCAGCTTTAGACATGATTAGGAAAACATCCATAAACAGAAAAAAGGTGGCATATAGAAGTTCAGTGATGAAGTGTCTTAACCAGAGGCACTAATACTTGACAAAGACTTGGCACAGCTGTGGGAAAAGAACTTGTGTTTTCTTTGAGGAATTGAAAGGAACCCAGTATAACTGAAGCATAGTTAGCGAAATAAGACCAGAAATCATATAATATAGGACTCTGAAGAGCCATGGAAAGATTTTGAGATTTTATTCTGTGGGAATTTATTCTTCAATGGAAAAGCTAAGGAAGTTATCTTCTTTTTTTCCCAGAGAAAGATAATTTATGCCTCATAAAGATCACTCAAACTATTTTTGGAAAAAGTATTACTGGGAAATGTAATGGAAGAATTAGTTCTAAGACTAATGCAACAGTCCAGGAAGGAGAGAGAGATGGTTTCTTGTAATAGAGTAGCGGTATAGCTATGAATGAAGAGAAGTGGATGGTAATTACAAATATATTTTTGAACAAACTAGATTTGGGTGATGAGGAAAGGGAAAGAATCAAGGACGACTTCTAGATGTCTTAAGCAAATACTTAGTTGATAGAACCACAGTAATTAAGTAGTCAACTTAAATATGTAAATAATTTTAACTTTTTTTTAAAGTCGGGAACCAAATCTTATTAAAAGCAAACTATTCATTCAAAAGTAATCATAGAACTACTCAAAATGCATAGTAAGAAGGATGAAAAACATCTTACTGGCCAATAGATTGTTTCAATTTTCATTATATAAACTCCAAAAATCTTCATTTTTAGGAAACATAAACTAACTGCAGCAGACAGCAAAACAAAGATTTTGTCACATAGACTGGTTTCCATTTAGTGAGTCAACTGTTTCTAGCAGTCTCAGTTGGGATAGAGGCATTTACAGAACTGGCTGTGCTCAAGGCTTCTTTGTGAGCAGCTTTAGATCTGTGCTGCACTTGGCAATTGTTCCCTTTTCCTGCGGTACAGAGATGCTCTGCACCATGTGCTTCCTCACCCAGTTTATCATATGCGCCTGTTCTTTTCAACACATCCTATTTTGCAGAGATGTGATACTCCAGGGTATTCTTTACCTCTCTGTGTACTGTATGCAGTTGTTCCCAGTAAGTAACTTCCCAGGCCATAGTGATGTTATTCCTCTGACATCAAAAAGATGATGGTGCTTTTGAACCAATGCCTGCTGTTCCTCCTCCAGCTCAATATCATCCTGAATTTGTTTGGTGGAAGCCTGTTTCACCTCTTCTAATTGAGCAATTTTTTGCTCACTGAGGTTATCAGCAAATTCCCCAAAAGAGGCACCATATTTTTTAACTATATAAACAGGTGCTTAATCACATATATTTCCTTTGATATAAAATATAAGGTCAGCTCAGTTCTAAGTACATACAGTCATGTCACACTAGTTTTAGGAAAAAGGAACTGAAAGAATTTCTTAGAATCAGTCCCCAGCCAACTTTTCCTCCATGTTCAGGAAGAGGTTCAGGGGCAAGACTGGACTGCCCTGACAGATTCTTATTGCTTGCAATACCCCTGGACTGAGGATGCTTATATTCTTCAGAGAAGGGGTCACTGCAGTCATGGTAGAATGTACTACTAAGGACAGCATGGTCAGTGAGGATCTAAGTGACAGACTTAGTGTCTCAGGGATCTCAAAAGGAAAACATCAGGGACATAAGCAAGATGGTCGCTCACAAGTCTTGTATGCAAAGAACCAATTCTAGTTATTCTTAGCTACCAACAGGATAGAGGAAAGATAACTGGTGATCCTAAAGCACAAAGTAAAACAGAAAAAAGGAAGTAAGGAAGAAAGAAACCAGGGCCTCCCTGGTGGCACAGTGGGTTAAGCAATGCACTATGAAGCAAACAGCAGCCACTGCGGCACAAGTTCGATCCCTGCTGCCAGCCAGGGAGGGGACCCACATGGCGCAGCACACCTTTCTTGCTGTGCCCGCTGCTCCCCTCAGTAGTGTACTTCTGTTGATCTGCCTGTTCTGCTCCCCGTTCTCTGTGGTGAATCCTCTCACCCCTCCCCCCCACCTCTGGCCTGTACCCCAGTACTTGTATGCATAAATAAATAAATCTTTTTTAAAAAAAAGAAAGAAACCAAAGCACAAAAAGGAAGAGCAATTATGAGGCATAGCAATATCTTACCAAATTTCTAACCAAAAAAAGTGATTAAAGTGAAATTAGGTTTAAAAACAAACCATGCCATTTGAATAGAGAGAGCAACCGAGAAATCCAGGACATCAGGTGTAAAGAGTCTAGACAGAAGGAAACACATTTAGAAGATTTTTGTTTCCTTGAGTATTTGCCAATTACCAGGACAGGGCAAAAAGGTCAAGCAGAAAGCAGTAGCCTGGAACTTGTATCATCTGACTAGGCTGAGAACACAAAAATTTTAATTCTCTACTACGAAGACACTGAAGAATTAAGGATCCCAGATAAAAAGGAACCTCAAATAATCAACCCAATATTCTACTCAATTTTTGCTCTCCAGGAATGTGCTGAATCATAAACAACATGGACTGAAATGCAGGAAAATGCAGCAAAAAAGGTGTTACACAGAAGCTAAAATAGCAAAGCAGAGATTTCATCAATACTTATGATATTCAGGACATGCCAAAGAAGAGACAATGTGGTAAATACTCCACTTTTCTTAGAATGGCTATGAGTTGGGAGTGAGTTGATCTTAACTTCCTGACTGCCCTAAAATCAGTCTCATGTCATTATCAATCACTAAAGAATCAAAGTGATCAATGAAAAACTAGGTGCCTGCTAGAGGATATTAAATCCTATGTGGAAAAAAAATAACAGATCCTCTACAATTTTTCACTACAGTGCTAGTAAAACATTACCAGCTGTTTTAGGAAAAAAGATCAACTAATCAAAAACCAGAAAATGGAAATAGGTTCATAGATGATCTGAGTATTAGAGTATTCAAACAGGAACTCTACAACAATGATTAATAGTCTCAAGAAAATAGATGAAAACATTGTGAGAATTCAAAGCTGTATAAATTTAAAAAATGAAAACAAAAAAAATGGAAATTAAGAACCCTGTAATTGGGTATAACTGTATATTGGACAAAGAAGATATAAGTGAAATTGAAGATATAAGTCAGCAAAACATACTCCAGCTAACACACAGAATAAAAATAATGGAAACTAAAATGACCTAACATGTAATTGCAGTCATAGAAGAAAACTGAAAAGAAATGAGTTAAAGAACACCAGCTAAGAAAATTCCATAAGTGACAAAAGATAGAAAGTCATGACTCAACCTCTACAAATTCCATACAGAATAATGTCAATAAAAGTGGTATATAAGCACATAATAGTAAATCTACTGAAAAGCAAAGACATAGGTAAAATCTTAGAAACAGCCAAAGGAAAACACATTAACTTCCAAAGGGAAATAACAAGACCAAAAGCTTATTTGACATAAACAGTGGGAACCAGAAGTTAGTAGTAAAACTTGAAGGTGGTTAAGAGAGAGCCTTTAAAAATGAAGGTAAAAATGAATTTACAGGAAAACAAAAACAAAGAATTATTACCAGAAGACCTGTACTAGAAGTAATATTAAACGAAGTTCCTCAGCAAAAGCAAATATTTTGCCCAAAGACAACAGAAGAAATGAAGACTTCCAGAAATGGTATATGTGAGGACAAGAGAACGAACTGAAATGAATATAGTTATTTTAATAACCTCCTCATTACTATTACTATTACTATTAATTATCTCAACAACAACGACATATTGGGGTTTAAATAAAACAAAGCAGAGAAGAGAATTAAATGAAATTAAGAAGCTGTAGAGAAACTATGATAGACTCAAATAACTGAAAGACGTGTATTAGAATCTCTAAGCCAATAAAAAGATAATAAAAAAATGTACAATAAACATGCAAAGAAGGAATATATGGAATATAATAACTTTGATTAATCTAAAAGAAAGCAAGAAATGAGAGGTGAAAAGTTACAAAGGATTAATGGGAAAGGAGAGAGCAAGCTGTAAAATAATTTTTAAAATTCAACTAATATAGGAGAGCAATTACATTAAACATAAAGCAATAGATTATCAAATTTAATAAAAAACCCACTATATCATGCTTAGAGATCTTTATTTTAAGTATAAGTATAAAGACAAAGATTTTAATGAAAGTGATGGAAAGAAAAGTCAGAAGAAAAAAATATAGGCCAAAGGCAAAAACCATTACTAGTGATAATGATAAGATAAACATATTAATCAAATTTATCTGCAGTTAATAACTTAGACTCAAAATATGTAAGACAAAATATAATAAAACTAGAACATAGAGACAAATCCTCACACCAACATTTTAACACCTTCTCTCAAGTTAGTAAAACACTCTAAAAAGTCATTAGTGATATAGAGGATTTGAACATGTATAATAATCCTGACTTAACTGATAGTAAGCACATCATACTCCATTTTCTAAACTTGACAATAAAATATCAACAAATTACTCACAATTGCAATCATGGAAAGACTACCCCTCCCTAGACCACAGTAGTCTTAAATTGGGTTATTAACAAAAATCTAACTAGCAAATCCCCAAATGCTTAGATATTATGCAATATATTTCTATTTTTTTAAAGATTTTATTTATTTATGCATACAAGAGCTGGGTTACAAGCCAGAGGAGCCAGGGGTGAGAGGATTCACCAGAGACAGTGGGGAACAGAACAGATAGATCGACTGAAATACAATGCTGAGGGGAGCAGTGGGGAGACCAGGTGTGGTCTGCTATACCATGTGGCTCACCTCCTTGGTGGGGACTCAACCTGCATTGGCTACAGAAACCCCACAGTGCACGCTCAACCCCCTGAGCCACCGAGGGAGGCCCTTGCAATTTATTTCTAAATAACCTATTAATCAAAGAAGAAACTGTTTGGGTTCAGCTGATAGGGTTCAGATGTTAGGGTTTAGTAAGTAGGTGAGGTCCTTGGGTTTCCTCTAAAAAAAGTTTCCCATTCAGCAGTACACAGTGGGTTTACTAAAGAATGAAACATTTGCAAAGACACAAAAAGGAAAGGCTGCATTTAAAAGGGCAAGCTTATTAGGAAAAAGAGGCACCTGCATAGACACAGGTAGGAAGGCAGTCTTGGGACAAGAGCTGCATTTTGCCAGAGCAGGAGTTGTTTTTATATGGTATTCTTGTGGGGGTTCATTTCTTTGTGGAATTTTTTTTGTGAAATCCATCACTTCTAAGGTCTGGCTGGGTTAATCTGTAAGGACTGGTACTGTGTTGTAATGACTGAAAATTCTCCAAATCTCCACCTCACATCTCTGCCTATGGATTTTTGATAACTATCTGTGCCTAAAGATTTTCCCATAGCCAATTTAATGACATAGTCATTTCTACACCCACCGTTAGTTTTGGGCCTTGTGAAAATTCCATCCTAAATTTTTCACTATTGAGTTTCCATCAAAACCACATTGGAAACCTGAAGTATTTTGAATTGACTGATAAACTAAAGTATATGTCAGACTTGAGACTTGTGAGATATAGCTAACAGTGCATTTACAGGGAAATTTCATGAGCACATTTAAAATAAGAAAGATCATTAATGATTTGAGTATGTATCTCAAGAAGCATGAAAAAGAGCATATTAAAAATACTTAAATAAGGAGAGAAATAATGGTAAAAACAGAATCTATTAGAAAATAAAGATTTTTTTTAAAATCTGAGAACTGGAGCTTTGAAGTGAGAAAAAGAAGCACAATTACAAAAAGCAGATTAAAAAGTAGGTAACATAACAGATACTATATATATTAACAGTATAATAAATAAACATTGTGAAAATTAAGTCAAATGAGAAAATTTAGATAAAATGAACAAAGACCTTGAGAAGAAAATTTGTCTAAACTGGCAAAGAAGTAATAGAAAATATAAAATTCTATCTAATTAGAGAAACAAAATTAATAATCCCTACAAGAAAATTCCAGATGGCTTCATCATTTGAGATCTTTCAAGCCTTTATAGATGAAGTAATATCAATCTCACAAACATCTAGAAAATTAAAAACATTTCCCAGTCCATTTTATGAGGTCAACATAACCCTTATACTGAAATCTATCAAAGCCTTTATAAGAAACTAAAATTACTAGTCTTCTTCATGAAAATGTAAAAATTCTAAATGAAATACAACCTAACATAATAAGAAGACAATTCATAATGATAAAGTTAAGCTTTCAGAAACTCAAGGATGCTTTAAAATTAGTAATAGCTTTTTACATGTATTTAACAAACAGCAACTATATTCCTGAGTATTGTTCTAATAGTCTTAAGTACAGAGGTGTTTTTAAAATACACATTTTATCATCATTTATAATAGCTTTTAAATGTTCATGTATATCAAATTAGCTAGATAACTTATGTACATCTATCAGAAATCAGTTCACTATCATGATTCTGTAACAGGGTGGTCCCCAGGAAAGGGGGAAGTTCCAGAATCCCGGTTCCACCCTAAGTGGGTGGAACTGAGCAGGGATAAGATGTTGGAGAGGAAATAGGACAGAAGGAAGGGAGGAAGAAAAAAGCAAGATAGAGAGCAGCAAGGTGACGTGAAGGAGGCATGTGGAGCAGAGGGACATGTGAAGAAACTGCACTCGCTTTTTGGTCTTGGACTGGTTGGAACAGATGTGGGTGAGAGACCCGTGGGGAGGTTAACAATGGCAGCTTTCACCTTGATTTTGATTTTGTTCTTTTCCTCCCAGATTTGTCTGACTCTTTCTGACCCTTTTCTATGGGTCTCTACTGAAAGGTCCGTTAGACTTGAGCAGGCTTTTGGGCCTTGCTTTGGGTCAATCCTTTTTGGCTGAACTTTTACCCTCAAGGAGATGGGTAACTTTGGATGCTTAACTTAGTAACTATATTCTTTGTCCTTTCTATATTATACCCTAATCGTATTAAAGTTCCTTTCCATTAAAAGCCTTATATGTATCTTAATGCAGCAGATAGCAAAACCCATTTAAAAAAGGCAAGTCTGGGGGTTCTGGGGTAGCCCTCTCCCTGCCCTGTAACAATTCTATGCTTACTGGTATGGACAGTTGCTCATACAGATGAATAAATGAAAAAAATAGTAATATTAAGACAAAAACATTAATTTTATATGAAAGTAAAGAAAGTTAAACATATCATAAAAGAACATTGCGTTTGGACACTACAAATTGCCATCCTATTTTAAGCCTATAAACAATAAAATGTAATGCTGACCTTAATTTTCTTCAGCAGAAAAGAACATTTTCTTCTCAAAATTTAGTCACAGAAAGTACCCTTCTATCTATTCTATTTAGATCATAAAAGTACTAGATTTCAGTCAGTAGACTTTGCATCATAATAGCACAAAGATAAACAAAAATAACCCTGAATGCACTAAATCAGTTTCAAGTCAACCTGTAATACACAGGAAGTAGTAAGAGTTTCTATACTCAGAATGGTAAAGTCATAGGGGAGAAATTCTATTACATAGTATGTACACAAGAAAACTCAAAAGTTCCAACTAGTTTAAGAAAACTCCCTTTAATTTAGGCAATTAACAACACAATCCATCTTCATTAAAATCATTCCAACATAGAGGTTGAAAGTAACTTGCAAATATATATATTTATATAAGTAAATATATATAAATATAAATAAAATAGGTGTCATTCCTATTAAACTGGCTCAAACCAATTCACAGAGACTCTCTGGAGCAAGGTCTTAGGGTGAAATTTGAGGCATTCTACAAAGGAAGGTGTGCCTGAGGGATTTAACAATGTTTGTTCAGGCATGGTAGGGGGTAAGGGTTCAGCATGTTTATCACTGTTGCCATCAGATCCAAATTCCTATCATAGCTTTACTTTTTATTAGCAAAGAACCTCACTTTTCTTACCCTCTCTGAAATTATGCTTTGCTGATAATCACAAAATCAGTATGTGCTCTTCTGATAATCATACTGTGATGTCTTTAAAGGAGATAGACAAGACCAAAAGAGACAAACAGGTAACAGAGTTTCTCCCAAGTCACACTTCAGCTTCAAAAAGACTAACAATCTCTTCCTCTGAGTAATTACAGCTTTCTTACCAATCACTGCCCCAGAGCCCTTCATTTTTCCTGCTCCTAAACAATAACTGCTAGGAGAAACCCAACTGCTAACCCACTTCCACTGTATTTGCATTCTTTTCAGAGCTAGTCCTCACTTTGCCTGGTCTCTCATTAGAATCATTCAGCACAAATCTTACCCAAAACAGCTATCCCATCTTACTAAGACTGCATGGTTCCTCAGGCATTTGGCTATTCATTTAAGCAGCAAGTCAATAAACCTAATTTGGGCCTCCCTGGTGGCACAAGGGTTAAAGACACAAGGCCAAAAAGCTATTGCTAGACACTTCAACATGAGTCTGAGCCCCAGGCAGGGAGCTGACCAACATGGCACAGCAGCCCTCTCCTATCTTGCCTGCTGCTGCCCTCAGCAGGGTATTTCAGTAGATCCACCTGTTCTGCTTCCCATTCTGTCTCTGGTGAATCCTCTCACCCACCTGCTCCTCCATACCTCTGGCTTAAACCACAGTTCTTGTATGCATAAATAAATCTTTAAAAATATATATATTTTTTTACACTTAAGAAAAAAGATTTATTTATTTATGCATACAAGAGCTAGGGTACAAGCCAGAGTTGCAGGAGGTGAGAGGATTCACCAGAGACAGAATGGGGAGCAGAACAGGCAGATGAACTGAAATACACTGCTGAGGGGAGCAGCGGGCACAGCAGGAGAAGTCTGCTGTGCCATGTGGGTCACCCCCCTGGCCGGCGGCAGGGATCGAAGGCGGCAGTGATCGAACTCGTGCTGCAGTGACTGCGGTTTGCTTCACAGTGCATTACTTAACCCACTGCGCCACCGGGAAGGCCCTAAATAAATAAATCTTAAAAAAAAAAACAAAAAAAAACTTATTTCTTTACAGATGCATTACAGGTAGTTTCTTTATCTATAGATCAACTGTATTTACTGAGTGCGAAGATTAAATGAAAGGATATGTAAAATGTCAAATATCTGCCTGGTAAATAGCAAATAACAAAGACTAGCTTCTCTTGCCTATGAACTCAAATAAAGCTATACATATACTTTTAATTTTTAATCATGTATCAAAGGCCTCAAGAGAACTCTGAGCAATGAAACACTTGTGATCAAAGTATATGAAACAAAGATCATGTACTTCACTATAGAACAACTCCTGAAAATCCTACTTGGACATCATATGCTTATTTTCAATACACTGTATTCTAATATACTTTGAAAATCTGGCTTGCACGCCCATAACAAATTAAAGTCAGCAACTTTAACAGTTGGAGAAGATCAGCAGACATATGAAGCACAGAAAAATATACACAATAAAATCCTCAGAAATCCAGAGTCATCTTGAGTAATGGCTTATAAATTATTTCAATTGAACAGTCCAACTATAAAATACTTGATCATATACCTCCAATACATGGATGTTTACTTATAAATAATGTGTTTTATTTATATTGAAGACAGAAATTAAGTGATTAAATCATTTTAAATTTAACTATTTTTAAAATATCAATTGCTTTAACCTCATAATCACTAACAATACTATTACTATTAACATATTAAGTGAGAGCACTATTATTGCATATGTCTATTTTTTAAACCTTGCTTTCCAATTTGTGAAGTTCAATGTATTTTGACATTTGGTTTTAAGTGCTGTCTGTCATAGGTCATAACTGAAAACCTAGTATAGATCCATGTAGCAGAATATGTCACTGATGATTTATTAATCGTGTTAACACTTTTCCATGTTATCAATCAAATATGCAAAAACTTTTGCTCAGTCAATTACTGGATGTCAATGTTACTAAAATTTTATTTTTCTGATGCTAGTCACAAATTAGATAAAATGTGTTGCTTTTAAAATGTTTCCAATAAAGTGGTCCAAAGTTCACAAAAAATATATGGAAGATTTTTCACTGGCTGGAAATAATATGAAGACTTTTGATCGCTCATTAACATTAGTTTCTTCTAAAAAGCAGTAACTTCTAATAACTAGTATGAAGTATCAATTTTGCCTTTAAGAAACCACTTGAGTTTAGTTGTCTCAATATATATTCGCAAGATCATATACTACCGATAGTTTGTCATCATGACAGAAAAGACAGGCATCTAAAATACACATCTTTAGTAAAACGAAAATGTGTAATTCGGTCTTGAGTTCTCCAGCCCTTTCAAATATTTTGATAGTGAACCTCTCAACTTCCCATCTCAATACAAAAGTATCACAGCTGCTTTTGAAAAGCAAGATACTATAACAGAAAACCTTCAGAAATTTTGAGATGCTGAAGGCACTGCTACTGTTCTTTACATAACAGAATTCCCACATCTTCCCTCAGCAAACCACACTCACTATGACCATCTGAATGCAGATCTAGAAACGCCTCAGAATCAACTGATGATATTAATGCAAAAGCTCAATTTTTCCCCTTTTGGAGCCACAAAACAAATAGCATTGCAATATTTTTATTATCACATCTCCACTGACTCGCCTCATCTCACTTTATAAATTACTGATAAAATAAAGGGGCATAAAGCTTCACAATATATATTAGGTCCTGAGGATATGATAGTTGAAGCTTGTGGGATTATACAATTACCCAAAGTACTCAATAAATGCTCACTGAACTGAATTGATATTATTCAAATGATGGCTCTAAGTCACCAAAAATAAGTTAAACTATGCATGGTATATTATACTTAAATAAACAAGAGAGTAATCCAAAATTATGTTAGGATATTTCCAAATTCTATGCAGAAGAATGTAGATTCCGGATGATTTATTATCAGGGTTTCCAGTTATCATGAATTCTATAGTTACTTTCAATTTTTTCCCCAAAATGAGTGGAATTTTTTTAAAAAGATTTTATTATTTATGCATACAAGAGCTGGGGCCCAGGGGGCAAGAGAACTCACCAGAAAGAGTGAGGAGCAGGACAGAAAGATCTACTGAAATACACTGCTGAGGGGAGCAGCAGCAGGAGAGACAGGAGAGGCCTTTGCACCATGTGGGTCCCCTCCCTGCCTGGGGATTGAACTTGTGCTACAGTGGCTGGGGAAGCTCCACAGTGCAGCACTCAACCCCTTGTACCACCAGGGAGGCCCAGAATGAGTGGAATTCTTAAAGAGTATGTATAAGAGGTATTTTAGTATAAATGTATGTATGTATACTAGTATAATTTATGTTATAATTATGCTTCTTATACATACTTAGTCTCCTAAAATACAGTTCCCCATTATGAAAGTTAATAGAGACAACTTTTATGCACTAATTTAAAATAATTTCTGGTTTTGGTATTAAAAATAATTTTCATATTTAAAGTAGTAATAGAAGCAGATATCATACATTGATAATTTAACTTCATGTTATTAACAGTAGTCATATATTAACATTTACATTTTTCCCTAAGTAACAAAGCAAGTAATGCTTTAAGTTAAGGAAATTATTCAAAAGTGCTTAAATGTCTATTCTGTTTTAGAAATTATAGGAGAATAAGAAGTATAAAACAAGACACTATATCCACTCCAATTTGACACTGTATAATACGAATGTCAAGTATACTAACAGAAAGCGGTCCACAGGAAGGAAAGCTCACTGTGGAATAGAATGAAAAAAAAAAAAAGAATAAAGAAACATTTTACATAAGAGGACATTAGTGGAGGTGAGATTCAGAGTTAGAAGGAAAAGGTACTCAAAGTTAAGGGAAATAATTTATCATGCGTTTTCTTAATAAAAATGCCCAATTTACATAACCAAATATCAGTTAAGCTATACAATTTAGAGAAAAATTCCATTCAAGATACATTATTTATAAAACTATTAAGTTACACACTAATATATATATATATACAGATATATACAGTCCTAATCTACTCTTCAGCTTTACAAAACCTCCAAAATTTGACTTGAAATAAGAGCTCTAGCAAGAGAAACAAAAGGAGTTGCAAGTAAAATCTGGAGCAGTAAATCATAGTATACTTTTTTCAAAGTTAAAGTTTTTCTATTCTCTCAATCTTTTTCTAGCATGGTATTTCCCTTGCTATGCTCTATGATGTGTCATTTACTTTAACTTAGAGAAGTGATAAAAGTACACTTTGAATGGAAATTCATTTCAGTAATTTCCTGTCCACCAGAGGGCTCCAATATTTCTTCCACAAATGGAAAAGATGTAACATTACAATAAAAATATTCATAAAGCAATGAAAAAGTATATTTATCATTAACTCATTTAACCCCAGACTATAAAGTGTATATCTACTACAATTTCCACATTAATAGTTTTAAAAGATACACAGCTTTTCTTTAACCGTTATATCATCTAAAATGTTTCAAATACCAAAATAAGTTTGCCATTATTCTCAACACTATCAATTTCCTATAGTTTTCAATTTTATAGATATCATAAAGCGCTAAACAGTAGCTAAATGTTATGTGCATTTTTTTATAAATACCATAATTTCTTGATAATTTTCTTAATCCAGAAACAAAACCAGCATCTTATCTACCCAGACTCAGGAATATTTCTATTACTAACAAGAAGAGTTTACAGAAAACATAGTCATTTTCATAGTACAATTATAAAAAAAATGAAGGAAGAAAAAAAAAAACAAGGGAAATGAATTAAATACGTGTTAAAAATTATATCCCTTTCTGGTTTTTTCAAAAATAGGTTATTACACAGCAGTCTTAGTACATCTTAGTTCAAACTCAATCACTTCCAGCAAAAGAAAAGCCAGCATTTTATGGAAATAGATTTATATTATTTACGGACATATTATCTACTACAGATTGGAAAAAAGACAATTCCAGATTTTTTAAGAGCATAGCAAGTACATTCACTGGGGATGCCCTTCCCCCTCCAAAAAGATGGGACTTGCTAAATTTGAATTATTAAAAAATGAGATTCCTTAAAATAAGCACTAAAACTTAAATTTTTGAATGTTTGAAAATAGTTACATTTACCAAAAAATATGAAAAAAATCTAAAATGAATCACAATCTAGCTATAGGAAGACTACCAAAATAATTAATTGATTTAGCAATCACTGTAGCTCAAGAATGAATTATGTCTAATGGAAACTTGACAGGAGTTACAACTTTACCACCCCACCTCATCTCCCAAACAGGATTTTCCTATACAACTCATGAGCATCATTAACATGTGAAAGAGCCTAACATTTCTAAGTAGCACATATTAGCTGTCAACAGTTAGAAACTTGAATATTTTAACTGCACCCAACAAATATATGTATTCACATGCAACAATGCATATCCTGATCAATTTACAGTTGTACTTCAAGGGAAATGTCAAATTGTGGAGAGACGTGAGGGTGGGAGGCTGAAGTTTTCAAAATTCAGAGTGATTTAAGACTATTCTCAAATGAACTCATAAGTGCACTCGCAAATTGTCAATTATTGGTATATAAAGTTGAACAAATGTGAAGCAGCTGACTGACAACTTCTAACCATTACTTACCAAGTTATATTTCAGAAAGTTAAGAATCCTAGATACATACCAAATGAAAGGACTTCTTGAACAAAAATGTAATGTTAAGTAGTAGCAAATGAAGATTTAAAGATTTTAACACAGGGGGTGGGGGTTTAAGACTTCCAACAGGGTGAACAGCTACAGAATAATAGATAAAAATACTTAAGCAAATCTAATCTGGCCTATACCTGAAGACACACTTTGAAATAGCATCACTGGAGCATTATATGTTTATTACATAATACTGCTTTGCCCTTGCATATCACCTTTAATCAAGGGATCTCAAAGCACCACAGAATGAAGGCCTTAAAATACAGTGTGAAATAAAATAATTTTATTTTCTAATTGCAGTTTTTAATAAGACCTTGCCACTACTTCTCAGTCTCCTGATTTGAACACTAGGCTCCAAATGTTCTCTCTAACTTGGAAACAGTATTCCCCAAATCTTTTCAATCCAAGACTGACGCTAACACACATTTCAGCTTTTCTTCATCACTGGGCCTAAAGAAAGTAGTGGCACTGTTTTAATGACACAAATCTATTTCACTGCAACTTCTGTGCCAGAATAAATAGTAGTTATGGTGAACATATTCTTCAGTGTTCACGATGAAATAAAATGGAGGCTTCTCAGAGAACAATCTTTGCTGGAGGTGATGAGCCCACAGAGCACTCATCAAACAAGAGAAACAGCATTTTCCAACTGAGTACAGAGACCTCTCCAGGGAACTTCAAGAACAGTGTAGAGGAAACCAAGTCCAGTCATTCTTAAGCAGGCAAAAGACTATTCTCAAATGTGCACACCAGAAGGGAAGGGAAAACTAAAAGGACAATGCAAGAGTTTTAAGACTCAGGAAGCAGAGTTTAAGATTGCTATGTGAACACACAAGAGAAAATGTGTTAAATGGGGTATCAAGCATAAGAAAACGTCTTTAAACCAAGGTCAAAATACGCCATTAAAAATCATTTAATTTTTATTTAAAGACTGTAAATGAGTTTTGTGCGACAGATACATCTGACATCTTAAAAATTAATCATCAGCAAAGTTCAATTATGTTTTTCACCCGAATACACACACACACTTAAATGTCAATGTTTAAGTGAGTCAACTATGTTAACTTGAATTTGCTGATAAACAAGATTATTCATCTTCTTAATTGCATTATACTTGTCCCTAGAACTGCAAAGTGTAATTTCACACACACAAACCCACCTCCCTGCGCTGTAAGCCTACAGTAACTGTTAGTCAAGAGACTTAGTCTCTTACCCTTTATAAACAAATAGAAAAGCACCAATAAACAAGTCTACTTTTTGTTTCAACTTCTCAACATTCAAAGATTAAGGCTCGAAAAACGTATTTGATTAGATTTTAAAAGTTCAATGATGTTTACTACTAAAAAATTGGTACTCAAAGTCCTGGCATATTTATAAAAAGTACCATTACATGTCAGTCTAGGTTTGTAAAAATTCCAAAACATCCTAAGATTTCTGTTGCCATACTTGTTCACCCAGACATTTCTAAAGCCCATAGCAAATTCTAGTAGACTTTCTTGAAGAGATAGGCGTCCCGGATCTTGACCAGATCACGTCTGAACCTACTGCATTAATGATCTCGTCAGTGTCGTAGAGCAAGATTCCCCTTTTCCTGTCTACCTATGTATCTCGTGGGGACACCCGTCCTCAGCTCTGCCCACTGTCACTGACGTTTTCAGAAGCTTTAAGAAACAAGAGCTGAAGGTTGCAAAGAGGGTGATATTTTCTCCATATCAAGCTGTCTTGCTTCATTTTTCCTACTTCTCCATTGTCTAATGATTTAGAAAACACAACCAAACGAGAACGGGCATCGTAAAAGCAGTACTTTATAAAAGGAGGAAACCAGATCTCCAACTTCTGCAAATCTCCCAGCACCGTCTTTATGATAGCCCCCAGCAAACCTGCAACCCTTCTGATTAAATAAGATTGGAAACCACAATTAAATCAGTGTCATAACTTATCCTTCACTTACCATATCCGCCGGGACATTACTGGACATCTTGCCGTTTGATATACACCCAGTTGTTTACGGGAAATGAAATACACCAGTCAACAAAAAAAGAGCAAAAGTCTTCAAGCGACAGAAATAAACCTTAACAATCTTGATTGGCCCGTGATGTGCTTTCCAAAAAATAAGTTGTTTCGGAGCCCAAGTGCCGGCCTGGCCGAGTTCTGAGCGAAGAGGAACAATCCCCAGGAGCAGTGTGGCCGGAGCAGGAGGGAACTCCCGGGATGGCAGTGGCGGCGGCGGCGGCAGCAGCAGCAGCAGCAGCAGCAGCAGCCCCCGTCGTCGTCAGCAACAGCAGCAGCCCCAGGACCGGCCGCGCCAGGTGAACCCAGTCGAGTGACACACGGACATGGAGCGGGGTGGGAGGGGGTTAAATCCGCCTTCCTCCTTTCCCAGTGATTCACACTTACTCCCGAGTCAAGTCCTCATTAAGCAAGAAGAAAATGCCCCGGTGTGGATGTACATAGATAACTATGTAGCTACACATGGACCCGTGAGCGGTGACTGGCGGCCGCGCAGTGGCCGGTGCCGGGGGACGGCTCCAGGAACGACTCAACTCGCGCTGCCGGGGCTAGAAGCCGGGCCGCGGAAACCCGCGCTCAAGGGCATTTAACTAGTTGGGAGCCAAAGCGAAAGCCGGGGGCGGAGAGTCGGAGGTGGGGGGCGGCGGGAGGAGGGTGCAGGGACCTCAGGCCGGGCAGGGGACCCCACTGCCCCTCTGGGCTCAGGCCGCGGGCGCCGCCGGGCAGCAGCGGGTCTCCGGGCGCATCGTCTCCGGCTTCTCGGCGCAGCTCTCCTGCCTCCGCCTCCCCCGTGTCCGCCTTCTCCTCCCCTCCCGGCCTCGCGAGGTCCTGGCGACGCCGACTTCGGCTGGTCCCCGGAAGAAGCCGGGTCCTCCCTCTCCTCAACCCGAGAATAGTTTCCTCTCAGAGCTTTGTATCTCCTCCTCCTACTCCACTTTTCAGCCCCAAACGCCGCAGCCGCCTCCTGTCATCGCCTCTCAAGCCAACATGGCGGCGTCGGCGGCAGCTGCTTGAGCGCTAGTCGGGGACACAGGGAGAGCACGGCCCCCCTTCGCAGCCGCCGCCCCCGCCCTCCCCCTCCGCGGACACCGTGTGCGTCACTACGGAGACCACCCTCGAGCATCACGGGAAATGTAGTCTATGCGGTGGGGGGAGGGACGCGAACCACCTAACAGCCTCTCCCCACTCGGAAGCCACGCCCTCTCATGGCAACAGTTGCTAGGAAAAGAAAGCTCCCTTGAGCCAAGCTGCCTCCCAGGAGTTAGGTGATACCTGCTACCAGGAGTGCTGTGATCATGAGACTTGTTTGGGGGAAATAATTCTGCACAGAGAAATTCCCCTTGCACAGTATACCAAGTTGAAATATGGTTTAACTCCAAGCAGAATCATTCTTTCTAATGACAGCACCCTCTCCACATCCTGCAATCTCAAAGCATTTTGTAGAGTGATTTCATCTTGATCTCAACATTACATTTGGAAGATCAGAAGCAATCATTGATTTCCAATAAGGTCAGAGAAGTTCAACAGGAACAAGGATCTCATTAAGCAGGGAGAATGTTTGAACGTGTTTCTTAAAGACCTAGGGCCATCAAGCTATAATCTAGTTAATTGAAATTACTAAAAACTGTATTAGATACAATAGTGTGCCATGTCAAACCTTTATCAGGAAATAGCTGCTACAAACTACATAGGAATTCACCACTTTATCAGACTGGCCCCAAAATTCTACGCAACTCAAAATGTAATTAAAAACCTATATACCTGTAGTGATTTGCAAAAGAATGACATTACAGATCTTTCTGGGCTTCTGGTGTGTTTATGCCCCTCTCTAGCCATAAAAAATTGAAAACATCACAGATTGAAAATGTTCACCGCAATCTGTCATTGCTCCTTCTACTCAGCATCATGCCAAAGTATCCTACCTCTGTTTTTATTGGGTGCACATCACTCTCAAACCATCATAAAATGGAAAAATTGTAAGTCAAACCTATATGAGATACTTAAATGAAGACGATGTCTGCTCCAGATTTAGGAACAGAATGCAGTAACCACAAAGTTCCATCTAAAATTTCTGTTCATTCTCTTTGTGCTTTGGTAGAATATTTGAGGTAGAGCAGCGTCAATAAGACACCTGTAGAAAAATACCAAAGGATTCACAGTCTGAAAACCACCTGTGCAGCCTACAGCTGTGTGACCTCATCTGCAAAACAGTCTTGCCTACCTTCCAGGGTAAAGTAGGGGCACTTGTGAGGATGAATTCACACATGGGAAATAAATCACTTTGTGAATAATAATGCACCATTTGATGTGAAATGTTACTACTGATTCACCAGCAGACAAATGTGGTAGGTACACTGCTGGGCACCAGGAATTTCAAAATGAATAATCTAACCCCTGTCCTCAGGAAACACATTGTGTGGAAGTCTATGTCATTGCCCACAGCGATCTCTTCAGTCAGGTTTGTCACATCAGGATGGAAACTCATAGGAAGTTTTGAGTTCTTGCCTCTTGATTAGCCTGACTAGAGAAATTCTAAGCACTCCCAGGGACCTGCATCAGCCTGTGGTGAGTTAGGGTGATAACCAGGGTAGAGGAAGAGAAATCAAATTCCCAGGCAAACAGAAGAATAGAGGACAAAAGAGGTTCAAATCTCACAACGATCAGGGTCAGGGTTTTGCCTAGATATTTTCTGTGCCTGTAGCTACTTGAATTTCCTTGGCACCTGGCACTTGGCTACTAATTCTTCATGATTAGCAACCACAGAGCTCTCCCCACCAACCCATACACATGCACTGCAATGGCATTAAATACACTCATTTTGTTGTGCTGCCATCACCACTATTCACTAACAGAAATATTTCATTTTGCCAAACGGAAACCTTATATCCATTGAACAAATAATTCCTCATTCCCCTCTCCCTCCAGGTCCTGATGACCCCCATTCTACTTTCTGTCTTGATTAATGACTAGTCTAGAGCTCTTATATAAACAGGATTATACGGTATTTGTCCTTTTGTGACTGATGTATTTCACTTCAAGATTCATCCATGTTGTAGCACTTGTCAAAATTTTCTTCTTTTTCACAACTGAATAATATTCCATTGTTTGTGTGTACCATATTTTGTTTATTCAATTATCCATCGATGGACACTTGGGTAGCTTCCACCTTTTGGTTATCACAAAATGGATGATACATTTCATGATGCACAATTATATCTCAATGAAGCTGTTAAAATATAAATCTCCCCATCCATTTAAAGACTCTGAAACAATTTTCATCTCAGGATCATTCCTTCAGGGCCTTGTCAAGAAAATTCATGAATTTAAACTAGACAGAAGCATTAGTTTCTATGAGACCAGTAACATTTAATCAGATGTTACTTTGGTTGATTATCTCATTATACCATCCATTGTCATTTATTAACAATTCTAGAGTAGGGAAAGACCACAAGAGGCATACAAAGATCATACAAAATGGCCAGGAGGAAGGGAGGCTGGGGGCTGGGAAGAGAGCACGTGCATCTCTACAGCAGTGAGAAAGTGAAAGCAAAGCATTGAAGATGATCTTTACAACTTCCACCTCCATCTGGTTTTTCCAAAGCTGACCTGGTCTGCACGCAGAGTCCTGGATTTTCCCATTAAAGGGCATCTGGGACCTCTCTGCAGGGTCCTGACCTGATGGCGAGGATGATGAAGTCTAGTCATGCCTAAAGTCCTTCTTTGGTTCCAGTGTTAGAATCACTTCAAAGGCTTACTTTGTACTATATTTCCATAAAATTTTTACTGTATCTTTCTCATGAGATAATCTTAACCAGCCTCCTAACATCTATATGAAGACTCCTAGCATAGAAGGTGTTTCAAGAAATGTTAATTCTCTACCACAATCAGTGTACTGGTTTACTGGTTTTCTCCTTTAGTCTTTAGTTTTGCCAGGGCAGAATGAATATATGTGTATTTGTAGCTTTGAGAATTGTGCTCTGAAGAAGTCTGGGATATAAAGAATAAAATTGAATTGTGTAAGGCAAGGGAACAGATAGAACACAAAGGATGATGATCTATTTTTACTTGTGAGGAGACCCATACACATGCACTGCAAATATATCCTGTCCCTTTAACCCTATACTTGCCTAGCCAGACATTCTCAACTTGCTCCCCATAAGAGCCACTAGGAGCCATTTGAAAACAGATACCTGGGCCCTACCCCAGAATAAATAAATCAGACTCTCCAGGGCTGGACCTGGCACTGGTACTTTTCAAAACACCCATAAGTAACTCTCATGTGCAACCAAAGTTGAAAAAAAAAAAACTATGTAAGCCAAATTCCATCAAGTCCTGCCTCCCCTTTTTTTTCCAGGCGAGTTTCCTTTATGATGAAAGTGATAACCTGAATGTGCTGTGAATTGTAAAAGTGACCTATGGTCACATTCTTGGTTTTAAGGAATAACCCCTTTGCCTGTTGTATCACTTAGTAACCAAGACCTGACCACTCCCACATCTCTCTTTATCTCAAGGTATTTCCCTGTTTGCTCAGAGTCTAGTAAAAGATAGAGACAAGTAAGGCCAAAAGTGAAACACCAGATAATAAGCTGACAAATGCCACCTTGGAAATAAGCACTAAGTCCTTTGAAAGCACGTGAGCAATAAAGCAAATTTTCCCCCTTCACAGGCAAGGTGTTCAAGAGAATACATGACCTAAGACTAGCAGGGATAGGAGGTTGTTGTTCAAATGGCTGCTTGGCAGTGGGGTTAGAGGTGGTGTAGAAAAGGGCAGAAGAGAGAACCTAGAGGCCAGTCACCAAGCAGTCTGAATTTACTCTGACAGCAAGTGGGAGTCACTGAAACATTGTAAACTGGGGTCTGTCATTTTAAGATTTAATTTTATGAGCTGGAAAAAGGCCTTTGAACTCAACTAGTATCTTGTGTCTGTATGTGTTGGGTTAGTTGTCATGTGGGATCTCTTGGACTCACATAATATAAAAACTCTTAAGGGGTCTTGGAGAGGAGCAATCCCAACTCTATTTTACAGTTCGGGAAACATTAGTTTAATAGTAGAGGAGGGCTTCCTCCTTATAGGCTATTCCATTTCTCCCTTTCCTGCCAATGAAGTTCTATAAAAATAAGTAGGACTTTTTAGTCATTTCACTCTGTTACATAACATATATTTAACCTAATATGTATTTTCTTTTTTTATTTTTAAAGAGTAATGTCACCATAAAAAAACTATTTCCATTTTTTATATAATTCCTTCCAGGGTTGGTGTGTGTGTGTGTGTGTGTGTGTGTGTGTAAATGATTTCATATATTTATGGTACACATAATTTTTCTTTTAAATATTAAATGAATATTTAGTTATTAATCATAAAATCTACACGCTCACAGTAATGCCTCTTTTCCTACTCCTCACTTTTAAAGGTTGCAGACTCTTATTTAATGTACTACAACTTACACAATCACTTTCTATTTGGAGAACATGAAGATTAATTGCAATTGTTTGTGCCTACCAATCTTTCTGAATTTTGAATTACTTGTTTAAGTGAGCGTCCAGAAATTTATCATTGAGCCGGTCTATGAATGTCCCCTGAGCCAAGTTATTTTTTAAAAAGGTTTAACTACTTAGGATGCTTCCTAAGAATGAAAATGCCAGCTTCACCACCACCGCCACCATCTCAGATCCTTGTAGCAATCTATAGTTGTATTCTGCAGCTGATAACATGTGCACATATTTTTGATACAGAAGCAGTGCCCAGTGGTGGCTGGGACAGGTTGGAGCTTCTCTAGAATAATCTCATCAGCTTTTCTCTCTTTCAAGCATAGATACAATCCAAGTTTAAAAAAAAAAACAAACAAACAAGGGCTTACTAAGCAAGTTCAGTATTAGCAACACACTTGAAACCACTTCCGTATATAAGTGTGTTTATGTGTACACACCCACGCACACACTCCAACCAGACAGAAAACCTCTCATATTTAGAATGTTGAAGCTCTCCCTCCTCATGCTAACTTACTAAGTTAAATAAACAATCAAAAAATCTTGTACTTTGTAGTTGCTATTTTGCATTTGCATGACTTCAACATTTGGAGGAACCCTAAGCAAACTGAAACAGTAAGACAAGCACTAAGTTCTGGTACCAGTGTAGGACTAAGACTGGGATCCTAGGGGAACCAACCCCTTCCTCCCCTGCCACTTGGCAAGGGTACATCTGCCCCCCCCACCCCCTTAGGGAGTGGGCAGCTACAGTTGTGAGCCAGTACCCCTCTATACCTTCTATTTATTCCCAGGAACCATCATGCCTTTGGGGGCATCCTCGTGGACTCTAGATTCGCTGCTTGGTCCTGGGGTTTTTTGGTTTATTTTTAAAGATTTATTTATTTATGTATACAAGCACTGGGGTACAGGCCAGGTGTCGGGGGGTGAGAGGATTCACCACACAGAGCAGGGAGCAGAACAGGCAGACTGACTGAAACATACTGCTGAGGGGAGCAGCGGGCACAGCAGGAGAGGTCTGCCACGCCATGTGGGTCCCTTCCCTGGCCTGTAGCAGGGATCAGACTCGTGCTGCAGTGGCTGCAGTCTGCTTCATAGTGTGTTACTTAACCCACTGCGCCACCAGGGAGGCCCCATTGGTCCTGGAGTTTTAAGGAGCATTTTAGTACAGTTTGATCTAATAACATTCAGAAATTAATTTCTCATTTGCTCTTTATTTTTCAGGCTGCATCCAACTTTCCATCTGTTTGTACTAGGTCTCTAACTACCTCTAAACTCCTTAAGTATGGGCCCTGGGTTTTATTCATCTTTGTATCCCCAGGGCTTTTAGCAGAGTGAATGAATAACACCCAAAAAACCTAGTCAATAAGTATGTTGAAGAAATGAACCTTTTAAATCTCCTTCTAAGTTCAGTGATTCTGCGAAGTCAGGGATTACATTTTCTTGTTATCTTCAGATCTAGAGGTGTGTCTTATTAACACAGAAGTTATATTTAAGTCTTAGCTCAATAGCTTTCCTATGACTAAGAGAATATGCCAACAGAAAGAAAAATTTTATGTGACGACTGGAGTTAAATTTTGGAAAAAATAAAGTTTTTTTTTTTTTTTAACGAGCTTTTTTTTTTTTTTTTGCAAACTTACAGTATGTGAGGTGGTCAGTCTAAGAATTCATAGACTGCTGGGAAAGTACACTGTGTTTTGGGTTTTTTTGCTGAGTTGCCTTTTTTTCCTGATTTGACCCTCTTCGCCCACACTATTGGATGATCCAGTGTTAAAGCTGGAAAGAAACTTTGTGATGAAATCATCTCCTTTTTTAACAAATGAGGAAATAAAAACTTCTTGAGAAACAGCCACATTTTCTCTGTAATTTTCAAATGTACGTGAGAATGAGCTTCCTCTAGATGTTCAAGAAAAAAAGACAGGATGATTCCTAGTGACATTATGTAATTGTTGAATTATTATATAATTTTCTGTTAGTCATGATAAATAAATCAATAAGTATAGGATTTATTATCAAACTGGTATCATAATATGCAATGAAATTCTGAGTTTTATATTTAGCTCACCATCACAGAGTTATTCAATGAAAAAAAATTCTATGCCAAAAGTAATAAAATCTAAGTGATTAAAAAAATCCTAATGGAGCATTTTATCTCCATTAGTGTAGGCAGGGAAACACTTCTTCTTTGACAATAATCTTGTGGAATGAACTACAAATTCTATTTCTTCTGAACCTCACTAAGCTCTAACTTAGTCAATTTTTTGACACTGGTTTTTTGATTGATTGATTAATCTATATTCCACATTGTTCAAACTGTAGTTTTCCTTCAGCCAAGGAGATAGTGGCACTTTCAATCCATAAATACTTGCATGTTATATTAATATCTAAAAGAACAGAATGAAGAATCAAGAAACAGTTTTCCTGGAGTCTTGTGCTTGCCCTTGAAGTCTTCAGTGTACCACACTGAAAGGGAGGTGGCCCGAATTACTAGAGCCAGAGAGTGGCCTTTGTCATCCTTGAGTCAGTCCTTCTAAGGCAACCACCCATATGGCAGGATTTCATGACCATGTTCCCCAAACTGAATAATCCAGTTAGAACGCACCTCCTCCCACATGCCAGCAAGAGATTTCACAGAGGAGTCAGGGCCTAACTGTCTCACAGGGGGAGCAGCAATGAAAGAACCAATTGCCCTATTTAACTGGTCATCTAGTCCGGCATGCTAGAAACCTTCATATCAGATTACTATCTCATCTTTTCAGGGGCATTCAGAAGTGATTAATTTATCACAATGACAACCTTTGACTTCATGTCACAGATAAAATGGAAGCCCTGAAGTAAACTTAAATCAACAAATTATATCAAGAAAGAGAGGGGAAAACTATTAGCAGTGAGCGTGTATCCTGGATTTAAACCCTGGTTCTGCCATTTAAAGGATGTGTGAACTTGGCTGAGTTACTCAATTTTCTCATCTATTAAAAAAGGCCTCATAAAGTAGAAAAGTGCATACATTAGAATAGTGTATTTAATAGTATGTAAACTTAAAATAGACTCATTCTAGCAACTCTCATTAAGAAACTACTATAATTGTTACAATGAAATGGGATACAGTGAAGGCACTTCCCTTGCTAGAGATGCAGATTTGCCTCACTCTTTTTTTCTGCTATGTTAGCATTTTCATAAGTGTAGCAGCAAGACTAAACCCACTTCTGTTGGGCCACATTTCTCCAGCTATTTGTTCATGCTCACTTCAAATCTATCCACACTCTCCATCTTTTGTTATAGACAACCCTAGAACCACATTTATGAACAGTGGGTTGAATTTATGAAACAGTTGTTAACCTCATGGCTAACAGAGTAAAGCAAATGAAACAAGGACTTTGAGCCCTAAACGGTGACCTCATGGCCTTACTTCACAGAGAAAAGGAGCTGGGTAAGAAATCTCACACCCTGCCCCTACCTGTTAGCCTCTATACTTACTCTCCCCTCATTACCTTCCATCTCAGGGGAAGTATTAAGCACTTCTCCCAACACTCAGAACTCACTCCTTCTTGTCCAGAAACTTATTCCAACAAATCACTTTTATTTCTTTTACATCTCTGCCTTACCCTCTCCCAAGGTCATACTATTAGTTTTGTTGGAGGAAATTAGAGGAAAGGGAGCGTAATTGGTAACTACGTAGGACTATGCCAGGCAAACGTCTTGCCATAGAAATTTGCTCAAATCTCACCATCTTAAAAAACAAAACAAAACATCTAGCATTCTTTCTTACTTGTCAGCATTCCTCTCTCTCACCCTATCATGTTTTCCCCTTAACATCAGCTTCTTGAAAGTTGATGGAATCATGTCCCTCATACTCCATTAACACTTGCTCAGAATTGCTGCAAGAGGTTGTGCAGGTTGTATGCCTCACAGCTCCAACAGGCGACTCCCTCTGTGTGTGGAGCCTCTTGGAATTGTGGGTACACACGTCTGCACTGCAGTCTAGCATTCATTCTGCATGATTTCCTTCACCTGACACTTCAAGTCTCGTGCTAAGATTTTGAACCGCCAAACACCATTTCAGGTTTGGTCATCCTCGACCAGTTCTGAGTCTTTGATGCCATAGGCCACTCCTTTGCTACTGGCTGGTTACAGAGTCAGCTCTCACGGGATTGGATTCCTACTCTACCACTCATAGCATTGTGGGCAGGTTTGCTTAATCTGTGTGAAATGTGAGCATCTCAGCTGTGAAATATGGTAATAATAGTATCTTCTTCATAAGGTTGTCCTGAGGACAAATGAAATCGATTTCTAAAGTACTTAATACAGTATTTGATAGATGTAAATGCCCTCTATCATTATCTCCTATAAAATGACATGCTGTTTTCTACAATACCATGCTTTACGGATTTTCCAATAGCTTCTTTGCTCCTTCTCCATCTTTTTCACTCATTTCTGTACTATATCTGATCCTTAAATGTTGATTTTGCCTTTTTCTCCTTACCTGGTTTATTTCTTATCTCAGAGGATGACTACAAAAATTCAATAAGGTGATATATGCAAAAGGACTTTATAAACTCGAAATCTCTCTACAAATATGAGGTGCTCCTATCAGAATTTAATATCTCATCTGCTCCCTTTCATACTGCTTCTCAACCCTGTCTGCTGTTATTAAAATTTTGGGAGGGGTACTTAAAAATGCCAATGGGTCTTCATCTCCTCTACTCCCTTATCTGCACACACTATACTCCATGGTTTCAAATACCTCACTGGGGTGGATAAAGTCCAGTGTTGAATCTCAAATATAGGCTGTTCTCCTGACACCAGATCCATACATCCCAGCTACTGATTAGGCTTCTCTACTGGGATGTCCCATGCAAACCCCAAAGTTGACGCATTACAAACCAAAGCATCTCATGCTTGCCCACCAAACCCCCTCCTCCGCCGTGTTGTATCTCCTTCAGCTAGCGGGCAATCCTTGACTTGTTCCCCATAATTCACCTCCAACATCCAAGCTCTATTAATTTAAAAAAATTAGTATGATGTTTTTCTTATTGGTATTTTAAAAATAATGCTAGGTTAATAGAAAAAAATGAGACAATAGTACAGAGTTTCCATAACTAGTTTCTCCTCTTAAAAACATCTTAAATTAGTATGGTAATTTATTAGTTAAGTAACAAACACTGACACATTATTATAAACCATTTTATTCAGATTTTTTCAGTTTTCATCAAATATCTTTTTAAAGATTAATATTTTTATTTATGCATACAAGAATTGGGGTATAGGCAAGAGTGCGGGGGGTGAGGGATGGTAAGAGGATTCACCAGAGACAGAGCGGGGAACAGAACAGGTGGATCTATTGAAATACACTGCTGAAGGGAGCAGCGGGGGAGACAGGAGAGGTCTGCTGTGCCATGTGAGTCCCCTCCCTAGCCAGGGATCAAACTCATGTTGTAGTGGTTGCCAAAAGCTTCATAGTGCTGAGACTTGAACCGCTGCACCACCAGGATATCTTTTCTGTCCGAATATCCCATGTAAGATATTACATTACATTTATTTATTCCACTTATCATGTCTCCAGCCTTGTGAAGTCTGGTCCCTTACCTTACAGCATTTGAACTGCAGTGGAATGGCTGTGTCGCCTGTATAGACTATGGCCAAGTGCTTTCTGGTTTAATGACTCTCTGATGTCTTCAAAAAGATTTTCATTTTTAAAAACATTTTCCAGCATTTTAATTTTTTTTTGTTTCTTTTTTGCAGTGGGAATGTCCATCTACACAAATCTAGTTCACTTAACCATAATGGGTGAAGGCATTTATTTCTTTTTAAATTTTTATTGTCTTATTTTTCATTGAAGTAATATTGGTGTATAGCACTGTATGTGATTTAGGGGTATAGGTCCATACCTCTTCACACCACACCAACCCCCAAAGTACCCATATTCCTCCACCATAGTCAGCTGAGCCCCCTCCCCACTCTGTTCTCATCCCTTCCCCTTTCCCTCTGGAAACCTTAATTCTACAATTAGATTTCTAGGATTTGTTTGGTTTAGTTTTGTCTGTTTCTTTGTATTCCACATATGAGTGAGATCTGATATTTGTCTTTTTTCCTTCTGACTTATTTTACTTAGCATAATCCCCTCAATCATATCCATGTTGCTGAAATGGCAAGATTTCATCCTTTTTTTTTTTTTTTAAATTAAGTAATCTTCCACTGTGTATATCTTCTTAATCTGTCCTTGGGCACTTAGGTTGTTTCCATAACTTGGCTATTGTAAATAGTGCTACAATGAACATAAGAATGTTCTCCAGGTAGATGCTTAGTGAAATTGCTGGATCACATGATAAATCTATTTTTACTATTTTGAGAAACCTCCATACTGTTTTCCATAGGGGCTGGGCCTGTCTACCAAATCTTACTAATTTTACCTCCTTAATATTTCCTGAAATAGTCTGTTACCCTCCCCAAAGCGCCATCATTGTTTCAGCTTCAGAAGAGGAAGACACTGGGGACAGCTGTGGTCAGGTAATATCCTTTGAAAACTACTGTCTGGGCAGGTGCGTATTCTGTTTTTAACTCCATTTGCCGAATCTCAAATGTTTCTTTGTATTCTGCTGTATCTCAAATGCCTACTGAGCACCCAGACAGACAAGGCCCAGCTTTCATGTAGCTTGCATTTTTGGGGAAGGCAGCTAGTAAACCCAACTAGAAAGAAAAAAAAATGTACAAGATAATTTTGGGTAGACTTAAATCCTTAAGGAAAATAAAAATAAAATGAGATAATAAAATGTGTGGGTACAGGAGGTCGGAGCAACTCTAAAGTGGATGGTCAGCAAGGATCTTGTAAAACATTACATTTGAGCTAAGACCTGAAGAAAAGGAGTCAGTCTAGCCCCCTATAGGGGACAGAAGCTTCCAGGCATCCCTCCTATAAAGGATATTTCATGCATAAACATCTAAAATCTTAACCTCCCATAATATGCCATCAGAGTCCTGGCATAATAGTTGCTCAATAAATACACTTAGTTGGATCATTAAATTGTAGAAACTAGAAAGTTTCAGTAGCTGGGTGCTGTATCTCTCGGGACTCTCCTAGGATCACCCTAGTGGGAAAATATTGCTGTAGGAGATTTGTGGGATTATCTTGGATAAGCAAGGAAAATGGCATCAGTGGGGACTTACTATATTTCTGACTTGTAAACAAAGCTACCTGTAGCTCCTGGATACAGACAGTTCTGACAGTTTCAAGGTTCTATGGGGATTTGCAGAGGAACTTTCTATTTTGTCTGTGTGGGTTGGATTTTCATGAAATGTTCTTCTGTACCTTTCCTACCATTATTTTTCCCTCTGTCACTTTTCTGTACTTGATATTATACCCAACTGACACTAAAATAGTACCACAGTGAGATCAGGATCCCAAGGAAGAAGAGTAACATTGTATTTTGCTAATTTGTTAAAATCCCAGAAGCACATTCCTCAATTCTACTTAGTGGAATTTGTGTCTTGCCATTTTTAAAGAGAACTGAAATTACCAACACTGAGATTTCGCTTAAAAGTTAAAACACACATGGGTTCTACATCAACACCAAAATGCAAGAAAAAGATTATTTCTTACTCTTAGAAAAATCTAGCATGAGGGATTCCCTAAAATATTTTATTTTGTAAAAATTTCAAAACACTGCAGTAAACTGAATAAAAATGTCCTCGGTGATGTTCACCGTGTACATAGTGGCAGCCTGACGATTTGTATAGTAAACTCCAGCAATTTCCATTTACTATTGAGAATTTCCATTATACTTTATCTTTTAGTAAGAGATCTTTTACCTAAATCCTAGGGAGCTCAGAGTATACTTCACCCCCAATGCTTCTGAGTGCTGCGTAGAATACAAGTTGAACATAACAGAAGAGCAATGGAAGAGAGAGAAGCAATAAACCCAGAAGGAAAGTTTGCAAGAGTATAAGTCAACAGAAAAATAGGAACAACAACACACAGATGCCAAGCCCTGAGCAAAGGAAGAGGATGGCTGTGATTTGGGCTGGGGCTCTGCTTCTCCTCTGAGAAGCCCGAGGCAAGTGACATTGACCTCTTCATCTCCTTCTAGCTCTCAAATATTGCATTTGTAAATTATGCTTGGGTTGTTTAGTTAACTTGCCCAAGGGGAATTACACCAATTACAAAGTCATGAGCATGAATGAATTTGCGAAGCTCTTTCACTTGTAATTTTTCATGCTGCATGTGGCTTCACTCAGATAGCAGAAGAGGCAAAGGACATGAAATACCCTTTCAAAAAACCTTCCTGGATTCTACCAGGACAGAAGGTAAAGACAGGAAGAGAATAGAAAGGAAAAGATGACATGGCAGAAGGACACTAGTTCTCTCCTGGCGACCGCCAAGCATCACCTGGAACCTGACATATGTTATTTCACGTAGTCTTGCTGAACAACCTTATGAAGTCCCATCATTGTGCCCATTTTCACAGATGAAAAAGAGACTCAGAAATTATATTAGTTTATTAAGTTCACTGGGATTATACTCAAACCTGTTTAATTCTGAGAAGGATTAGGGAGACGCTCAGGGAACAATTAAAAAACTACCACATGGTACTAGCTCACTAATGCAGAGCTGAGTTAAAACCTTAGAATTATAAGCTCCATTCTCCTTAGCTCATGCATGTACACTTTTGTCCATAAATAGCAAAAACCAAGAAGTAGCTTTAGGGACCTAGGAATAAGTTATTGGCTTAATAAAACGCTAGCTTTGAATTTATTTTCATTTAAGGATATAATTTATCCATTGGATCTACACTTGGGTATGTCTTATTCCTGGGAGGGTGTTCCTAATTTCTTCAAAATATAATTATAGGTAGCTTTGCATTGTAAAATAGTGACAGAAATAAAAATCAAAATTTACCACTTCTTTAAATGTAAATCTCCATCATTTATTTGTATAAAATAATGGCAAGTTTAAACATGTCTCTTGACACATAAAATGCTTGGGGAAGTCTAAACAGATCTTGTGACTTTTTAACCCCCTTTTCTTGTAAGCTTGGTCCCATTAAGACATATAAGTAAGTGGCCCCAAATTCACCATTTAGTGTTCTAAAGAAGTGGTTGTTAAATATAAAATTCAAATTTTCTTGCAGGCTGCACTTTGAACAAAGTGAAGGATAATTCTATTGAAAACGTGAATGTATTTTATCCTCCACCTAGTAGTTCTTTGGTCATTCAATTAACAGATGGGTTTACTCTGCAATAAGGCAAGTACTTTGGAATATGCCAAATAACAGTTTTTAAAATATTTTGAGAGATTTGTCATTGTTGGAGGTGTTTTATGTTCTTTTCAAAAATTCTAGCTACACAAAAACTGATGGTGTAAATAATAAGTAGATTATAGAGAAACCAAACTAAGAATCAGAGAAAGAAAAACTTAAAAGCTAACCCTTGAAAACTGGACCACAGAACTGAAGCACCCAAAGCTGGGAGCAGGAAGGGGAGTGGTAGAAACAAACAGGGAAGAAACATAGTGGAATAAGGTGGTGGAGTATGGGTGATTTGATGGTGGGTACCCTGCAGTGGTGATATCTGATGGAGAGAATCCTAATATTACCACAATGAAAAGAATAAATTATTATTTAAAAAAATATTCTAACTCCAATTATATTAGAGTATGTGTGTGTTTTTTACCTGAGCATGTGCTATTTTGTCCTAGTTCCTGTGGCCAAAAAAAAAAAAGTGTGATGGCTCAAGTTTACAAACAAATCATATTAGCAATGATTCTTATGAGGCTATGGATGAAATTAAAATTCCTAATTATAAACCATCATTCCCTCGATTGTCAGGGGTGTGCTCTGATTCTCAGAACAGCTGTCTGGGGGTCCCCGGTGCTTTAGTGAATCAGTGTGCCTTTGAGCTGGCTCTCGAGTCAACTTTTATTTATAGTACCATGGGTGTGTTTATTTTCATTCTTGTAAAAACTTTCTGCTGACTGCAAGATAAAACAAAGCTTTCCTATCACGTATAGTGACTTACCAGTTTTGGATGGATCGTTTTTTTATGGGACAATTCACTATGGACTCTTTAGCGAAAGCAAATGATCTTCTTCTAGTTTTTGTTTTTAGCACAAGAACCTGACTAATTGTGGGTCTTGGCTTCACTTTACTTACATGGACAAAGGAAAACACGGTCCTGGGTGAAGGGTGATATTTTAGGTTTCAACCAGCTAACATGTTCTAGTGTCCCTTAGAATCTGAAAAGACTTAAAACCCATTAAGATTAATCCTCTAAGTTTCCAACATAATTTTCTTTGTGTCAGGAATATGAAAAGATGATAATGGGGAGAAGAGGGAGGAATCATTGAGATACTTTCAATACTTTAAAGGGTTTATAGAAATTATAAATGTATGACTAGGAAGGCTTTATGGGACTCAATGGTCAGATTTCTTGGGTTTTGGCTAGATTGTGTTGACACTATCTCATGGAAAAAAATCTGCTAATACAAACTTACATGCGGTTTAGGAGAGAAAAATCTTTCAGACAGGGGCCTCCCTGGTGGCACAGTGGGTTAAGCAGCACACTATGAAGCAAACTGCAGCCACTGCAGCATGAGTTCGATCCCTGCTGCTGTCTGGGGAGGGGACACACATGGCGCAGCAGACCTCTCTTGCCTCGCCCACTGCTCCCCTCAGCAGTGTATTTCAGTAGATCTGCGTGTTCTGCTCCCCAATCTGTCTCTGGTGAACCCTCTCACCTCCCACGACTCTGGCCTGTACCCCGGCTCTTGTATGCATAAATAAATAAATCTTTAAAAAAAATCATTCAGACAAATGGAGTACAATGGGGATGGGTAATAAAAAATAATGCAAAACCACTGACTCTTTATCACTTTTGTACAAGCCCTCAGTACCTCCTATGAAATGACATGGTGGTAAGCATCAGGGTTGGAACTATGAATGAACAACAAATCCCTACACTTATAATTCTGAAACTCTAGTCTGGGCAGACAAAATATAAACAAGTAAACCAAAAAGTAAGTAAGTGCGTGTTATGGGCTAAATTATACCCCTCTCAAAACTTGTATGTTGAAGTCCCTGTCTGAAAGAATGTGATTATTTGGAGCTAGAACCTTTACAGAGGTAATTAAGTTTAAAATGAAGCTGAAAGAACAGAGTCTTACTGCAGTCTGACTAGTGACCTTATAGGGAGAGGAAATTAGGATGCACCAAGACACAGGAGAAGCATGTATTAGTGGGATGACCACATGTCCCTGCCAACATGGCAGTTGTCTTCAAGCCAAGGAGAGAGAGCTAAGAGACTAGAGTTGCCCATCCCTTAATCTTGACTTCCTCAGACTCCAGACTGTGAGAAAATAAGTTTCTGTTGATGATATAATTAAGTCAAATCATGCTGTACCCCTTAAACCTATACAGTGCTACATGTTAGTTTTATCTCAAAATATTTGGAATATTTTAAGCAATATTCTTATTTAAGCCAACTAATCTGTGGTACTTTGTTATAGCAACCCTTGAAAACTAATACAATAGCTAAAATAAGTGGGTTCACCTCAGATTATGGTGTGTGCTATGAACAAAATGACACAGAGAGACAGAGCAAAGTGATAGGGAGGGGTTTAACTTAGATTGGGTGATTGAGAAAGTTCTCTGCTGAGTGCTGATGGCAAGAAGAGAAGGCATATACAGAGGAGAGAGAAAACTGTAGTCCATAAGCTGAATTTTGGTACATTTACCAAGGGAAGGTCACCACAGAGGCCTTTGGGGCTGGGAGAGTTGAGCAGTTTCTTCTTCCCAGGTGAGACTCCAGACCTCTCTATCTTTTGTACACTCTTTCAGACTTCGACAAGTTTGCAAAAACACTCAGATCACTTTGTTAAACAAAAGAGTTATATTACCCAATACTTATATATGGTAATTGTATTGAAAAGTTGTAGTTTAAAAAAATGTTTAGAATAAAATCAAGCAAAACAAAACAAATTAAAGAGTAGGGGCAAATGGCAGCCAGTAAGTTCCAGGATCCTAAAGGGACAGGACTGGTGAGTTCAAGGAACAGGAAAAAGTTCGATGGAGTTTAAGCTTGACACTTGTGGGAGAGATGGCCTGGGATAAAATCAGAGAGGTTCGCTAGAAGTAGTTCCTGCAGGGTTTGTGGAGACCAGCGTGTGTTAATGGATGGAAATCATAGAAGATTTAAATTGGACAGTGTCAACATTTGACTGAGGCTTTATATAGATGACTCTGGTTGCTATGTGGATAATAGATTCTAAAAGGGCATGAGCAGAAGCAGAAGCTCCATGTGGAGTTTTTTACACTTAATCTAGTTAAGAAAAAATGATGTTTTGGATTATGTGGGTGGGAGGGGGCAGAAGAAGGTGTGTACTTGCATTCTGAATTTTTTTTAAGATTTATTTATTTATGCACATAAGAGCTGGGGTGTAGGCCAGAGGTCCTGGGGAGGAGGGGTTGAGAAGTTTCACTAGAGACAGAGAGGGGAGCAGAACAGGCACATCTACTGAAATACACTGCTGAGGGGAGCAGCAGGAGAAACAGGAGAGGTCTGCTGTGCCATATGTGCTAGCTCCCTGGCTGGGGATCAAACTCATGCTGCAGTGGCTGACAACAGCTTCATAGTGCTGAGATTTAACCCCTTGCAGCACCTGGGGGGCCCATTCTGGATATGTTTTAAGGTAGAGTCAACACAACCAGGCAAACACCCCTCTTCAGCAGCCATAGCAGATGGTCGTCTAAGGGAAAGGATTAGCAAATAGGGATTTTATTACAGGGACAAACCTTTATGTCAAAATATGGGTATTCCCAAGGAACTACGGCAGTGGCAATAATAAATGCCAATTTGATTAGCATTGCTGCTGGTGGCAGGGATATGCAGGAGCAGCACAGACCTCTGTGCCCTTGCTTTTATCTCCTGAAGAGCTTGAACTTCTTCCTGCCCTTGTCCAAAAATCTACTGTCCTCCCTGTACTTTTCTCCGCATGAGGCCATCGCCAGGCTAGCAACATACATGCAGGCAGGTCTTTGTAAGTGTGGTGATGAAAACAACCTTTCTCCAGGTGAAAATTGACAAGGGTGCAATCTGCCCATGCGCACGTGGTTATAGGTAATAAAGCAGAGCCTCGTTTAGTTCAGGTGACTCAGATCCTATGCATGGATAACTCTGTCCAGGCTTAGAAGTCAGGTCTGTTTCTATCTGCTTTCATCTTGATTTCTGCCCAACTCTTGCAAAGTGCCACTCTCCCTTGTCCCCTCCTGCACTTGGCCAGGCTGTTCTTCCTGAACACCAGAGCAGTGTTTCTGCTGGGCCCTCAATTCTAGTCCCTGTTTTGGCAGAGTTCCCAGTTAAACTTCTCTGACCCAAAAAAAGAGGTCTCTTCTGATGCTCAGCTTCTGTTGAAATAAACACCGAGTCTCTCCTTTGGAATTGTCCTCCGATTTCTGCCTCTCTTTTGGCTTAAAGCTGGTTTTCACTGGACTCTAAACCATCTGTTTTTTTTCCTGAAGGTATTAAAGCGGCATCTTTTGTTTACCCCTGAAAAGGCAACCCTTAATAATCCCGGCAGCCATTTAATAGATATATACACTCTACCATGCACTTGTCGAGACGGACCTGCCTATGTTAGCCTTCTGATCCACACTCTGTGAAACTGGGTCAAGATTACAATGGTCCTTTGGAATCTCTATTTATACCAATACCTAAAGGGCTTCTTTAACTCTAACTCTTGCAGAAATAACAAAAGGATTAATTAAGTATGACTGAGTCCATAAAAGACATAGAAATGAACTTGTCTTTTAAAACTTTGTTAAAATCACGAATGCAAAATTAGTATATCCTCATTAGAAAAGTATGAAAAGACAGAGCCAGAAAAACAAATGTTATAACTCTAACCTCTGCCACCTCCACCTTTTGTCTTGGTTTAAACATCTGAACTAATACTGTATATGAAATTTACAACTTTGCCCCCTTTTTTAAAATTAGTATCACAACTTTGTAAATATCATTTGAATGACTCCAAACTCTTTCATCATATCATAAAGTAGTATCACAAAGACATGTATGTGTCACATGAGATAAAAATAATAATGTTTTACAGTTATATATGTATGTATATAGATATTTCCATTTAACCTTTTAAACCTGAGCTGTGCCAAGTACCTGAATGTGACTTTCATATCCTCTCTCTTGCCATATGCAGCATCCTGGGAAGATCTGAAGGAACAATTGCCCCAGGTCTAGGTAAAATCAGGAAGAAGAAAAAAAGTCTTTACATTGCATAATTAATACTTAAATAGTCAAAGTTGAATGTATTTTATATGTTCACCTCCTTTACTATTTTTTTTGATATTTAAAGCTAAATCTAGCCCACTTAGTATCCCAGGCCTTTGGGATCTTAGCAATTGACAAGATTTGCATTTTGACAATGTCCATAGTAGAACAAGTGTACTTATAGCTGGTGATAGATGATTCCACTCCTGAACACCCTTCATACTACCTAGCTATCTTTTTAAATAACATGTGCTAAACTTTATTTGGGCTTCTTTTTTTTTTTTTTTTTTTTTTTTAAGGAACTTCATGATATCTTTGAAGTAGTTGGAGTTATCCTGGAATAGTACATAACTAGGGTCTTGGAACTACAAGGAAAGTTATGATAATATCACATCTTATATGACAGAAACAATATTCTTCTTGTGTTTTGATGGTGCAACAGTTTTGAGGAGCCAACAGGAAAAAAAAATGATATTGTTTGCCTGGCTGATTTTAAAGTCTCATTTCCATGGAATGAAATTCATTTAAATTTCATTATAAGGCAATTTTTAGTTATTACATTTTAGTGATGGAGGAGTTTGTAATGTATTCATAGAAATAATTAAATGCTCATAATAGTGCTCTTGTTCACAATTTTTGAAAACAGCATTCTTTTAAACTATTAAAAGCTCAGAACCCTCCATTATCTTTGACTGATCCCTGAAATGCCCTCTCGCTCAATTTCAAGCAGTAGAGCACACTGAGGATTTAGAGAACCCAAAAGGGAAGTTCAAAGAGGTTGATTGAGCTGAGCAGTCAGAATTAGAGGTTTCCTTTTGAAAATGCATCATCTTGAAGAACATTCATCTAAAAACCTTGACAAAAATTTAGACAGCTCTCTAGCTAGTTCTTTAGCAGAACATTTAGAGAGGACAGATTGTATTTTTTCCCAATTCTTGCACTGCTTGGCATGGAGTCCCAAAAGGAACCCTAAAAGCTATACAGTATAGGCCACCAACATGGCAATCTTTAGCTTAGGGGAGGTGACTTTAAATGTGTCTTGTCTTGGCTGCAGGAAGGAAAATTCCTTTTCTGCAAAACCTGCTCCACTCCCACCATCAAATTTCCTCTGACTTGTGGAAACCGTATCAGCATTTTGTGAAGGTGAAAGAGCTCTGAAACAAAGGGCTACATTTGCTTTGAAGGTCTGGCGGGAACAAAGCAAGATTCTTTTTCTCCCTAGAGGATTGAATGGCAGCAATACAAGACCAGATATGAGGGGCACAAAGAATAAATGTAAAGGACACAGCCCAGTCCTCCCTCATAGGAAGGAGGTCTTATTTTTAGTTTTCCATTCTCCAGTTTAGAAAAACATATTCAACTAATTTTGTCCTTTTCCACTTCCGTGGTTTTGTTTTACAACATCAACTTAGCTATTTCCTTGCCTGGCCTACAAATCTCCGGGCTGAATTCATCCACTCCTGTTGCTACCACACTAGCGACAGAACCAGTTGTAGATTTATTCCTACTTTCTCAGCTATGTGGAATATCGGGTTTTTGTTCATTCTTCTGTTTTTGTAGAATGTAACCTCTCAAACAACCTGGTAAACTGGAAAAGAAAGTCAAAAGTATTCAAACTTGGGCTGTGCTAGGAACTCGATCATATTGTTCTATGGCACAGTCGCCCCCCAGCCCACCTCCATGTCTTCCATTCTCTTTCCTTCACCCCAGATTACTCTTTATATTAATCATCAACTCTGCCCAAACCAGAGCTTGAATGGAGCAATCAGGTCTTGACTCTTTTGTTCTTTAAATTAAAATTAAGCCAAAGACCAACCCTCAGAGTAGCAAGTAAAGAAGGGTCTACCTGCTTTAATCAAATCTGGTGGATTAAATTTCAGATTTGTAAAACCCATGCATTAGGAAGTGATTAGTGGCTTTGTAAAAGAATCCTTCACATTGCAAAGGAGCAACTGGAGGATTTGTTGGAAAGCTCTGTTGCATATCAAATAATTTGATTTACCTACATTTAGTTTCTACCAAGAAGAAACTGGGTAAAGCCAGTGATGTCCTACAAATGTTCAAAGATGCACTCACTAAAGAAAATCTAAAAGATAACAGTTGTTAAAATCACTACAGTGATCAACTGAGTGGCAGCAGTTTCCCTTTAAGAATAAATGATCCACAGACAGCAACAACATATGCACCAAAATGTCCCCACTTTGGAGAAACAGAGCGATGTTTGACATGGTGCAATAATTATAAATTGCACATCTAAGATCTTGGCTGAGATAGTGTGGTTATTAAAGTATACAAAGAAGAATTTGTCCTAATACAGAAACTTAGAAATGAGTTTTAGGGAATCCAGTGTAATTTTAAAGCTGTGAACATTTTTCCAATAGTTCCCATTGTGCATTTTAAACTCATCTACATGGAAAACCATAAGGTGAGTTAATGAAAATTTTGGAATGTGCAGTAAATCTCTGTTACTGCAGATTATAGTTTAATTTTGTTAAAATACTAAATTAACATTTATTGAGCACCACACACCATGGACAGTCAGAGTGCTAGGCATTTTTCCTCTCTCTCATTTGACACAAAGTCATACACTGATGATCCCAACAATTTAAACCATGTTTTAAATAAAGAATTAGAAGCAAAATTTTACTCACTTTAGACTGGATTTTTCTTCCTAATGGTAAGAATTTCACATTTGCAAAGGGACAAATTATGTTGAACTCATGGGTAATTAAGTGTTGAATTCAGAGCATCTAACTTATCGCTTATTTTACAAAAAGATTAGCATTAGACATTATATATGCATACTATGGCTTAGAAGCAAGATTAAAACTCCATTCCATCCTCATTTATTTCCCTCTAATAGCTGTTCATGGAGGTATTTCTCTTTTCTTCTTCTCCTTTCATCCCAAAGGGTTTTGCTAAAGAAGGAAACCCCACACTCTCTTGCAGCTGGGTTCAGAAGTAGGTTAAGGGTCATTCCTATGCAGTAAACTGAGTGGCTTTCCCTCTCCTTAAGAGTCAAGGAGTGGCACACATGAGAGTCCTTTTCCTTTAACCTATGCTGAATGCCTCAAACCTGAAAATTCCCCAAAGATCTTGACAAGATTAAGTTCTGTACGAGCAAGCTTTAACAGTTCTGGAAGTTCTCTCTGATGCTGGCATGGCTCACATTGCCCTCATCAGACCTTTCTTGTTCTTATACCACTCTACCCACCTAGTTCCTTACTCACCTGAGATCTATTTTCAGGCATGTACATTGTTATTTCAAGCCCTGATGTATAGCATGTCATCATTGTTAATTATCTTCAATTGACATTGTTCTCCAATTGTTTCTTCCACTCTGTCTCATCCCCCATAACAAGACTGTTAGTGAATTGTGGCAGTCACGTCACATGATGACTTCTACTCCCCCCATGCCCAGGAAAGTGTTAGTCACTCAACTTAGATGGGGCCTCTGGTCTCTTACTTGAGGGGTTTAGGCAGTAATGGACTAAAGCAACAACAATTTTATATATACTGTATAATTATTGTATGCAATAAGTATACTACAGTGAGGAGCATGTCTTACAGAAAAAATAAGAGGAGAAAGGAAGTAGCTTAAGGGTTCTTGTTATTGTGGCAACAAGATATTTTGATAGGCTTTTTAAAAAACTCATTTCCTGCCGGGAGTCGATTTTTGTAAATGGTGGGATGAAAGAGTGAGAGAGAAGGATGAGGATGGTAAGATAAGGGGTGCTGAAAAGTAAGATAAGAGGTTACCATGAAGTTACTTGCTTCCCTATTTTCCAAGGCTAGTGTTGCTTTTCAAGGCACTGCTACCATTAATGAAGTTGGTTTACAATTACATGTCAATTATAAGCTGTTACTTTGGGGCCCAGGACAAAGACTCAAATTACTGTATTTCTACTGGAAGTGCCAATGGAGGTTAAGGGAAAAAAGCATATGCTTATTCAGTCAGTATTTGATGATTCAGTTGGTCTTTTGTGTTTCCTTATTATATATTTCCCTGATTGTTAGCTAGCTTTTTGCAATAAGCAGAGATAAGTCCAAGAACACAAGTTACTGAAGTAACAACAAATCACCCCTACTGCACAAAATTATTGGTAGACTTGACTTTGATGGTTAGAAGTAGAAACAAGATAGTGTGTCCATCATGGTACTGCCATTATTTCCAAATATAATGCAGTATACTATTGATAGAATGACTGGTGTCAAGAAACTTGTATAGCAGCGGAATTCCCACTTGGTACACGTGATTTTTACTTAGATTTAGGATGATTGAGGGCTACTAATAGAGGTTATAATAGGGATCTGAAGACTTTCCAACACACATTGTTGAGTTGGACATGACGGTCTTTCTCAAACACTATTTTCAATTTCCACGGTAAGAAAATAATTTCCAGAAACTTTGAAAGTTTCAAGCTGCTAAATTCCACATTTCCTATTATTCAGCTTCCAAATATCTTATTTTAAACACTACTGGTATGCTTTGTGTAAAAGCATACCAGTACAAACAAAGCATACCAGTACAAGAAGAAAGCTGAGATAAGAGTCTGGGGTTCCTAACTGAATCTGACATGCTATGTATGTAAACTGGGGTTGCTTGAAAATTTGCAGAAATATATTTCTTTTATCAATGTCAAAAATCTTTTCACTCTGAAATATACCATAATCACTGCCAGTGTGCCCATGTTAGTCAATCCTTGGGTCTGGTCAATCATGCCCCTGTTAGGATGCTATAGTAGGACATATATACCCACTAAAAAATAGTAGAATATAATAAAGTAAAATAGTAGTAACATAAAATACCCAGTGTTTGCCATGAATAACAGTACAAATGTAATGATCGTATTACCTTGCCAGCCATCGCAGATCCAAAAAAGTGGAATGGAGGGTTGGTAAATCTGGATAGAAGGTGAGTGATAAGAAAACTTGGGCAGTATATGTGTCTCAAAGGAGTATATTTGTACAGAAGTGAACAGAGGGCATCAGAGGTCAGTGGAATAATAAAAGATGGCCCAGAAAGCAACAAGTCAATTCACCTGGTCATGCTTTTGATTAAAACTAGTTCTATCTTTGTAACAGGCCATTAGGATTAAATTTGGCTGTATATACACAGGTAGTAGCAATTTAAGCAAGAGAGAATATTCTCTTCTATGGTCTATAAATGCAGAGCAGTCAGTTCTGAGCTAGATTTTACTTTGAAGTATAGGTGTCCCCATGAGGAAGGCCTCAGAAGAGGCCTTCCCAACATGTGTTATTTCAGCATATGGATTATGGAGAAGACTGAAAATTGGAAATACTACCCAGAATGACAATTTAAATCAGAAATAGCCTTCATATGGGAGAAACCTATCTATATGGCAGGGAAAACATGCAATTACACAGCAACTGGTCTTTATCATATGAGTTATCCTCGTTATGTGAACTCCCCTCCACTCTTCCTGAAGTCCCTGACCCCTACCCCATTCCTTAGTTCAGGATATAAATATAGCTTCATTTTGCCCCATTGACTTCAGATTTTCATATCTATATAGACTCTTTATGCATGTGTAATTAAATTTGTTCTTTTCTCCATCTAATCTGTCTGATGTTAATACAATTGCTCAACCAGACTGACTAGAACCCAAAAGGTAGGGAGAAGTTTTCTCTCTTCACTAGTAACTTCATCATATCAAGAGAGTCTAAACTCAAGGGGCAGGGTGGGCATTGTTTATTCTTAAGTGTATAATTTCTATTTTCCAGGTCATCTCATGGCTTAAGATTGCTACCAGCACTTCATCTATTGTATTTACATTCTCACCAACAGAATGGAAGAAGGAGAAAAGAAAGGCATGACCCCCTTTTTTTTCCATTTTTACTTACATCTTATTGGCCAGAACTTAGACATATGCTCTTACTTTAACTGCAGGAGAAGCTGGAAAGTATGGTTTTTGTTTGTACTGGAAAAACGATGACTTCTATTACTATGGGAAAAGGGGAGAAAAGTTGCTATCATGAGATTATAATTCCTATTTATGCTGATTCCACAACTGGGGTTCAGTCAAGCCTCAGCATTTCTATTCATATTTTGCTTGCCAGAGTCTATGATTTGTGCCAGGGAGGTATGCAACTGGACAGCCCGTGAGTGACAGGCAGAGCTGGCAGGGGGCCATGCACTGTGGACATTGTCATTGGTCAATGGCCTGCAGATGTGGCACCCTGTGGGGGAGGGGAGACCCAGGACACCCAGGATCCTGGAGAAAAAAAAAAAAAAAGGGAACAATGCCACAGCTGTCTCTTGAAATTCAACTGGGCTTTTTCATAAACACAGAGAGCACACGGGGACTCTCAAAACACTTGGGGATAGGGAGAGAATTTGCACTGGATGGGGATCTGACATTAACCTTTGGGGTGAAAGCAAGTCAAACATTGACTCAAATGGTTAAATTCAGTAATTTAAAGGGAGATTCTTTCTGCGTGTTAGGCTTTGGTTTGGCCAAAATTTAGAGAAATATATTTCTTGGAAAAGCTGATGTTGGTTTAATTATCCCCAACTGAATATCAGCACCAGGTGAGGTAAGAGCTGGGCCTTTTAAAACTCTATCATGTCAAAACCTCCGTGGACTTTGTGATTATGACTGTTTCATATGCTGGCATTTTCCACTTGGTGCTGTTTCTTCTCTTTATGCATGAGAACTAAAGACATAGAATTATTTCCAAGTTGTGATCTGAAACATTAGGGTTCTCATGGAAACATTAATTTATTTCCCCATCTTCCATATCCTATTCTAGGATCTTGCAATTAGCAGGATAATTGGAAATTTAGAACACCATGGTCAATATGACCAATTTAATGTTTGTTTGTGTTTTTTTGTGAAAACCTACATTGTTATAATTTCATAGCTTTTAGTACTTTATGGCTTTGTTATTGCCTCTGCAAGGGTTTTGTTTTAATATATGAAAATTTTAATAGTCCTGTCCGCTGTTTTCTCATTTACCCTTATTTTACAGTAACAAGTAAACATGCGAAAGATGAGATTAGAACTTTGCAATATACACAATTGAAATAATGTTGGTGATGTGAATATTATCATTCATGCTTAATGAATTTTGTTCCCAGCACCAGAGGGCAGGGTTCTTTCCTTTGCCTCTGTAAGTAGTGTACTTAAGTAGGACAATGCCTTAGGCACATGGTAACAGGTAGTGGAGATTCTTTTTTTTTTTTAAAGATTTATTTATTTATGCACACAAGAGCTGGAGTACAGGCCAGAGTCCCAGGAGGTGAGAGGATTCACCAGAGACAGAACAGGGAACAGAACAAGCAGACTGACCGAAATACACTGCTGAGGGGAGCAGCGGGCGAGGCAGGAGAGGTCTGCTGCGCCATGTGGGTCACTCCCCTGGCAGGCAGCAGGGATTGAACTCGTGTTGCAGTGGCTGCTGTTTGCTTCATAGTGTGTTGCTTAACCCACTGTGCCACCAGGGAGGTCCAGGTAGTGGAGATTCTTAGGTGACAAACCTACTATCCATTCTAGACTGACTTTTGAATCTGAAACCTTACAGGGAAAAGATGAAATTTCCCAATATAGTGAGGTGCAGTCCCTGAACTAAAGTTTACCCAATGAGATTAAGAGGAAACTTCCTCTAAGGGTAAAAGAAAGCTTTTTTTGGGTCATTTAGAATGTAGATCTCAGATCTTGAAATAATGGAATAAAGTTGTCAAAACAAGAGGACAGAGGAGACCAGATTTCAGAAGTGCCACTCTATTCCTGGAGGTTAACTATTGGTTTTTCACATGAAAGAGAAGTTAAGATCTAGCCGGTATAAATCACAACTATTTAGGGTTTTCTCAGTTAGGTCCCCAAGATGAATTCTAACTGGTAGGTCAGAACTCAGGAAATTGGGATGAAGGGGAAAAACTAGAAATAGCAAGGTAGGTATCTTTGACTCTAGAGATTGTGGGTCTAAATTGGGATCATATAGCCACATGTCAAGCTGCTAAACCAAGGGTATTATCAAGCTTGGTTCCTCTGCAGAGATTGAACAATGTTTGGATAGATACACAAAACTATCAGCTAAGTTAATAAGCAAATGAGTGAATAAAAGAACGTTTTGTTTTGGGGTAAGAATGATGTTTGCTCATTGAGACAAAAATGCATGCAAACACTTGCTTTGGGTACTTAAAGATGTAATTTTAAGTTCACAGTGGCTCAATATACTTTGGTGTGATTCTGACACTAAAATATTTTTAAAACTTTTCTTAAAATTGAATGTTTACAATTAAGCCATCAGGTCTGTGTTGAATACACCAGGCACTGTGATAGGTATATAACTGTTAACATTTAAAATGTTTCTCATTTATGATGGATATGAGATACTAATGTACTCTTGGGTGTCAGTTTCTCTTGCTCCAAGATTGTTTCAGCAGTCAGCCAAGTCAGCAAATTGACTTGCCCTTATTTCTCTACAGAGGTTCCCTTTTTCTTCTGCCCATCAGTGTAGTCCTTATACACAGCACGGACATGAAAGAAAATACCTGAAAAACCCAAAGGAGTAAGTCCCTAATGGTGAGTGTTGGGCACCTGGCCAAATAAAGAGACAAATAGGCAGCAACTAGTAGTCTGGCTCTGCCCAAAATTGTTGTAATGAGGATGATATTCTCCTGCTCCTAGAACCAACTTTTGCTTTCTGCCCTGAGTTCAACTTAAATCTTTTCCAGTGATGTTTCCACTGCCTTGTATTTGTGGCATCTGGGGGGATCTAGAGAGTGAAAGTGGCTCTTGCATGTATTCTGTATTATTCGGAAGGAACTCTGAACCACTTCTGGAATGATCTAACAAGAATGCTAACAAGATCATTCCAGATTTTGGTGATTTCAGTTTCATATTCATAAAATGGAAGAACTTGAGGAAGATTCTAAAGTCAAGTTGATCAATTCTTTGGGGTTGAGATAGGAGTAAAAATGTTTCTAAATCAGCACTATGCAATAGAACTTCCTGCAGTGAAAACAATGTACCCACTAAGCACTAGAGTGACTGAGGAACCAGATTTCTATATTTTACTTTTAAATTATTTGAATAGTGACATATGGCTATGGTTACCATTCTAGGTGACACAACTCTAGAATGTTTTATTCCTGCTCATCATAAATGTGTCCGGAGATCAAGAAATTAACATCATATCCAAATAGGATGCTCAGAGTGGCCAGGAAAAATGTTGTCAAAATGGATGGTCACAGGCAGTAATGGGGAGGAATCTAAACTGAGTGCAGAGGTCCAACAGAGGATCTTGTCAGCAAGAGACAAGGCCAGTCTGAGAGGCTAAGGGCAATTTCCTTAAGGCAGGGCTTGGAGGCCCTTTGCTTATAGCTGTACTTTAATTTGCATTTGATTGCCTTAACTATTTTTAAAAAATTCACACTTGATGTCCAGAGGAAAGTGAAGTAGATTGGTAATAAAGATTTTTAAGACCATATATCAGAAAGCCAGAAGATTATACCATAATGCCAATCGATCACAGATACTGGAATGCCAAAATAAATTTTTTAATTAAAAAACTTGGCTACTATGTTTTCTATGGGGTCATTGTTCTCCAGCATATGAGATCTTATTTTGCCACAAATCAATGAAATATCAAAAAAGAAGAAATGTATTTTCAGTTCAAAATCTTATTTGTAATTTTATCTAATACTTAGGAATGAAAATAACAAAGTATGTTGAACTGTTTTTAAAAATTCATCAGAAAGCCCACCCGATTGTTGCTCACCCCATTTTCTGTTTCCATGGAGACAAGCTCAGGATTCTGCTCTGTTGTTTCAACTTATGGGACAATACAATAGTCTAGTGTCTTAGAGATCCCTCTGTTTCGTGCCTCTTTAAATTTATCACTATAGATACTGAATACAATTAACAAAGACTTTGGAAGGAGGATTCCTGAGAGAATTTGACATCACTGAATCATGTCTTTCTAGTTTTCCTCAATGTAAGGCTTTCTTTGGAATTTTAGAAAAAGTCAGGGGGAAAAGTTATCACATAGGGAGTTGGTCTATGAGAACTTTTCAAATGAAAAGACTTTTCTTTTGAAGAGTTGTTTCTCAGTTAAGTCTCAGAACAGCTAGATTACTGGACTTGGGGGCAGAGAGAAAATTATCTATGCCCCTACACTCATACGTTTGTGAAATCAGAAGAGATTTTTATGCTACCCAGAAAGGTTTAGATTTATGCCTATCGTCAGCCCTATTTGTGGTGGGAGGATGAAGTCTGTCCTTAGGATGCTGTGGGACCGAGGGAGGCAGAGGAAGCCGAGCCAGTCCTGTGAGTGTTCTCTGTGTGATTGCCAGAGAAATTGACTTATCACTGTGCAGTGAAGAAGAAAAAACATTCAGGATAAGTAGTCACCACCCAGGAGAACTCTTGATTTTTCTAGCTCATTTCCTGGGCCGTGGATAGGCATTACTTGGGTAATGGGTGAATGGAAAGGATAAGAGGAAGGATGGCTCGGTTGCTGCTGGAAAGGCCAGAGAACTACTCGGTGCTAACCCCACTCCTGGTATATCGAATCAGGATGTCTGCAATTAAAGGAGAAAGTGTTTTTGTGTGGAAATAACTCCCCAATGATTAATACATTAATTCTTGGTAAAGGGCCATTGTCCTAATCAATTTAAGCTTAGACCAGGTTAGATTTGAAAGGTACATTTAGGGGTGGGGATGGTGGCAGTGCTTTGGGAGAGGGCAATGGAGTCTGGCAGATAGATAACAATAAAGGGTATATAGATCATCTTCATTCACACTGGCATTTCTGGACCATTAGCATCAACAGCATCTGAGAGCTTGTTAATAAAATAAAATAAGAAAAAAAAATTAAAAGGCAAAGCTGGGCCTCCATGGTGTGTGAGGGGTTAAGGTGTAGCACTATGGAGCATTCGCAGCCACTTGCAGCACAAGTTTGATGCCAGGCCAGGGAGCTGACCCACATGGTGCAACAGACCTCTCCTGTCTCACCCGCTGCTCCCTTCAGCAGTGTATTTCAGTAGATCCACCTGTTCTATTCCCTACTCTGACTCTGGTGAATCCTCTTGCCCCCCAATACCTCTGGTTTGCACCCCAGCTCTTATATGCATAATCTTTTTTTTTTTTTTAAATGCAGAATCTTGGGTCATATCCTAAGTCTGTGGGAATGGAATCTGAATTTCATCAAGATCTTCAGTGCAGTGGGAAAAATAATCTAAAATTCCAATTCAGCTTTTACCACCTTTTAATTACAATGGAGGCACCCAAGGGACAAAGAGCCAGGGTTTGGGGACAGACAGCCCAGTTTACAGAGTACCGGCCTCCACAAATGCCTAGCCTAAGGGAAAGATACCCTTGTTCTCTGCCTCAGCTCCCAGATCTGTGAGCTAGAGACAATAATACCCCTGCAAGTTTGGGCTATTAGGAGGATGAAATCATAAATGAAGTCAAAGCACTTATCTGGAAGGTAATAAGTGCTCATTACTTGCTAGAACTTTTTTCTTTTTTTATGGTACCACATTGGACAAGTCTCTTAGTCATTCTGGACCTCAGGTTCCAATGAGGATAATAACAACTAGTCCTAAGGCCTAGGACAATGTTAACAGATTCTGTGGTCTGTAGACTCTTTTACCAATGTTAGGGTACTGTTGTCAACAGCCTGTCAGAGGAAGAAGGATAGATAGGAAGAAAAGTCTTCCAGGCAGTCCTAGCAAGGAGGCAAAGCCTCCCAAGAGGAGGAGCTACAAGGTTTTTCTGAAGCCCACTGAGAAGCAGACCACCCTCAAATACTTGAAAAGGTGAAAGGTCAGTGGGCTCATGTCATCCAGTCCTTTGTCTTATTACTCCACCTCCACCTAGGACTGAATCAGACCACCCATGAAGTGCTATTTGCTCAGTGGCTGGTGTGAAGCAGAGAGCAGTAGGGGTTCATCACCCTGGAGCTCTGCCTAGAGCTCCTCAGACTTCCCTTTTTCTTTTTCATCTTAGGCAATCCTTGAGCAAGATGACAATCCAGACTTACCACTCCTCCTGTCTTCTGTCATCTGCAGTCCTTTTGTAAACTTGACTTTCCTCTGGGGTGCACCCAAGCATATCTGGGATACATCTCATTTTTTTTTCGGGACCAAGAGAGAGATAAAATCATTTGCACTCACTTCCTGTGCCTTTCTCAGTGCCTAAGGAACAGAAAAAGTGACCCTGGATTTACTGCCTGTGCTGTGAGACTTAAAGTTTCTGCAGCTAACGTCCCATTTTTCCTTTTACCACAACTCTGCCGGATGGAAGCACTGTGAGTCTCAGACCTAAAGGCCTTAGAACAATGGGGGTGCACATGGCAGTGTAGTCACCACTGGGGGCATTAAGTGGAGGCCCCAAAGGCTTCCAGAAAGACCTGTCTGGGAATATGCCCCACCTGGGAAGGAAAAGATTCCACGTTGATCCATACTCCACTGATATATTCCTGGTGCTCTGCCCCGCCACCGCGCTTGCTTTGACCTTGAGGACTAAGCCCACGGCACCTCTGTTTTTCTCTTCCTACTCTAAAATGGCCTCCATGAGTGTCCCACATCCTCTAAAATTACAGTTGTAAAATCTAAAATCCAGGTCAACACTTGACAAGTGTAAGCTCTGTCAAGCTAGTCTTTATTTTGCCCTTTAATGATCTCTTGCCACTTCTAGAACTTTAGGGAAGGTTTGACAGCAGAACATTTGACAGCTGAGTGGACCCTCACAGAGCTAGTTGAGCCAGAGCAGAGATGTCAGCGCTGACCCTCTTCAGACTCTGGTCTCCTGAAGGGCTCCCTGGTGCTGCCTAGCCTGAGCTGCACTCTTGTGTCTTTCGAGTTGGGTGGGCTCGCTCTGACTTCGCAACAATGTTGGTGACTGTTCAGAATAAGCACATTTGTGTGCTCTAAGATATGAAATAGCAATGCCCGACTCCTCCTGATGCTTTCTTGGAAGACAGAGTTCTGAAGACCAAGGCCATTCACCACAGTAAGATGTAGAGGAGATGAATGGTTTGCACCAAAAGGAGGTGTTCACTGTCTCAACAACTGGGTGTCAGTGGTTTCCTCCCAACCAGCAACTGCAGATCCTCTTCTAAATAGAACACTAGGAGACTTGACTCTCTAGTTGCTTCTTTACCCATCTGTGTGAGTAGGTGTGTCTCCTTAGCATCTCCTAAGAAGACAACTCTTCTGAAGGTGAGTTCACAGAGGGAAGAGGGTACCTGTGACATTGTTTCTAAACTGATGAGCAAGACTAGCTGGTTGGCCCTCATCTCCCAGGATGCTCACAGGGTGTGGGGACCGTGGCCCTCGCCCTACCGATGCAGTTCTGCTCAGAGGGTAGCAGGTGACTCAGGCTCCTCCCCTTCAGCACACACAGGCTGCTCTGAGACAGTGTTGTCTGTCCAAACAAAAGTGTCCCTTGATTTAAAAGAAAATGCTGGTCCCGACTTCTTAGCTTACCCTTTGTGGGTAACAAGCCTCCCATTCACGTTCCAGAGGGTCGTTCTCTCTGAGGCCTCCCAGAAGGCCTCATTGTTAGGACACTGGAGAATGGAAATGTGGGACTATAAGGCCCCGTGCTGTGAGCTCTGGTGGCACTTAAACCCTGGGAGAAAGCCTGCTCTGCTTCTTCAGAGACCTGCTCAGCTTTGAAATTAAGAAACGTTCTCTTTTGTGGTGTAGGCTCTTTTGATCTGCCAACTGTGCCATTAGCTTTTACTCAGACCAGGTGAAAACTGCAATGTAAACAAGACTTCATGTTCCTTATTTATGAGACACCCCGTCACCTGGACACCAACAATTGTGTCTTCAAACCCCAGGAAATAGTTATGTAGAGAATAGAGAAATCATTTGAAGATCTATGATTAGTCTTTCAAAACAGAAAAAAAAAATGTGTGTTTAGATAAGAATAAATCTTCAACTAGTCCTTTTTTGCTGGGGGGCAAAAAAGACTCTCGGGAAAGGTCTTCTTAAAGCACTACAGCAGGCAGCCAGGAAAACTGGCACACACGCATACACAAAATCCCCAATATTTAAAAGGAATGTGAATACTAACTGGTCCTGTTCTTTTAACTATGATCTCTCTGTAGTGACTTTACTGCTTGTAACTGGACACTTTGGAGCTCTGGATATGACCTGATGGATCTGTCCACCTAGGCCTGTCCTGCCATCCCCCAGATTGAGCATGTCTTAGATGGAATCAGAATGGCACCTCCTCTTGACCCCTATCTCTGCTGACAGCATCAACTAGCCTTGCTAAATGTGATCCATGCCATCTTTTAGTGATCTCAGAATCTAACACTAACACCGTAGTGACAGATCTTATTACTGCTTCCTTTGGCAACTGCAACAGACTCCTGACTTTCTTCACATCCTGCTTTTTTCTTTCTCCAATCCTTCTACACAAATCATGCTGAACTAATTTTTGTAAAACACAGCAGCAGTCATCTCATTTCTGTAGTGGGCACTTGTCATTAATGGCTTCCCAATATCACAGAACAGTCTCCAATATTTTGGTCAATGCCTTCTTAGCATAGAAAACTCATATCCCAGGCTTCCTTGCAGCTAAAGCTCAGGTTTATGATTGGTTTCAGTTCTATGAACCAGATAGCTCAGGTTCCTGCAGAGAAGTGGAACCACAGTGAATAACAAGAGAAGGTGGCTGTGTACACGGATTCATTCATCTGTCATCTTCAGTGTGGGAGGTTTCTGGAGTATTAGGAGTGTTGGTGGTGTTTTCACAACAACACCTGTTATCTATTGTAGCTACAGAGCCTACCTGTTTAACTCACCTGAAGATTCTACAAGGTACCTAATATTGTTTGAAGAATTCTCTTTCAGTTAAGACTAGACAGAGTGGCTTCTATTGTTGGCAAGTAGTAAACAAACAAACAAAAATATTGAATGACTCCTTAGTGCCTAGTGAAATAAATACACATTCTCCAGTCTGACAATGAAATTTCTCGACAGTAAAATCTCAAGCTGATGACATTTTCAAGGTCACCAAAGTTATGTGTCTCTATTTTCCTGCTTTGGTTGCCTTGGCTACATACATTTCCTCTAACTTCATGATTTTTTTTCTTCCTTAATCTTAGTTCCTGCATTAGCTCCCACTTTGGGTTAACTACTTATTTTCTAAGAAAAACAAAACCACACAATCCAGGTAGAAGCTTTTTATGATGAATACACTACAAAATCTAATATGTAGACCTCCTCTCTTAGATTTTTAAATATTGGATTTAGTGTTCCTTAATTGCTAAATTAAAATAGTTAAAATATGTCCTATATAAGTGCGGAACCCATCAAGTCCTTCTTGGAAGAAAACTCTAAAACAGTAAAGGGGAACATTACTACCATCAAAAAGCATTTTTGATGATTCATGTCTGCACACCTTTCATTTTCTTGTCCTATTTTCCTCCCTGTGACTTTGTCTATAAAACATGAAACACACAAGACAAAAGTGAAAGATTCAATCAAAGAAATTTTTCATGTTATGCAGATAAAACATCTGGAAGACTTAATTTCTTCGTTTCCACAATATGGTTGGTCTGCTAATAGACACAGTCATCATCATTTACCAAGATAATAAGTACTTCCTTGTCTCAGTCCATCCTTCCATTCACATGAAGTTTTAAAAACTTTAATTTTTTAAGAAGCTCTTTTCTGCTTTGAAAGGCAAAGGCTTCACTGAACCTTTGAGAATACCCACAGAAAGGGATGCAGTATCTCAGTCGCGAATCCACCTTTTCCCCGTGTCCTAACGGGGATTGGAGATCAAGAATGGAAGAAAAGGCTGTTTGGGTCAAGATGCTCCTGACTTTGCTAGGCTTTCTGGGTATGAAGTAGCTATTCAAAACCAGTCCTGGACCCTTGCTGAATGTTCTTTATATGAAGTCTCAAAAACATCATTGTTCATTGTCTGCTTAAAGGGTCTAATACGGCCTGGTCCGTGGCCTTCGACCTGCCTCACGCACACATTGACTCTGAAGCACACTGTTCTCTTTAGTGCCAGGGCTTCCCATCTGACAGTAACCGCACTGCCTCACTGCAGGTCAGTTTCATCACTTTATATGAGATCTAGTCACAGTTTAATAGCTTCCCTTTTCTTGGCAAAGAAAGCATTTTTCTAAGATCTACAGTTATCATTGATGCCAAGTTTGTTTAAGTTCATTATCCTTATTCTTCTCCCAGTCTCACTTTCCACGTGTGCCAGAAGATCACTGTGAACTGGCATCTTCGACAACACAATTGAAAACCTAAGTGGTAGCACGTAGGATGAAAACCAAGAACTTTTACAGTAATAGGTGACAACTTTTAAACTACATCAGCCTTGTTAAATAAATAGCAAATGCCACTGATTCTGCCAATATATTTATGTTAAATTTTTATTGATTGAATTTTAAGAGAGAAGATAAAACCCTTTTTATTTTGCTAAAAGTAATTTATTTTCTTTGTCTTGCATAGATTAATGACATTAACATATATAGAGCATTGGTTTTTTCTTCATGAAACTATTAGAAGTTACCATGACTCTCAGTGCACATAACTCTCAGCGTTTTTTAAATAAAATTATATTCTAGTGATGTATATATTACAAGTATAAGAATGTTTATAGATTTAAATATTTATAAATTAAGTTGCATTTAGTTAATGTATTTAAATACATAAAACATTTATGATATACATAAATGGAAAAATCACTTAAAGTTCCCTTTCTAGTGTGGTGAATGAAATGTTTATCTCTTAGTCTAATGGAACCATTACTTATTATTGGTTAGGAGAAAGGAACATTTGCATTTACTCCAAACTTCACTGGCTGCCTGGCTCTGATCACCAGTGAACAGGACATGATAACTCACAGTCTGTGGGGATCAGTGAGATTTTACAAAAGAGCCATTGATAGTTTCTCAACACATTTCAGGAATGGCCAGGCTTGACCACACCCCTCTGGACAGCCACGTTGCTGGGCTAACTTAAATTGCTATCTGGTTAATAATCTACCTCACACATATTTGAACAAAACTGGAAATTCTTGTCATCTGGTTTCCAGATACTCTCGAGAAAATTGAGATGAAAACACTGAAGTTCAGTTAATACTTTAATAATTTGAGTTTTATTATTTTACAAAGCTCCCTCAGATAGGGATCAAGCATGTATGTATTTTCTGACTCCCATTTTCAAAAATTTATTAAAATATAACTTCTTTTCAATTTAAGGGACTAGAATACTACTCAAAGTGCCATCTCTTGTAGCCTTATGACAATCAGCAGGAATGAAGTGATTCTAAGCACAACCCTTTAATATTACAGATTCTGTTGGCCTGATCTCCCAGGTATCACAAGTATCAAAAGATTGAGGGTAACCTGGGCTGAGCTTTGTGCATGTAACCGCTTGTGCCCTTACCCAAAGCTGAACTATATGAGAGATTTATGGGTGGACTGAAGGCCACGGGCAGGACAGACACTCAATGGCCACACTCTGTTAGTGATTATAAGCCATCTTCATGCTTGAGTGCTTTTATTTAATAGTATTTTTATTTTCTTATATTGTTTTTAATTTGGGGACAGTATTTGAGTTCTTCTCCATGTGTAGTCCCTATGGTTCTCCCACCACCATATTACCCATGATCCATCACCACAGTCCCCTGTTGTGACCCCTCTTCTTCCCCCTCCCTTGCTGGCTGCCTCAGACCTATGGTCAGCTTGCAAATTTTGTCTTTCTCGTGACTTTTTGTTCTGTTTTTGCATATTCCACATCTAAGTGAAACCATCCGTTAATTATCTTTTTCCTCCTGACCTATTTCACTTAGCATAATTCCTTCCAGCTCCATCCATGTTGTTGCAAATGACTACATCAGGGACTACATAAAACTACAATGTTTCTGGACAGTCAAAGTGACAGCAACCAAAACAAAAAGACACCCTACTGAATAGGAGAAAATACTTGCACACCATACATCAAATAAAGGGCTGATATCAATGATCTACAAAGAGCTTACACACTCAACAAAAGCAAAGCAAAGAAATATATTTGAGGTCTTAATGAGGTGGATGCATCTCCTCCCTTTATCAGGCTCCTATGAACTTTGTAGAGCCTGGTAAGGATGGACCATGACCATACAGAGTCGGTCCCTTTGGTCTGTGCCTGCAAAATGTGGATGAATTCACTCACTGTCTGCATTGAAGCGCTCATCCCTGGGCAGAGGAAGAGGAGAATGGAGGTGAAATGAAGTGCTGGCTTCTTTCTTATTGCTGCCTTTTCTTCCTTGACTGTTCACCATGTCATACCATGACCAGGCAAAGCAAATAGAGGAAACAGAACAGAGAACCACATGAAATAAAGAGAAAAGGGCCTGTGGGTTCTGGGTGAATTGACTTCGTTGCATGTACATTTACATCACTTCTTCTACCCAAAAGAGGAAAGACACAGAATGTGGGAGCAGTGAGAACTGGTCAGAAAATTTAAAGAGCTTCATTCCAGAATAACATCCTTGAATATTCTCTGTCCTTCTGACCATAAGGAGATCATGCTTTTGGGAGGGACGCAGCGTGCATCTGTTTCTGTGTTGCTCTTCAAGATACAAGTCCCAACCCACTCAAGGCTCTTAAAATCAACTTAAAACTAAGAACCAGCATTCTTAGCATACTTTAAAATGTCTTAATTGAAGTAAAGCACATTCAATAAAGTAAATAATCTGAAATGCATAACCCAGTAATATTTTCATAATTTTGAATATACCCATAAAACTAAGTTTCCCTTGTGTGTTTGTACAGTCAATACTTGCTCACCTCCTCCCGCCCCCCCCCCACCCCGCCCAGAGAAAAACCACTGCTTTGACTACTGTCACTGCAGGTTAGTCTGGTCTAGTCTTAATTATTACATAAATAGGATCAGACTGTTACTTTCATCTGCCTTCTTTCACTCAGACATCATGTACATATGGTAGAAGCTCACTTTTCTTACAGTTGTAGTATTTTATTATATGAGCATGCTATGCTTTGAAAAGATTCCTTCTACTATTGACAAACATTTGAATGATTTCCAGTTTTGTATTGATATGTCCTTTGTTGGACATATTCACTAAAGATATGTCCTTTGGTATAATTACAGCACTGGAATTGCTGGGTCCTCAGGTTGAGATGTGTTCAGCTTTAAATAAGTAAATATTACCAGTCTTTCAAAGCTAATTATCTAGTATGATAGTCACTAGATAAAGGCTATTTGTGGCTGTTTAAATGTAAATGTAGTTATTTCATTTTAAATTGAACTTAATTTAAAATAAAATTTTAAATTCAGTTTCTCAGCCACACCAGCTCACTTCAAGTGCTCAGTAGCCACATGTGACCAGTAACCACTGGACAGTACAGATAAAGAACATTTTTCTTCATTGTAGAACTTTCTCTGATGTTTCAAACTGAATGGCTTCTAATACTTTTCATAAAACAAAATCATGCAGAAAATATTAGAACAAGGATGGTTATTGCTCCTTGATTCTGTTGTTTTAGTAATTTGTATGTCCATATATGTGCTTCATTGTCATGTAAAATGTCTGTCTCACTATGTGTCATAGTAAAGACCATAAAGGAACAGATTTTTAATAGCTTTGGCTAGAGATGTGGACCTGAGGAATACAAAATTACAAATTTGGAGGGATATATGCATTCCTATGTTCATTGTAATAATATTACATTAGCCAAATTTTGGAAACAACCTAAATGCCCATCAACAGACCAGTAGATTAACAAGACTTGGTGTGTACACACCATGGAATGCTACTCAACTATTAAAAAAATGATGAACTATGCCATTTGTAACAACATGGATGGAACAGAGAGGATTATACTAAGTGAAATAAGTCAAATAAGTCAGAAAGAGAAAGACAAATACCAATGATTTCACTCATGTGTGGAATGTAGAGAAAACAGCAAAAAAGGAACTGACAAAACTAAACCAAAACAAGCCTTAGAAATGTGACTTAGAATTAGGCTGTTAGAGGGGAGTGGGAGGTAGAAACAAAGAGAGGAGGGGAACCCAGTGGTCTAGGGTAAAGGACTGTGGGTGCTTTGATAGTGGACGTGGTGTGGTAACATCTCATTAAGAGGTATGAACCTTTTCCCCTGGGTCATATGCAGTCTTGTAAACCAATGTTATCTGAGTAAAAGAAAAAAAATAGAGATGTGGAGAGCAGAAGGAAAAAGGAGAGACTGTTAAGGAAGAGGGCAAATAAGGACTTCTGCAGACCAAATGGATTCTTGTAAACCTAACACTTCTTTGTACTTTATGCAGTACAATATGGAGGATGAATTAATTTCTCTAGGCTTATATAGCTGTCTGTAAATTTATTCTTTCTGATGAGTGTAAGAGATAGGCATCGAATAACTAGAGATGCTCTTAACTTTCCTTACCCATCCCAGTCCATTGCATCCCAGCCCTCTGAGTTTACCGGCCCTGCATAAGTCTGGTTCAAATGATTACTTCAGTGACCCACTGGGTATATCCAGGATGTTATGAAACCCCAGTTATTCAGAGCAGAACTGTCTCTGTAAAGTCAGCATCAGTGATAAGTGAAATGTCAGATTAGCTCTGCACGCTCTCAAACTCTGATCGTGCACCATTTGGTCACCTCTTCTGCTGGTAGTAAAGCACACTGCAGATGTACTTTGAAAGCTCATTAAATATAAGCAGTATCTCAGATTATTGTAAGTGTACAAGATGTTCTCAGCGTGAAATTATTGCTTTAATCAATGAACAGTGACTCTTGTCTAATTTTAACAGTTGAAAATATTCACTAAGCAGAAACAGAAAGTCAAGAAGTTTTTTAGTTTTCTGAGCAAAGTCACACAAATCTCATATTAATTATAGCACATTTGTGCCAATCAAATTCAATCTTGTCCCTAAGAACCACTTCTAGGAAATGGCTCTAAGTGGTCAAGGAGGTTTTCCCAGTGGCCTTGGAAAAGGCTTCCGCTGGCAAACTCTTGACCCAGAGGCCAGTGATTTGTTCTCAGAGGCAGGTTTGTTCCACGTGTGTCAAAGCTTCTGGAGATGCCGGAATTCACCAAGGATATAGCAGCATCCTGTCTGAGCACATGTGAAAATCAGCCAAACTCTACTGACTGCAAGGATTTGTTGTGAAGATCTTTCTTCATCCACCGACATTTTCCTTTTCTTTGAGAATATCCATAGCTAAGCTTTTCTTTGATAGATGTGTTCTTGAAAAGTCATGTGCATTAAATGCTGATACTTTGAATCACAGTTTTCCTTGTCGAATATGCCAGCCTCAGTTGTGTAAGTGCTCACTTTGACAGTTTCGTAAAGAGGAAGGTCTGCAATAAGGAATGTTTCCCAATAGTTCAGCTTCTGACCCTACCTCCGTCCTCTATCACAGAAGAGATGGTAAATGTCCCCCTTGTAGCATTGATGTGTGAGCGGTGATGGTGGAATGCTGCTATTTAAAGCATTCCAGCAATCCCTCTGTAGAATGGGGATTTGTTTACAATTTTATGAGTTCATAATTTCAAATTTAGGTTTCCTTAAAGTGTGATCTCTTTAATTCCAACCTTATCTATTGTTTCCATCATCCCATTTCATCCAGAGCAGGTGAGGTGACACCACATTTTACTAAGCTTATCTTCATCGCACTTAATTTCCTGTGGTGATACTGACTTAGCATGTGATCTAAATTCAAAGTCTAAGATTATATTGTAAGACTCTTGGCACTGGGAAGGAAACATCAGAGAGAGGAATCATGCTGTGGCATATTCATTGCTGTTGCCTCTTTGTGACCAGGTTGGATTCCCTCCTAATCAGAGCATGCCTTGTTCCTTGGCTCACATATAACCTCAGACTCTTTCTCAACACAGCATTCCAGGCACCCACTAACACATGGTCAGAATTAGTTACTGAGAGGAAATTTATTTGCCAACTCTGGAATCTCTCATTTATTAATGATTTCTCCTACAATTAATCAGGCTAATAAGAAATATCAGTGATGCAGTCTTCACTTTAACTGTTTTGAGCCTAGCCAGAGCACATTTCTAGAGAATAGAATCCTGCATTTTTGCTAAATAAATGACCATAGTTTTATGCCTTCACCACAGGGACATTAGAGAGAAACCATAACATAAGGAGTCAGACACACGTGCATTCAAATCCCAGTTCTGCAGCTTACTTTCTGTGTAAGTCTGAACAATTGATTTCACCTCTCTGCACCTCAGTTTTCATGGGTGCAACATGGGATAAATCTCAGAGAGTTACTGTAAGGTGATAACAGGAAATATTAGCATAATGCCTTGAATATTGCAAGTGCTCAATAAATGGCAGTAGTTTTATTATTTTCAATGGCTGTGACAAATTGTAGGCATTAGGTTCTTTTGTGATAGAATTTAAATAAAGATATGCATTTGTGATTGGAAACATAATCTCAATTTTTCTTCAAGGGGGACAGTCATCCAGACAACTAAAGGAACCTCAATCAGATAGTTTTTACATCTTCTATCCAAAACACAGCAATTTTAACAGGATCCAAAATGAAGCCCTTAGGAGGCAATGAAGTCAGCAGCCAGCTGTCACTGCATAGCTGTGTCAACCTCTCAGCCACCCCCCTTTGGACATTCCCCTCCAGAGAAGCCAGAAGCTGAAAACACAAGAGCCAGGGAAGCTTCTGCAGTAGAAGCAGTCCTGTTGATCCGGGAGTTCCTGGAGGTGCCGCTCACCACAGGAGGATTTACTTCCCACATAGCTGTGTTCAGGCCTGTTAAATTTAAGAGCAGAACTAGTCTGCAGAATTTGAGAGCATCCCTCCTTTGGCTAGGGATGGTGCAGTGAGGAAGAATGAAGAGGAGATGAAAAGAGAAAATGGGTGGATGGCATTGTAAGTAGGAAGTGTTTGCTCTGAGTGAACGTGTGGCTCTAGCTGCTGTCAGCTGGGACGACATCTTTGGTAGGTATTTAGACTTCCCAGAATACCTTGTGACAAAATGGCACTGGGCTAGGAGGACTGGACAAGAGCCAGTTCAGGAGAGTACAAACAAAGACGTTCTGATCAGAGAACATCAGCAAGAAAGAGCAGAGATATTTTTAATTTGGGTCTTTGACTTCATTTTAGAAACCAATTGAAAAAGAAATACTTCAAATCAATACCATATTGGATTGAGAAGATCACATATTGCCTGACATCCTAAGAGAGGAATATTACTGAATCTCACAGAAATAAACATTGCAGCTGCCACAGAATGGACCATTCAGTGCAAGAAAATTGCGCTGGAAAGCCCTCTCGATGGTAAGGGATGGGACTGTCTTTACCTAGAACAATGAATTCCTTCTGCACTCTATTCTTGTCTCTTTCATTTGAAATACTTGTCAGTAATTCCTCCCTACTCCTATGCCAGACACTCATATACAAAACCAATGATCCTCAAATTTTAGTGACCAAGGAAATGATGGCCAGGGACTTGTTATAGCAGCTGGCTGGACCCTACCCCAGAGACTATAACTTGGTAGTTCTGGGGTTGAGCCTGACAATTTGCGTTTCTAGCAAGTTCTCTGGGAGAACTGGCTTGGGGCTCACACTTCGTGAAGCACTGCTTTAAGAATTAGTGTGCACAACTGGTATTAATGATTAGTTGTATGATTGAATGAATGAATGATGAATGGATGGATGGAAGTATTCCTCAGCAGACTCTTAATCCTCAGGGTTGCATATTTGTCCCATACATGAATCCTCTCCAAAACACACTTGCTATAGTAAAGAAAAGTGATTTTTTTTTTCAATTGGAAGCCAGTATTTTTCATCCTGCTAGGCCAAATATCCTATGATGAGTTGCTTGCTAATTCCAGGGCACACAAAGTTCTCAACTATGAAGGTGCCAGGAGTTCTCTGGATTCAAAGTGTGTCTATCCAGATCGACAGATTGGGAAGCCAGACTCTTCATTGCTTTCTCTGCTCTAAAAATTCTCAGCATTACATTTGAACACGTCAACCAGGCTGGGACTAAAGACAAAATGAGTTTGACACTACAGAAATGGTGCCAGCTTGGACACTATGATACTTCAGACTTGAGAAGGCTGGTCTTGGGCCTTTGGCCAGCTGGGCCTTCACCTGGAGCCTCTCCTGCTGCTGGCCTGTCTTTTGGCCTCACTGTGAGCATTTCTTCACCCAAAGTGGGCCACTCCTCATCCATGACAACAGTGTAACAGCAGGTTCCGTGACTGTGGCTGCTTACCAGCTGTCTATAGACATGTCTCATGGCACCAGGTTTGCTCTGAGAGCATTCTAACAATTAATTGTATTATTTTTACCATTACAATATGATGCCATATTTCTAAAGAGAATACAGAAGAGTAGGGAAAAAGGGGAAATCATTCCTATTTCTAGCATCCTAAAAATAGCCCTGTTGACATTGACATTTTGTATATTTCTTTTCCATTTCTATACTTCAGTTCCACACTCAGAATTATTTCTTTTTAATATATATGTGACAAATATGCATCTATATCTTCTGCAAAACACACTTTCTACAGAAAAGGATCTTTTGTTTTAAAGGTTATCTTTTTCAGTCTGCTCACAGACAGCTCATGGGTAGTTTAGTGTCACTTATTAATTCCAAGCACATAAAATTCTCAACTTATGAAGGTTCCAGAAGTTTTATTTCTAGTTCAAAAAATGATTTTATAAAGTAGATTTTAAATTTTCCATTTTAAAAAGGTGATTTTAAAAAATTTGATTGTTGAATTGATATATTCTACTTTTTTCATTTAAAGAAAATTTTAAATATGTATCATATATTTACATGTTGATTTCAAGAATGTATATAAATATACACTATAATTTTATGTCATATACATGTATTTATATATTATATATAGCAACTTTACTCTTGATGAATTACTTTTAAATTCTCCCTTTGACTCTTCTTATTCAAGATCGGTTATAGCCAGAAAGTAAAAATAAAACAAAACCTAAAAACAAGACAATGGATAGAACAATAAGACAGAAATTGTGGAAGGCATACTGAACTCTATTTAGCACACAACTCCAAAGCTGTTCTAATGAGCGGATGAAAAAATGACATCGTGACTGTGAAAATCAGACTCATCAGTTAAAATTGACTCCTTAAACCGATTATTAAGTCTAAAATAAAATCAACTTTGAGAACCAAATTATCAAGTTTGGCTACTCTTCATTTATGCAAATGACCAAAGAGTCATTGGATGTCTGTTTCTTTTTGGGTAGCATAAATGAAGAGGGGGTAGGTCCCCTGGTTTGGGTAGAGAGGTATAATTTCCAGCAGCTCTGAATCCAAGGCTTAACACTCCCACACAGGAGATGATCACGCTTCCTCAAATTGCCTCTAAGTAGAGTTGTGTCTCATCAGCACTCTCAGAGGGCAATTTCCATTTCCACCAAGCAGACAAGTCAGGGAGCGCAGTACCACCACCTCACCATTGTTATTAAATATAATGTTAAACATGTAAATGTGGATCACCATTTTGTGGAAAAATATGAAGTACTTCCCAATGGGAAAAAGAAACCCATACACATTTAAATTAAATACAACTTAATGGCTCGCTGGATGAATACGATGGATATATACACATATGAATATATACATGTATATATACATATATGTCCTTAGTGTGTACGTGCATATGTATGTGTGTATATATACATGTGCACATCCTTAATATTGCGGAAAGCACAGAATGAATAAACATCCCAAACACCAGCAAAGAAGTTCAAGGACAAGAGTCCTAGCAAAATAAGTTGCCATTATTGAGGTCAAAAGATATTTCCTTGACATGTACAGGATCTAATAAAGCTGCTTCCAGTCATGCTGACCTATACATAGAAGACCTCTGTACTGGCTTGCTCTGGTTAACAACATAACACAGGCCAGGGTACTTAAATATAGTTCTGGAAGTCAGAAGTCTAAAATCAAGATGCTGTTCCTTCTGGAACAGCACCATGGTTCCCTTCAACAGGGATGATATGTTTGTTTCCTTTTGAAGGCTCTGAGGGGGAATCCACTCCATGGCTCTCTCGTAGCTTCTAGCATCTTTGATGTTCTTCAGCTGGTAGCAGCAATCTTCTTTGTCTCCATTGCCATGTGGCCTTCTCTCTTTTCATCTGGGACTGTGCCCATTTCCCTCTTGTCATCAGATGAGGATTCGCCCTAATCCAGTATGAGCTCTTCTTAACTTGCTGACACCGCAAAGTTCCTAGTTCTAGCTAAAGTCACATTTACTGGTACCTGAGGTTAGGACTGTAGTTTATCTTTTTGTTGGACACAATTCAATCTGAACTTACTAAACTCTGGCAACAAAAGGGCTAGTTGGTGAATTGGAGGAAGAAGACTTGTGAAGCTCATTTTTAAATATGTGCTGATCACTTAGAATCAAAGCTAACAGATCACGGTAGAGGGGACAGCCTAGCTTGGAAGAAGTACATCTAGACAAGCACCCACCCTGCCACTTCTCACCCAGAACTTTCCTCCCTGCTTCTTGCTGCCTTCCCTGTTCTGTAAACTGACATCAAAGCAATGATAGTAGCACTATGAGAATAAAGAAAACCAATCTTACAAACTTCGAAATACAAACAGATTATACTTTATCAGACTAACACATTTGTCTTCATTTGGATCTCTTTAACAAGAACTTGTTGCTCCCTGAAATTAGACCTTAATTCACCACCCCATCAGACTAGTTACTGGTTCCAAACAAAGTTTCTTCATATTCTATCTCCCAGGGCAGTGGCACAACCCAAATCAAATCATGGGACAACTGTGAGTGGCAAGTCCCACGGTAGTCCAAGTCAAACAGATTTACACTAATCCTGCAGTTTGACTTTGCTCTAGATGCATCACTAAGGACTCAGTGAGCAAACCTGCTTTACGGCTGAATTTGTTATTTTGTGCAGAGGGATGGAGGCTGTTGCATGATAATTCACTGATTTATTCTTGGTGTGGAGAGTGAAGAGTAGATCTCTGACTCTCGCTTCTCTAACTAGCTCTGCGTGGTCTGTCTGACATTAAGTATGGCTTGGGGGTGATTGGAGATCACTTAGTAATTAGCTTTGACTGGAGAATAATAGCTGTTATCCTTTCAAAATGTCCCCTAAAAAAAAGGAGACTTCTGTAGGCAGTGCCAGGGGAGACTGGATTGCCTGAATGTTGTCCTAACCCTTGTAAGTAATTTCTCACATTCTCACATCTCGGCTGAGGGTAGGGAGAGCCCTGGGCACTGCCCCCTCTTGATTCCAGAGGTGTGATCAGAGGTGGGGGAATAGCTCATTGTCATATGCCAAGATGACTGAGAGAAGAGTGTAGAAAGTGGAGGCAAATTTCTTCTAGCTAATGTAATAAGCAGTGGACTGTTAGAGAACAATAAAAAGAATGGCTTAAGGTAAAATATATATATATATATTGTCAGAATCTGCATAGGCCTGAAGCTTTGCTCACTATGCACAATGAAAAGGAAATTTCCCCAGGGAAATCAGCATCTTATTGGTACTACCTCCGAGCCAGTCAAAACTGTGAAATGACTGAAAACTTAACAACCTTGTCTCAGTGCTTCCCTGCTACCAGAATGTCTGTGATTGAATGATGCAGAGAGACTATGAATTAGATGTTTATTTGGCTTAACCTGATCAAGTCTGAGTTTGGAGTAAATCCAGGTGACATCATGACCCCCAGGTGCCCTGATGAAGGTGATTCAGCCATCCCTCTGTACCTTCTCTTTGGGGGTTTTCTGAGTCCCAGGGTGAGGTTGAGTCTCCTAATTTGCACTCGGTATGACAAATGCTCCCACAGAGCAAAGCCTGGAACATGCAGACATTTAGGTGATTGGCCTGGTGTTCCAAAGTTAAGCAACCAAAAGCACAAAGCACAGAATCAGCGGGAGGGAGCCGAGTGAAAATGTGCACTGGGCCAACATGGAGAAAGGAAGTCCCATGAGGAGAGTGGGAGCGCAATGATCGTGGACACGAAGCAGTGGCTGCCGTGTGGCTCAGAGTGGACGTCAGGCCCCCACACACCATCTTCAGTCTTGTCACCATCTGGCTGGTTCTCTCATCCAGTGTGGAGAAGACATGCCTGTGAGGGTGAGTCCCTGCCTTTGCACCGTGTCCTGGCGGAAGACAGAGCAGATGGCTTTTCAGTTAAGATTCCCATGCCTGTGGGAATAGCCTATGGAATAGCCACTTCCACAGATGTCCATTCAACTGTCCTTATGGCTTCTACTTGCCACACATGTGCTCTCAGTGGCCATCAGGATCATTGAGCTGGGAGCATCTCAGAGCTGAGGGTCTCCAAGAAGAACAAGGGAGAAGACATGTCTTTGTGTACAGGGTGTCACACTGGTTCTAGCTTCAGGGACCAGTCTTAGATGTTAGGCTAGGTACAGGTCAAGTTTGTTTTTCATGCCCTTGGGTTTTTTGTAGTTTTGTTGGTCTCCTTTCTCTTTCCATGGATTGGTAAATACAACCGTCAACCTTGGGCTACACGGTGATTATCACCAAATTGCAGTAGAAATCCGTGTAGTGTTCTGCATTCCAGACTTTTCCTGATTTACTGTCAATAAGTGTGCTTCCTCTGCTGGTCTTCTGTGTTACCCCCACCCCATAACATTCAGTATGTTGTGGCAATTATTTGGAAGTGGGCGGGGAGAGGGAAAGCAATTACACTTTTCGTGTGTTTAAGAGAGTTTTATATATAAATCTCATGAGGTACTACTGACCATCCTGGGATGCAGGCAATTATATTAGCCTCCTCTTCCAGAACATTCTCAGAGATGTCAAGAATTTGACTGAAAAATCTCACCACTAGTACAGAGTGGTACTGGGATTCTGCCTCCATTGTCTTGGGAGACCACACTCTTTCCCAAATTCAGGCTGCCTGACCTAGATCACCCTCCAAAGGTCCCCTGGGTCAAACACCGGTTTACAAGGTGTGGGGCTGATTCCAGGCCTCTGGAGGGACAGTAAAGCCCTGCCCCAACCCAAGTCTTTCCATGTTTCCTCCTGCTCTGGTTATTGCTGGACAGTGTCTTTCTCCCACCAGGAGCCTTCAAGTATAGTGACTGTGTCCCAGTGCCCATTATGCTTGTGCATTATGCTTGTGCAACTAAGTGACATCGATGAGGCATCATGTGTTTGAAATGCCCTCCACGTGGTGGGTAGGAGAAAGTAAGCTGAATCAGTGGCCTCACCACTAGAAGCACATTGGATTCTATTCCACCACCACAATGCATGTGTGGGCACGACCTCTCTGAACAGCAGTGCAGGACTCCCGGGGCGCTTTGCTTCCTTATTTCTGTGGACTAAATGGTGTTGAGAGAGAACAGTAAAAGTGAAGATCTACATGGTAGGTTGGTGACGCAAAGGATCAAATTTGAAAAGAATGTGAAAACCTTGAAAATATTCCTATTCTTCTGATCCATGATAGGATTTTAAAAGTCTTCACTTCCACAGCAAAACAAATTAAGAAAGTCATTTTAAGTCAATTCTCAATTGTCACAGTAATAAGAGATAGTTAGCATCCACTCCATTGTCTCCGAGTTTCATGTAACATCATAACAATAGTAACAGTATGTTTCTGCCCTTTTGTCCATTATTTAACTAAAATTACCAGTACCATAAAATGAATTATTTCTTCCTATGTCTGCCACAGAGTAAAATTGAGAGGGGGTGACCATTTCAAACTGGAGCTGAGGAAGATGCAGCTGGTTTTGATTGTCTATACTTGTTGATCATGAATTATTAAATAAATTTATTTAACAGATATTTATTAAGTGTTTACCATGTGGTCTTTACTCTGTTGCAATTTCTCTTTAATAATGGATGGTGTTCTGCCAAAATGACCTGAGGACCAGGTTAGTTCCCTGACCTTCAAGGAGTTGCCATTGAGGAGCTAATAAAAGATTTAATAAAGCAGAGAAGGAAAGAGAAGTAATAAGAATAAAGGGCTTTTGCTCCTATTGAGGTCACACTTACCAGAGTGGAATGTGGGGATGAGGACTTCCCTGGGGCTTTAGGAAGGCTAAAACAGAAGATCATAGCAAAAAATAGCAACTCAAATAGCTTCTTGTCATGCCTTATTCCCTTAAATTAGTGCAAGCAAAGACTGCCCTGAAAGTGTGTGTGTATGTGTGTGTAAGGGGGGGTTGATAATTAGGAAGGGTTAGGAAAAGGCAAAGGTTAACTGGTTCAGAGGACCCCACTCCTTTCAGCATCCTGGTTTTCTCTGCCTACACCAGGCTAATATTCATCATTGCTTAGACGAGTGTGCTTTGAAACCCTCTGCATTGCTTCCACACTGACTGACAGGTGTCCTGTGACAGGAAGTATCCTGCATTGAACTGAATTGGCCAGTCTAGAGCCACCACTGATGGGTGTGCCTCCAGAGGCTGGCTCAGGGGTGACCAGTGCTGACTGGGCAGCCAGGTGCCACCTGCCTCACCACATTCTGCTGCCTGCCGGTCACCTGGAAGGAAGGGCTGGGCCAACTTCACTTCCCTCAGAGGTTTCTGCTCATGACTCTGTTGATCCCCGCTTTTTCTGCTTGCATCTGGATCTTCCACTCATCACCAAGCCAAGGTCATTGCACTGAGATTATTTCTACTAGAAGTGGGTTATCGCATTGTGCTTTCATTCATTTGCTTTGCCCACAAGCACAGGGCACTACTATGGCGCACACACTGTGCTCGGTTTAAAGAAAGATGAAGAAGACAAGGTCCCTGATATTAGGAGCTCAAGTCTAGAACGAGGGACAAATACAGACATAAAAATAAGAATCACAATAGACTGTGATCCATACTGTATGATTCCTTTTATACAACATTTTGGAAAACACCTAACTAGAGAGACCAAAAACAGAAGCCTGGTGGTCAGGGGCTTCGAGAGTGGTGTGTATCCATATGTGTGTGTGTTGGGAAGGTAACAAAACTCTAAGTATTGGTTACCCTAGCTATACTTACTACAATTTGCAGAAATGCACCCTCAAAAAGATGAAATTTACTGTATGAACTGTAACGGTGTTTTTAAAAATGACGAGAACCATAATAGAACGTGGTTAGTGCTGCAACAGCAAGTTGTACAAAAAGACACACCGGAGGAAGTGATCAGTTCTTCCTGGAAGGGTCGGGAACAGGGGACGGGAGAAGGCAGCGTAGATGTGTGACGATGGCATGACTTGACCAGAGAGGGAGGGGGAGAAGGCGCTCAGGCTGTGGGAAGAGCACAGATCAGGCTTGTGTCCCCAGAGCTTCGTGTCGTCTGTGCCCGCAGCTCATCAGCAGGGGTCCAGGCGTGGACAGTCCCATTTGTGAGCTTAAGGGCTGAAGACCGTGCCTTATTCTTTTGCTTTTCAACCTTTGTTTATTGTGCTGAATGATACAAAACATAAATTTGCCATGTGAACCACTATTCAGTGTACAATTCGGGGGCACTGAGCACACTCAGTGTTACCATTACCACCTTCTGTCTTCTATAACATCACCCAGATAGAAACACTGACCTATTAACAATCAATTCCCATTCTTCTCTCCTCCCAGTCCCTGGTAATCTCCAATCCACTCTCTGTTTCTCTAAATTTGACTATTCTAGTTATTTCAGAGTGGAATTGTATATTTTGTCCTTATGCTTATGGTTTGTTTCAATTAGCACATTTTTGTTTTGTTTTTAATGAGGCCTTTGTATTAAGAACGTGGTCCCTGAGAAAAATCCCCTTGTTTGAGAAAGTCTATTCTTTTAGTACTGGGCAGGCATGATTTTTTGCAGATTTCCTGAACACAGCAAACTTCCCTCTTTATTTTAAGGTCAACCTCCAGGCCAGGATGTCCCAAAACACCTACAGTTCACCTGTGCCTCTATAAGATCTTGGTTTCTGTCTGAGGGCCCCTCCACCCCGATCTGTTGAATATAACATTCTCACTTTCTATGAAACTGCAAAAGGAATTTTTAAAGACTTAAGAAAATAAGTGACCAAGAATTGCAAATGAGGCAATCTAAGGAGCAGGGTTTGGAGTTAATTAGCCCTTGAACTGTCAAGCCCAATTGCTACTAGTGAGTTCTGACATTTCTAAGAATAATTAAGGACTTGGCTGTCACATTTCACAAAGACCCAACCACTACATGAACGAGTTCTACCTGCCCCCCTTACCCCCTCAAACACACACAATGTCTGGAAACATGCAGAGGAGAATTATACCCAGTGCTAATTGCTGGCCCTTGAGTAGACATGTCATGTTTTTAAAGAACTTTTTATATTTATGCACAGAAATATAATGATCCCCATTTAAGGGGTAAATGTGAGTGGCAGAAGGGGTAGCACTTTAAAAACACTGACCACATGCTTTCTATGTGCCAGGCTCTATTCTAAGTGCCACAAGAGCCTATGATATGGGTATTTATATATAATACTATATTTATAAATTATAATATTAATATTATATTATTATTTGCTAGGTTTGTCATAAAAATAATCACACACTTGTGGCTTAAACAGCAGAATTATTAAAATATTATGTATATTATTGTATATGTTCATCCATTAATAAATGAGGCAGCCGTAGCATAGAGAAGTTACATAACTTTTTCAGGGTCACAGAGTTCAAAGCCAAGCAGTTTAGCTCTGGAGTTAATGTGCTAACAATGTCACTCACATCTCCTATCTCTAAGTCATGCTGAGTTATGCTGCTATGGGACCAGTCCATTTTTCTGGGATACATCATTGATCTTCTCAGAAATACTTTATTAATCACAAACTTGACTATGATTCTAGTTCCTAAGAGCTGGTTGCCAAGCAATAAATAAATAAATTCATCTATAATATATTTTACATATCTTATACTCAAGTGGTTAATTCATAGTTATCTTCCACTTTCTTCATTCATTAGCTATTTGTTGAGCATCAACTATATTTAAGGCACTGTATCAAACCATGCAAGAGATATAGAGGTTAGTTAAGTTTGCTCAGGAGAAGTTTATAGTCTACATAAGGAAACTGTTCAGACACACACAAATATATGTACACACATATATACATATATGTACATATACATATATACACACAGACAACTATATATGTAAATATATGTAATAATCAAGAGTGGTGTAATAGAAGGTAAAACATAATACAAGGTAATAAAATGTAGGCTAAGCGTATAAGTGCCACATGAAAGAGATATATTGTGATGGTGTTTGGAGGACAGAATGAGTTTGAGGAAGTTTGTGTTTGGTGTTTTGTGTAAGGTCAGAAAAAAATTGGCAGAGAGAAGGGGGAGGAAGAGAGCTGAGGAAAGGAGAAGAATCAAAGAAGATTTTATGAAAAAGCTAAATCGTATTTCCTTCCCAAATTGTGTGTTGAAGTCCTAACCTCTATTACCTGAAGATGTGGTGATATTTGGAGATTAGAGCTTCAAAGAGGTAAATGAGCTAGAACTCACCAGCTAGGTTAGGCTTCACCCAGTCTGGTTGGTGTTTTTTATATAAGAAGTCTGGACACAGACAGACAGAAAGGGTTGAACATGGGACAACATAGGCAGAAGTTGGGCATCTACAAGCCAAGGGATGAGGCTTCAGAAGAAACCACCCTTGCCGATACCTTGATGTCTAATTTCTAGCCTCCAGAACTATAAAGAAATAAATTTCTATTACATCCCCCGGTCTGTGGTAGTTTGTTATGGCAACCCTACAAAACTCATAGGAAACAGGCTTGAAAAAAAAGTACACATTTGGTCATGGGAAGAGAAGAAAAGAGCTGGTGGGGATGGATGGAGAGCATGTTTAGAACAACTGGATTTTATCCAGCAAGTAATAGGAAACCATGGCAGCTTACTGAGTAGGAAAGATATGAACAATAGTCATTCAATTTATTCAATTCATTCAACAAACATTTACTGTGGGTCTGCGTCATACCAGGCATTGCCAGTAACAACCAAGACCTGCGGCTATGAATAAGGCACTCTGCACAGGGGCATTCAATTGGATGGAGAAAAATGGAAAATGGGTTCGATTGGGGAGAGTGTGGGAGGGGGAAACTTGCTAGAAGCTTTTATCATGGGCTAACTTAGTGCCTGTCAATCTTTTGAAAGCATCAGATCTACCTACCCTCAAGCAAGTGTCCACTACTACACCACCTGGCCTAGCTCCAAGTCATAGATAACAGAGGAAGCACATTTTCTATGCATAGTTCCACGAGCTATGAAAATGTGAGTGAACTTTACCTTCTGTAGTTAAACTAATGCACTAGGACACTAATGCACTCCATTTGCTATAATTAAGCCAGACCTGCTTATTTCAACAATGTATCCTTTCAGGGTTGGGCTTGGCATTACCTTCCAATTGATGTCCCTACCTGTACAGGAGACTAATTGATCTTTTTCCCTTCAGATTTTAAGCTCCCTAAAGACAGGCATTAGGTTATTCATTGTAATTTCACTAATGCCAGCATAGCATCTGCCACATAGTAGATTACAATGACGGTGAATTAAACGATTATATGGAAGCTCAAAGTTGCATAGGAAGCCATAATCTCTAATAAGACCACCAAAGACAGACTCAGTGTTTCTGTTCAGACATAAAGGGGTCAAACTGCTATCACCATTGATGTATATGTATTAATATATAGATGCCATTATTTGAAATGAATCACTGTTAACTGTAACCCAGACAACAAGAAATCCCATTCACATGTAGAGAATGGTGAGTCATTCAGATGAGCGTCAGTGAAGGCCTGGCTTCCAAAGACAATCTTTGTGCAATGTCAGTCCAGGACCCTTTGCATGAAGAATGTTTATCAGCAGGGCCTGTTTTAAATGGTGTTCTCTATGTGATTCATTTAACTGGTCTATCCAGCAAAGGCATAGAATTCAGAGACAAAGCTTTTTTAGTTTGGATGCACTCATGAAATCATGTTTATTTCTGGAAAGAAATGACCATTCACAATTTTTCATTGTTGGGCTGAAAGTTTTGAAGTTGCTTTCTACAAAAACTGATGCTAGCAGTTACAATATAAACAATGCAGCCTCCTCTTCCTTCATCATATCTTTGGTAATTATTTTCAACTGTTATGAGTAGAAACTCTGCGAGCTGGTAAGAAACAGTCTAGAGAAAGCCCTGCTGGTGAGGACCTGCTAAGTGATGTCTCTCTTGACAATGAGGCTGTACCAGTGCAAGGCATCATGGGCACTCTGTAGACCGTTGCTGCTGTGTGCTGCGCTGTGCTGCTGAAGGGGCTACTGCCCCTTTGAAGCTCTTGGCCAGGACGTAGGGTCAGACCTCAACCCACCCAAGACTGAGTTGAATTGGAGAGTTTGTTTTTCCTTCTTCTCATGTAACCTGAGATACTCTCACTGGAGATCAGCATTTCCCCTCCTGCTTCCAGCCCCCTCCCTCAATCATTCCCCCTTACCAAGCCCTGAGTGAAGGTAACAGATCCAACCATGGTTCAGGGGTTCATTTTGGAGTCCCATCATCTGAATGATTCACCATTGTCTGCATGTGAACAGGACTTCTTGTCGTGGTCAGAGTTAACAGTAATTCATTTCAACACAATGACGTATGCATACACATCGTTAGCTAGCTAGCTAGCTATCATCTATCTAGACATCCCCTTTCTCAATGGTGAGATCAGGTTTGACCTTGAAAGGACCCTTTTCAGGACAGTTGGCCCATGTTCAGGGAATTCCAGCATTTGACAATTCTCTTCAGTAAAGCTTGCTCCACTATAAACATTGTGTTAAGAGATTTCTTATGCATGTTTACACTGCAGGTGTGCTTTCTCTTTTGCCTTCCTTCCAGATACTTTCCAGTTCCTCAGGGAAGACTATGCCCCTAGTAACTGATGGGCCCAAGTTTGTCTCCAAGTTCTGAGATGAGCAACTCTTGCCCCTCCATATCAAAATGGTCATTGAGTGGGGCTTCTGGTAACTCTACTGTGCCGTGGGCTGTAGCAAATACAGGTCCATCAAGTCTTAAGCAGTAAACAGGAAGTATATGGTAGGATATTTGAGTTGGACAGGTGCCACACAATTTTTTCTCCTTGGCTCATGTTTGAGTGTTCTGTGACTATAGTTCTCTGATAGAGGCATATCAAAATCAAGAAATATTTAAAGAGTGACTAATGTATTTTATTTACTAAAACTTAACTTGACCAGTAAGAAAATGGATGTGCTGGCGATTGCAACACAAAAAAGGGTATTTAGAATGAGTCATTACCATTCTATCACCATTAACCAAACCATTTGAAATCCTAAACTATTGGCAGCCATCGCGGCCTCATGTTTCTCAGTGACTGGGAGAGCCGTACTTACTGGGTTTAGAGCAGGCGCTGCAGAGCAGGTTCTGGGGCAGGAGGAGCCTGATGAGGATCCCAGGCAGGAGAATTCTAGTGCTGAGGGGCCTCATCATTTGCCAAAAACTCGTAACAGAGAGGCAAGCCAGCAGCCAAGACCTGGTAAGGAGAAAGGAACTCATTCAGTACAAGCAAACAAAAGGAACAGACAGAGAGGAAAGCTCACATTAATACTCCATTAAAGGGTCAAAATCTCTGGAGCAAACCAGGAAGTGGCAGAGGGTGAGAAGTTGAAATGTCTTCATTCCTTCATCAAGATAGGATAATGGCAACTGGGCTGTGCAAGAGCTAGGAGAGAAAAATAATGGAAAACCTAAGCTGGAAAGAATGTGTTAAAGATCAGAAGCAAGATTTGAGGGGAATCCAAATCTTTCTTCTTGGGAAGAAAAGACTCTACCTGGAAGGGCAGACGCCTATGGAGCAAGTGGTGTTATGTGCATGAAGATGCAGTGCTAGGGAATACATCTAAAAGTAATCAGTGAAGGGTAGTTACCTGCCACCAACTTATATTGGTCAAAAGACCAAGTATCCTTTTCTTCTCCCTAATTACTCTTCCTTCCTCAGTTTGCCCCTGTATTAGTTTCACAGGCTAGAGATATTGATCTTTAATATAAATCTATCTCTACGGACCTTGTAAAGAAAATCATCTTAATTGAAGAAGTTTCCCATCAAGTGACTACTTCAAGAAGTATTAAGCTTTGCTAACCAATGCAGAAAAAAGAAAGAAAGAAATGAAGATCTACAAGCTGTTTTCTCTTATCATGGTGAAATCAAGTGCCCCATATCTAAATCCATAATCCAATCCTAGACAGAACAACCATGATGGTCTCTTATGAAGGGAGGTCCATGTGGTGAATTAGATATCCACAAATGCCACAGGATAAAGATGTTACATCATGACAGGAAGGGATAGATTATGGATTTATTATGGGAACACAAAATTTTAAGATAAAACACATAACTGCAAGGAAATATATGCTTTTAGGTGAATAAAACTGGCTACATCTCGGGCCTCCCTGGTGGCACAGCGGGTTGAGCGCCACACTATGAAGTATCCACTGCACAGCAGCATGAGTTCGATCCGTGGCCAGAGAGGGGAACCACATGGCTCAGCAGACCTCTCCTGCCTCACCCGCTGCTCCCCTCAGCAGTGTATTTCAATGGATCCACCTGTTCTGCTCCCCACTCTGACTTTGTCTCTGGTGAATCCTCTCACCTCCCATGGCCTGTACCCCTGCTCTTGTATGCATAAATAAATAAATCTTTAAAAAAAAAAAACTGGCCACATCTCTAGAACCCTAAGTCCTATTAGAAGTTCTGTAGTGGGAAGTTTGAAAGCTCTGTCTTCTGGAGACAAAGAGAACACACCTAAGCCAGCATCCCATGTTCTCATTTTATTCACTTCTTCCTTTTGGGAGAAATCAAATATCATGGGTCATTATAGACACTGAGCAAACTTACCACATCTACATATATAAACAAGCAACAGGAACTCAAATATGTAAAGATGTCTGCCCTCCTCCTTCTTTTGCACTGAACACCTCACCGAGCACAGCTTATCAAGAATACATGGCGTGTGGACCTACACAGCTGAAACATATTGTTAACCAATGTTACCTTGAGTAAGAGAAAACAAAATAATCAATGCCATACCATATTCTGATGTGATCTGAGCTAACATAGAGTAGGTTTTATGAAGGAGCAGGAAACATTAGGGTTGGCTGCTAAATAGCTCCAAGGTGTCCTTGGCATTCTTTTCCTTTCTCTTGGATCCATGTTCTTAGGTCAGCTTCATTTCCCAGTACAGGACATCTCCAAGGACCCCAGAGGCTCCCAAGCTGGGCTGCTTCCTCCTAAAACATTATAGTCACATAGTCTGCTCAGACACCCCGATCTGGTGGGAGGGGTAGGGAATGCCCTATTGCTTTCTAGATCCCAGTTAAGATCCCACAGTTTAGGGCAACTCTCCTTCCAAGCCTTAGATTGTTTCTTCTTTGATCTTAATCAAACAGGGCTACATGTCAGTTCTCAGCAACTTTCCTTGAGGTTTCTCCCTGGGATCTGCTCTTTCTGCACAATGCCCGAGCCAGCGCTGTCTGTCAGAAGTCAGGGCTCAGTCTTCAAGGCTCAATTAAGTCCTCCATGCAATCCTTACCTAGCCCCCTCTCCACTGTTACCATCACACCCACAGCCCTACAGTACTTGTCACATTCTGCTTCGGACTTTTAATCTCTTGTGGACGTGTCTTCGTTCTCTGCTTGAGAATCGAGCCTTTCTCATCTTGGCATTTTCCATGGCTTCTAAGCAAAAATGCCTTTCACATATGCAGTGGCAGGAAAGCATAGAGCAGGTTTTCTATCATTTCCAGAGATGGGCAAAGGAGAGTCCTTGGAGCCTCAGGGGCTTTTTCAGGCTTTCAATGATCTTTCTACACCATTTGTAGTGAGACAACCAGGAGCAGAGCAGGCAGGGGGCTGAGAGGCAGGAGGTGACAGGCCTCCCAGCCCCTCGTGAATCTTGCCTCTCTCTGGGCTCTCTGGTGTTATCGTGGTCTCCTCCTCTCATAGCCATGGCTCTGCCATTCTCTGCTGCACCGTCCTCTGTGATGCTGCCCTTATAGGCTCCGCCTCCAGGCTCAGGTGTGCCCACGTACTCATGCCCACACCATACTCCAGGTGTCCACCATCAGGCCCCAAACCCACAGTCCCAAGCGCCTCCTGCATTCAAGGCCACAGGTGATAGCCACTGAGGCCAATGGCACAAAAGCCTGAGCAATCTTCATTTACCCTGCAACATATTAGATCTCAGTATATGGGCCTTGTGCAAGTGACTGTATCTTCTTAAACCTTATTTATAAAGTGCGGCTAATAGTAACATGTCCCTCACTATTAGGACGGTATCAGATGAAGTGAGCTGATGCAAGGAAATTGCTTAGTGCACAGCCGGCACACAGCGAGGGTTCTATTACCAGCTATCACCAACAGTATACCAATAGTGCCTCACTTATGTTATACTAAAATGGCTGCTTTTTAGCACTTGGGCCTCTCCCAAATTCCATTTAGTGAAGAAAATAGTGCTTACTCTTATTCGGGGTTCTTAGCACTCCTGGTCTATTAAAATCGTCTGAGGAGCCTATAAAGAAGACTGATATGTGGGCTCTTCTTTTTCAGGACCTCCGCTCCAAATGGTAGGGCCTGGTCATCACCAATTTGTATTTCCCAAGTGTTTCTCATGCAGATCCATGGTTGAGGACCCCAGTAATCATTGCAGTTTGCCATGTCTGTCAAATGTCCTTCTGTCTAGAGCCAGGAGCTGTCGTCATTCAACAGTTAACACCCAGAGGTGCAGGTCTCCCCCGTGTTCTCTAAACACTCCACCGGTCATTCCCCATTCCCCAGGGTGACTCAGCTTTTTAGTGCCCTCTCATGTCCCTTTTCATTCCCAAATAGTAACGTGCTGTTCAAAATAACTTACTGCACAGACGCTGTGATCAAAAACGTAGGTGGTGATGAGTCCCAGGGGATGGTGCACATCTACAGCTCTTTCGCTCCTCTGCTTCTCATCTCCCCCTCCTCAGCCCATCATGAGATGGGGGCTTGGGTCCATCAGAACGGGGGGGGGGGGGGGGGGGGGGGGGGGGGGAGCAGGGGACTGAAGAGAGGGCCCTGGAGGGGATGGTCTGCTGCCTCTTCCAGCTGGAGCAGAGCTGCATGGACAATTGGGCTATTATAGTAATCAGCATAGGGTAATTGCTGATACAGAGATGCAGATTCCCATTTCTTGCCCTCTAGCCTTTTAAAAATCTTTGTTCATAATTATATGTCTAAAGCTTGTAGTTTTTAGTGAGCATTGAATTTCAGTGGGAATTAGGCCAAAATAAGGAGCAGAGAATCAGCCCCACCATGGCCAACCTGGAGCTGCTTCGTCAGTCCTGTCCTGCTGACTCAATTCTCTCTCAGAACAGCAGGACTTCTGTAACTCTAGTGTAAGAGTCTAGCCCAGTGGTTCTACTGCCAAGATAAAGGGAAAAAAGGCTGATTAAACTTGAGACATGGTGGATAATGCCAAATGGCAGAGGAAATGTGATCAGTGAGGAGAGAGAGAGAAAGAATGTGTGTTTGGGAGATAAGGGTGTTGGAAAAAATGGAAGTCCAATAGTACAATTACTCTGAGAGATTTATACTCTTTCCCCTCCCTCCTTTGTTTCTCCATCTGGGTGGTCTTTGCTAGTTGCTGTTGTTTTTCTAATAGACCTGGGAATGTGACTTACCCACACCCAGCCCCCCACCCCCTACCGCCATGAAAAGCCATGAACTATCAAGGTGATTCTTAGGACTGGGTTCCTCTCACCCCAGTCTCTAATGCTGCCCTGGCTAGAGGGCATGGCACACCCACCCCCAAAAGTACTCAGACCCCAGATCACACTTATTACTGTCCCCACAATGCCTTGGACCTAATCCAGACACATTTGAACTTAAAAGTTCAGCTGACTAGAACCTTGAGCATAAGTTTTATAGGTCAGGAAACTAATGCTTCAAGAGGTGAAGTAAGTCACCCAGATCACATAGCCTGCCTGTGGCAGAGACAAGGCTAGCACCGCAACCTTCTAATCATTTGCATTTGCTCACGCCCATCTCTGCATGGAAGAATGCCAGGCTAGTATCAGATGGCTGAAGGAGCTGGTAAAGAGACAGTTCTTGGTCTATAAAGCCCCTGACTCTTCAATTTGGTGGTGGTGGTGTGGGGGGTTTACTAAGGACACAAACAAAACAGAAGAGCAAGTGGAGACAAAGTGAGCCAGGAAGGACATTCTTAATGCATGAAGTCACCAGCTTTCAGTGCAAACTACTTATGGAAACAAGGTTCTTGCACCCACTGCCACAAACAAGGCTCTCCAAGGTTTCTAGTTGCAGCAGAGAAATGTGAAGAATCTACAAACCATTCTGCATTTAACACAGCACTTCAAATATTTGTTTCATATCAGGAAATGGCTCAGAGCACAGGCACAATCTCACTAAGTGCATGATTATAACCCCATGTGACCAGCTAAGTGCCCAGCATGATTCAGGATTTCTCCAGTCTTAGCCACTCCTCTACTCAACACCTTTCAACAAACAACAGCACCTGAGTCAGAACCGGGCTGAAGTGCTTCCTGGGTCCACCTGTTTACGCCCTTTGTTTCTGGAGCAGAGAGATGTCTAGTGCCCCCTGCTGGCGGTTCTATCTTGCTTCCCTCTGCTGAATTTACCAGCGAACCTGGACTGGAAAATTCAACAGTGATTCAAAGATTTATGTTCCCTATTTACAACAGATCTCTGCTTAAAATACCCACTGCCTGGTCATGCCACATCTTTCCTGCTCCCCTCTACCCTCTCAAAGGGAGAAGGAAATTCATCTAGGAGGGGCTGGAGTGGATTATGAAATCCTCTCCTATCCTGGGTGCCACTGGGTAGATGAATTCCTGGCTGGAGGCAGGTCACAGTCCCATGAGCTCCATGCCGTCAGCTCTGAGCACATCAGAGCCTGTAGCCAGTATGCTCGCCACGCAACTGAGATGTTGGAGAGGTTTGCCAGCTGTCTCATTAGATGGAATGCAAACAGAGAGGAGAGCCCAGCTCGCTCAATGAAATGCCCTCTGCTATTTCAGCACCAGCCCAGGGCTCATCCCAGAGCTCGCCTGGGGTGAGGGAAAGAGGCCCTCTATTTTGCAGGACGCCTTGAAGGTGTGTTTTCATGGAGGAAGAGCCCTCCTTAGAGGGCTGCCAAGGGGCTTGGTGCATCAGAATTACCAGTTCTGCTCAGGGAGATGTAGCCCCAGAAAGTGTCAGCTGAGATTAGAGAGAAGGAGGGAGGTAAAGAGGTAGGAAGAGAAAGTGGGACACAGGAGGTGGGGAGAGAATGTTGGATAAGAATGGACTTCTACGACCTATAAGGTTTCAGCGCGCCAGAAATAAGTAAATCAGGCTTGAGCACTTTGAAGCACTGCCACCCACATATAACCCCCTGGCCGATCACTCACGCCTTACAATTCCTGCCTTCTGGAGGGGCAGGAGGGAGACTAGGGGGAAAGGTTTTTATTCCACAAGTAAAAATAAGATGGGGGGGGGGGGACCACAGCAACTCTCAAACCCATCTAAATTGGAAGTCACTGATGTTAAATCCTTTATTCAGACTGATTAAAAAAAAAAATATGATGCAGGAACTGAATATAAACTCTGTTTACTTCACAATTTTGTCTCACACTTATTCTTCTTGATTAAAATAAATCTATCTGCTCCACTAATGTGGGTCGATTGTCCCCTCTCCTTCCTATTCTCTTTTATCTTCTTAAGCTATGCCTCAAGGCTCTCTTAGTACTAAGTCTCCAAGTGATCCATTAAGCCAGATCTATTAAGCCAGTTCTCCAGTGGGGACTTCCTAATACTGACCAAATACTGTTGGGGTTTACAGGGCCACATAGTCTTTGAGCCAGTGAAGACCCCGGAACAGAAGTCCACTGCTCTCATCTTACAGACTGGGAAACTGACGCCACTGGTGTGAATGACCAAAGTGGTTTCTGCTTGGGGATTTAGCCCGGGCTTCGCAGCTCTATTCCTAGTTCTCTCAGCAGCCAACAATAAAATGACACTTCCATGTTCTCTTCTTTCTGACGTCTGATGCAGGAATAACCCAAACTCTTCCTTTCAAAAGTTCTGTGTAATGGGAACCCTGCTTGACTAATTAGGACCAGCCTCACTGGAATTCCCAGATCTCTGGCATTAATTAAACATAGAGAAGCATTTTCTTCCCATAAAGCAGGAGAATTGGAGTAATATGGATGAGTCACACACTCCAGGCTGTGAAATGATATTCAATAAAGGTGACGTTCTCTCACACTCAGAGAAAGAGGACCTAGGAGGTAGATTTAAATCTTGACATAATTTCTTTCCTTGGGTTCTGATGGTAAAGAGAGGCCTGATAATCAGGGTTTATTAGTCTTCAGCTCCTTGTACTGGAGTAGGGATGTGAGTTCTGTTTTAGAAAGTGTGCATTACATTAACTGACGGCTCTGGAGGAGTCTCAGGAGGAAAGTATTCACTCACACACACGCACATGTGTGCACGTACACACACACATGCACGCACGCCTGTGTTTACTGTGGACCCTGGTACGAGTTCCTACTGGTTGGCTCAGCAAAAATTTGACTGGGTTGCAAGATGATGTTTTGAGGGTGGGCATTGGCAAAAGCAAATACAGTTTTCAGGTTCACGAAAACATCAGCAAGAAGGAGCCAGAAGAGAAGGAGAGAATACACTGTTTTTTCTAATAATAACTTTGAAAGTTGGAGCTGAATTTCACCTAATGACCTGAGGATGTTGCTTGACCCTGCTCTTTCTCAATGCCTGTGCTTGGCGTGAATCTGATGCCAATATGTGAGGCACACCCTGGGCTGGAGCCTGTGATGTAACCTTTTGTTTACCTGTTCTGAATACACCATGGCTGACCAAGCATGTAGAGTAGACAGCAAAAATCTCCATCCTGAAAGTCACCGCACTATCCAGAATGTTTAGAAAAACTCTAAGCTAAGGGTGGTTCATAACCTCTTGGCAACTCACACATGCTTCAAATGATACTCATTCAGTCAGTGGCAATTTGGGGTGAGGGAAATAATTCAGGAGCTAACCAGGGTTCTTTAATCTGGATGAAGGAGGAAGCAAACACTTTCTTCAAAGGCTTCAAAATTTCCTTAGATTTCAATACAGCTTAAATCTAAAAAGTATGAGCGAGGACACAGCTATGGAAAATGACTTGTTAAAGTAATGCTATGTTGGTCAATTTAAACAGAATGATAGAATGAACCCATCATAAAAAAGTATACCTGGAGTTAGATCCAGCTATTCTGATTGAAAAAAGCAAAATTTGAGATTAAAAAAGAAACTTAAATTTATTGGGAAACTAGACTTATATAGAGAGATGTCTAGTATATGTCTAGTTACATATCAACTAGGTAATGAAAGATTTAGGGAAAGAAAGATATTTTAAAATAAAGTTCTGTGATCACCAGTCATGTTAACAAGTCCCAGTGATGTTTCAATTTTGTCAACGGGCTCAACAAACTTATTTTAAACTCTAAACAATATTAAGATCCTTTAAACTTTTTTGTAAGATGCCATGGTGCCTTTGTAGCAGAGAGAAGGGCAACACAGGATACTGCAAATCAGAAGGTCATTGCTGAATAGGGTTAGGTCATTTCTGAATAGACTTTGGGACTTCCAACTCAACAGATCTGGATTGGCTCTACCATTTGGGTGGCGCCAGAGTGGGGTTTCCTCTGTGGGGATCACAGAGTAGAGATATTTGGTCCCTCAGGTTCTATTGAGTTGGGTTACTCTTCAGAAAATTAAAGTTCCCATTTAGGGGAATGCTTGTAAAATAATACCATTTGGTGATGAAGCACACTTTCTTTTGGCTGACTGTCCTCTAAATGCTTTAAAATGACGATCAGTTTGATGAATGAGAAAGCAGGGAAGGAACCAGTGTTTGATATTTCTAAACTTTCATGGATTTCTCTTCTTCAAGAAGTAAGGATCTGTCTACCTTCCCAGGAATTGGAGTGGCATTGAGAATTTTTAGCAGTTCACAGAGCAGCCTGTTCATCCTCCCTGCAGCCTGGCTTCTCCAGTGAGGAAGCACAGACCTGACCCGGGACCCAGATGAAAAGCCCAGCAAGGGACAGATTCCAGCTGCATGGAGCTGGGTTTGGTGGGGAAATTGGAATAAAGTTTGGGGAAACTGTATGAATTGGATTTCTATATTTATTCATGCATTCAATCCAGTCTATTAAAAAGGAGTTCTGCAAATGAATTTTCTTCATGAAAAAACTGATTAGAGATAACCTTTTTTTAAATTATTTTCAAAGCCAATTTGTCTTCACCTGATATAACCAAAAGCATTATTAACTTTAAGGTGATGATTTTCCTTGGGATAAAAAGATTGGGAAGCACTAGATAAAGTCGGGCTTCATTTGAACCTGCCAGAGGCTGATTTTTGTTCTGCAATGAGACCCAAGATGCTTCAGATCCAGCTGGCCATGAGTAAATGGGGGGAAGTGAGGGGAGGGAGTCTGGCTGGAGGAGAAAGACCCGTGGCTATGGTTTTGCTTAGCTTCCCTAGAAAGCCAGAGACAAAAACATGTCTGGTACTACTCCCTGAACGCATGCCATCCCAAAGGTCAAGGGTAAGGGAACTGAGGGAAGTGGCAAGGAAGAAATGAGACCCATATGACAGCCTAACCTAGCTGCTCCCTGCTGTGCCAATAGGAACAGCTGCACGTGACTCAAGGCCTGGCCTTTCAGGACAGGCCTTCCACAGGGAGGAGAGAGAGACTCTATCCATCTGTTCCCATGTTGCATTGGTCAAAGATTTGCATGGCAGGTGTAACTCCATATTTTCTAGCTGTATACACCCTTTAGATACTCTGGTCCCTTCATGTCTCAGGGGAGAGTTCAGAGAGTCCCCAGGCTGGATATCTAGGCTAGGAGGCATGTTCAATTCTTGGGACATTAGTCATGGTTCCTGCAGAGCTGGTCAGCACAGCAATGGCTGAAATGGAAAAGATGGCCAAAGATTTTAAGGATGTGAGAAGAAGTGAATCTGAGGAATATGGCTGATGCAAACTGCTATCAAAATATCTGTAGAAGCAACATTTCCAGCCATTGATCATAATATAGACAGGGGATTTGGCATCTGTGGCCTGGAGTTGTTACTTAGAGTCCCGCTATTCATTTGCTTCTCTTAGTAACTGAACCCCCAGTTTTTCCTAGCCTCCTTTGCAGGTTAAGTGTAATTATGTGACTTAGTTCTGATCATTGGGATGCAAGTGGAGCTGGTATATGTGATTCTAGTAAGTTCCCTTAAATGGAAGTGACGTGATCTTCTTTGTCCTTCCCTTCTTCTGGGTGACCGGAATTCAGATGTAATGGGTGGTACTCCAGTAGCCATTTTGGACCAGGAGATGACCTTGGAAATGGAAGCTGCATGTGACAAAGCAAAAATCATAAGCAACCTGGGTTCTTATGTAAGTCATGGCATTTTGGTTTCTTTGGTCAGACTTTATTCTAATTGTTATAACATCCAAAACAGAATTGATGTTAATGGGCAGGAAGTGCATAAATCCATCTGTATCCACAGGGGATGCATGTATCTCCCTTGCCTGTGACCCCTGGCATCTCATAATACCTCTGACTGGCACACCTGTGGTAACAGTAATAATTGCTACCTTCTGGACCTCTATTCTTAGGTAGGCACTGTTAGAGGCAATTTACCCTCTATCTACCTTATAGAATACTTACAACATGTCTGTAAAGTAGATGTCAGGCCCCAGTCTTGCTCCACTCTAATTAGTAGCCTGATTGATTTCCTCCTACATAAATCTTTGCTTCTCTTCAAAAGCTTTCCCTGTATTTTAGCTATATAATGTTAACTAACAAATCACCCCAAACATAGTGGCTTTAAAAACAATCATGATTTCTGCTTCTCTTGACCAGACATCCAGGACAATCTTAGCCTGGAGTTCTCAACCTCCCATAGTGGTAGCTGTAAGTTGGCTGGGACTTCGTAGGATTGGCCAGGCTGTATTTAAGATGGTGTATTCGCATGTCAGGGAAACAGGAGATGGCTGTAGTGGAGCTCTTTACTGTTTTCTTGGGTGTCTCTGAGAGGCTGTTCCTGGGTTTCCCTCCTGGTTTCCCTGAGGCTGTCAGTGTCCTCAGGGCACAGAGATGACATCCCTTAGTGGGAAAAATCCAAGGCATCACGAAGCTGCACTGCTTTTGTCACTCTAGTCTCAAGTCATACCCCCTTGACTTCCATCATGCTCTAGAGGCTGAGAAAGTTGCCTGTGTCTGAGGGGAGAGAACATAGATCCCCACGTCTCCATGAAGTATGGCCACTATCCTTTGAGAAACAGGGTGCATATTGGTACATCTTGGGAAACAAAACCCATGGATTTAGCGACATGGATGCCTCATGAACTACTGCATGGCTAAAGTTCATCCTGGTCAGTGTTGCTTCTGCCATTTCTGCTTTTGCTAAGCTGTGGAACTGTTGTCACTGCATTTTTTGCAATGGAGTGTTGATTGCCAGTGACAACAGAATGCAAAGGAAAGGACTAGCGTTAAGTTTCCCACATATGGTTTGCTCTTTCTGAGAAGATAGGTTCTGCTTCTGCCCCAAGAATCCCTGCACATCCCATCCAGGGACCTCTCATTCCACAGCCTTGTATTCCTGTCAGGATAGGCTGTGACTACCACTTCCCTGGTCTGGAGCATCTGATTGGCCACCTAATGTTATAAAATATATGCAATCTGGACTAACCCCTTCATGGGAAGTTCTGCAGCACTTTCTCTGGTGTTCCAGCCCATAACCCAAGTCAGTCAAGGCAGGGGCTTGGGTGGAAAAATGGAGGGGCCAGTGTGATGCAATGCCAGCTGCAGTGCAGACAGCACCTCTGTGTTTCTGTTGAGTTGGGTGAATGGGTTTTCAAACCAAGTCTCAAGAGTATCTAGGCACCGGGTGTCTGATCAGAGGCAAATTTCAGTGCCAATGAGAGAGAGGTCAGACTCTGGGGAGCTACAAGCTCTGCTCAGAAGAGCAAAGTCTGATGAAAGCCTTAGGGGAATAGTACATGGTCCTTTCTGGCTCTTGACTCACTGAGAGCCCCTTCTCCCTGCTCCTTGCTGCCTCCTCTACAATCCTCCAACTCCCTGGGCCTCAGTCACTCCAGGTGTAAACCTGAGAGTGTAAGACTTAGCCCAGAGGCATCATAGGGGAGGGGTCATTGCAGAGCACCTGTTGTTCCTCTGATAGGTTAAACTGAGTACAGAGTATGATTGTGACATATTACACAATGTGGCTAAATAGAGGAGTGCACCCTTCAGCCACAGTGCAGTTTCTTCAGCGTTCCTCAGGGAGGAACAAGTGGCCAGTGGAGGGAAAGGATGCAGCAGATGAGAGCAGGTGCTCCCCCCCCCCCCAAAGGACATGGAGCAGGCCAGAGAGCGAGAGAAAGACCCTTTAGGACAGGGCAGACTCCAGGGACTAGGTGACAGTGTGGGCAAGAGCTGGACAGGCTGGAGTCTTGCTGTGAAGCCCACACATCCCCAACAGGAATGGAGAAAGGAGACCAAATGCACATTTCATCAGCTGTGCTCAGAGGTGCGGCAAAGCTGAGAGCGGACCCTGAGGCTGAATTCAGATGTGCCACTATGGAGGGGGCAGGAGTGTCCCTTGAGGCATTTTCATAAGACTCCAGAATGGGTTGTGGTGTTCTGGAACATACAGTGTGCCATAGCTGTTCATTTATTTCTGAGGCAGAACACAGAGAACTGTACATTCTCTGCACCCTGCACTGAACTGAAAAGCTCAGATTCTCTGTAGAAGTAAGAAGACAAGGAGGTATGCTCTCTGCCCCTCATCTATTCTTTTGTCCTAACTCATGGTCCACTCAGTGCCTTCTAAAGGGAAGGATCAAGGAGACACCAGAAACAAAGACTGTATAAAGGAACTAGGATTCCCCAAATATAGTCGAGAGGCTCAGTGGAAAGTTTGTAGGCCCTGCTCCTCCCTCCCAGCGGCCTGGTCCATCAAAACCATGAGGACAAAGAATGCTGTGTGTTTGGCTTGTGCTGTACCCACAGGGCTTAGCACAGGGCCGAGCCGGGAGGCACCCAGACATTGACGCTGAAAGAATGACTAGGACATTCTTCCTGTGGTTTCTTTCACGCCTGCTACTGGGCCCACAAGGTTCTCAGTTGTCTTCTGCTCCAGGATCTCCCCTGTTTGCTGCAATTCTCTCAACATATTTATCCCATTTTCACTCATTATCAGTTCCTAACCAAGATAGTCCTTCCCTCACAGACTCAAGATAACCCACTAATGAGTCCAAATTTGCTCAAATCAAATATACATATGACTTTTCTTTGAAACCCTTTCTCAACCCTCCCTACTACAAAACAACTCTTATCATGGTGATTTCCAAAATTACAAGAAACTAGAATGACTAGGACGCTGACACGCCCTCAGATTCATGGCCAGGTTATGAAGCTCATGACCCAGTTTCCACAGTTATCAACATCTTGCAAATCTAGTTTCATCTCTCCTCTGACCTTTTTTCTTTGGCGAATGTTTTAATCTTCTAACTTTCTGAGAGCAAAGAAAAAACTTTCCTTCCCTTCAGGGTCAAGTCACCAGTACGGTAGCTCTCAGTGCTATAGGGACACACATCCCAGTTCCTTTATGTTCTGCCTCACAACACACAGTCCTACTTCTGTGTCGGCAGCTGCTTGGATTCTACGGTTTTTACTGCTGTTATTTCGGATCCTGTTTGACTCACTCTAGATGAGGTATAGAGTCTGTGGTTTTTTTCTCCTTTCCCTTTTTCCTTCTTAGGCTAAGAATCAGAGATCCCGAGCCCCACCCCACCCCATGTGTGCTTCCTTTTCTCCAGTCCTTCCATGCAGCAGTCCCAGCAACTCTACATTATCTCACAGGTCGCCAGCCTATGACACATTCTGAAAGTTGGCAGCAATAGTGAAGGAGCCTAGGTTCAGACCGCTACTTCTCTATCAGATCTTCACGTACAAAGACAGACCTACTCACTGCCAGAAGCTCTCCATGTCCTTCTTGCCTGGAGGGACAGATGGACACACATGGGGATGGATAATTTTCCTGGGGGCAGCTAGCAGGTCTGGGTACAAGATTTTCCTTATATATATGAAATTGACAATTCTTCCTTGTGTCAGAAGTTTAAATTTTATTAAATATAACTGTTTTATATATATATATATATATATCTTAATTCAAACATTGGTACACCAATGCACGAAGTCGGTCATGGGATGCTTTGTTTTGACAGAAGACAAAGATCAATTGCTTCCTCATTAGCACACTGAAAGTATTTGCTGCATTATTTTGGGGTTCCTGTGCATCCTTCCCTGTTGGTCACAGTACAGGAGCAGATCAGTAAGCACACAGAGAGTTTGATACTTCACCTTCTTAAGTGAGAACTGCATTGTCTCAACAGTCAGCTTTCAGCCCAGACGTCACCCCATGTTATGTTAATTTCAGCACTGTAAGCACATCAGTCTGTTGGGTTTGAGCATTTGTTTCTCTTTAATTACCCAGTCCAAATCAAGCGAGAAAATATTGCCCAGTCTTATCCTAGCTGTGCCCAGTGCTTCCCAAACCAACCAAAGCCCCTTAAATGTGAACAACAGTACACGCAGGACCAGTTGTCCAGGCCAGAGAATACAGAGGTACCCAGTAGGCCAAGGGATGCTGTCCCCATCTTGGTCCCCTCATTAGTGACCCCCCATCATCATTTCCTTTCATTTTCCCTTTCCTCTTTCCCCACTTACTTCCTCCATTTTCTCCTCTTTCCCCACTTACTTACTAGAAGATTCTGTGGGGCCCCCCATCTGGGCCAAGACCTTAGCTCGCTCTGCCTTCCCTTTTCCTGGGCTTCATCTTCTGCACTACACATGTAGCGCCCAGGTCCTTAGGACAGTCACTAACCACAGTGTTCATGTGGATCAATGACAGCAATATCTCTACCTGGCACAGTACCTGACACATAGCTGGTGCTCAAAGTATTTCTGTCAAAACAAAACTGATGAACAAATGAATGAACATGGAAAGTATATTTTCCCATGAAGTTGGTCAGGCGTATGAAACTTGAAGAGCCACTTACATATCTCCCTTCAGACTCCCCCACTTGTCTTGCTATTTCCTTCATCTTCTTTTATGCATTGCTCAGCTCTCTTGGCAGGCATTCTTTGAGGGATGGAGTCACGAACAGTGGTACACTTCAGGCTTTATTCACCGTTTAGTGTGTCATCATCTACCTCAGTTCTTGGGGGAAAGAAATCTGCCCCACAAATATCAGACAATGCATTTACTGCATCTTCATCCAGCTTTTGGTCTCCCTCTTGTATCAAAGCTCCAACTGATGGGATCCTTGGTGGGACAGGCTGGGAAATGGCACTGAGTGAAGGTGGTACTGGCAATAGGATGGGCATCGAGTCATTTCTATTCTGCTATCCCGCACTTGGTGCTCTTAGCCAAGCTGGTGTTCTCTGACTTCTCTGGCCTTCCCTCCACTAGAGAACAGTGTGGCTGGACCTCCCCTGGTCACCTGGTGGGGTGTTCCTGCAGAGATAGATGGAGAAGTCCTTTCAAAAGTTCAACGTTCTGGCAGGGATCGAACTCGTGCTGCAGTGACTGCGGTTTGCTTCATAGTGCGTTGCTTAACCCACTGCGCCACCAGGGAGGCCCTCAACGTTCTGTCTTAATGTGCTCTCTAGTGAGTGAAATTTTCCTAGGGTCAACTCTTTAATTTTTCTGGTAGTTTTCTCTTACATAATTGCTTCTTTTTAATGAGAAAACAACAACAACAACAAACCTGTGTGCAATTTTCTCCTCCTCCTTTCTCTAGTTAGGTTTTATAAAATGTGGTATCATTTTCTGAGATCTTCGGCAATTGAAACTTACATTGTAGAAAACTTAATTTTGGAATTAAAAACCATATGTAAACTATTTTTTTAGTGTAATGAACGCTTACAGTAAAAAAAAAAAATGCTTCTTATTCCTGTCTTCACATGGCTGTTCACTCCCCATTACTCCTGAGCTTGCTTATCAGTCTTTGAGAAAACCTCTGAGCAACGCCTCCCCACAGTAAGTGCCTCCAAACCAGTGTGAAACCCTTAATTTAATTAACACCATTACAGTTTCCCAACAAGGGTAAATGAGATCAACTAAATTTACACCATGAAGATGGAAATTAATTTTTCTTACTTGAAAAAAAGAGCAGGTCTTGTTAAAAGCAGTAATTTAACAGTTGTCATAAAAAGAACACATCATGGAAAACACTGACTCAAGGAGTCAGTAGGTTGGGAGGTCATGTGTCCTTGATAGATTTCAAAGTACTGCCAGAAATCCTGTTAGCAATCACTCAGAAAAGACCCTAGCAATTCTGTAAGAACCAAAGATGATAGGAGTCTGGAAAGGGAGAATTACATCATTATCAGAAATCAGATTTGACATTGGTCATTTACATGTAGATAAAGAATCCTCAGTGCTTGTCTTTCAGCTTGACTTTTACTCAAATGTGTTTTTAAAATCATGATTAGAAGATACTCAGCACTTTACTTTCCAGAACTAGATTTTGGGAGTCTAGGTGGGCGAGGATCTAAAACTTATGAGAAGTTTAAAGTAAAATGTAGAGCTAGGGAGGTATTTTCACCCTATTTCTCTGGATTCTTCTTGAGAAGTTAGATTAATAAAATTAACATCAGAGAGATAAGTAGGAGAAAAGAACAAATTTAATTATGTACTCACAGAGAATCCACTTATGGATGTAGAGTCTAAGTAAAAGGGGGGAAATGAGGGTATTTATTTCCTAAGCTAAGGAATAGGAAGGGGGCTGGGGCTTCAAAGAGACAGGATGGGGACTCACAGGATGAAGAGAGAGTGACTCATATGACAAAGACCAGATGCTCTGTAATTAGATGTTTGCCCTTCCATATAGATAGGATTCTCCATAGAAAGGTTATTTCTGGTAAAAATCCCAATTCTGGGTAATGCCACCAATTTTCATTCTTCTAGGTAATTAAGAGAGTGGTTTTTTTTTGTTTGTTTTTTTGTTTTTTTTGTTTTTTGTTTTTTCATGAAACTGCAGGACCTTGATTGACCTCAGCTTTGAAATAATCCACATCTTGGAAAACCTGTAATGGACATCATGGGGAGGCCTACCTGAACATCTTGGAGACCCAACTAAGATGATTAAAACACAGTAGATTGTGTCTAGATAGGATTAGGGGTAAATGTAGATCGCTAAACAAAATGTGCTGATTCATGTAGAGGCTGGCAGGAGATTTGCAGGTAAAATAAGGGAGACTTCATAAACCACCCCACGCTGGGAAATATGCCAGCTACACTGTGTTATCTTAGGAGAAAATGCTCCAGCATTTTCTCGAATTCATTTAAAAAAAAAAAATTACTCTAGGGAAGAGGAAATAGGCATTTTGTTCTGCTTCCCTGTTAGACTTGGAAAACCACAAGCATCTTGATGATTCCACTTTTCAAAAGATATGGGAAAACTTAAGAATCCAGAAAGTGACATATGAAAAGGTAAAATGCATATTGGAAAAAAGCAGTCCTGTGAGGAGACATTAGCAATTTAAGACTACTTAACCTGAAGAAAAAAGATCAAGTGATGAAATATTCTTGTTTTCAAACATATGGCAGGTTTTTGGCAGGGAGATGCTGATCATGTTTCCTGAGTATATGGAGACCAAGAAAAAATTATAGATGGAAATAAGGACAATAAAGAGATCTTCAATGGCTTTCCACTGCTTGCAGACCAAAGTAAATTCCCCTGCAGCATATGTGAGGCCACATCTCTTGTCACTCCACTCATTCAGCTGCAAACCATGCAGGCGCCTCCTTGCTTGGGCTTTTCCCCATGTCTCCTTGTCTTTTCTAGCCTGGCAACAGCTCTGAGCCTTCGCTGGGGTGGTACCTGCTCATGTGTCTGGCTTCTATACAACACCAGGAGCTCTCAGCTGGACCAGAGTTTGAATCCAATTAAAAGTTGTTAAATCTATAGCAGTTTAAGGAGGAAATATTGCTATATCAAGAACAAAGACCAGGAGAGACATGTAATAAAGAATTTTGGAGATGTTATACTCTATAAATTCTTCTTCATCTCCCCTACACAGAATCTACTAAAATCAACAGTGCTCACAGGTGCTTTGTGAAGTAGATCTTCTCTTTGTGAATACAAGTCAGTGCATCATCCTTCTTCCAGGTGCCCGTGGGGGGAAATCCTGTAGATATCCAGCTCCTGGACTTAGAAAGCCAGTCTGCCTTCCCCAAGGAAATCCTGTGGATCCTTCTTTTATATCTAGGTTCTATCCCACAATAGGAATTTTCCTGGTTCTCATTTTCCTGCTATTTCTAAGAAAGTACCATGTAATTACTATACGTGTTTTATGGTTATATGTACCTATATATAATTTTTTCTATAGTAGGTTTACAGTAAATTCTTCAGGATTCTCATATAAATAAACAACATGCTACTCTGGAATAGTATCAATCCAATAATATTCTATTACAATGACTGGCCAGCCATGTGGTAGCCCAACTGTGCCCATCTGAACAAAATTTTTATTTAGAATGTATTGTCCTAGGATTCACACTGCTTCCTGGAATATAAAGATGGAGAGCCTCCTAAATGGATTCAGCATCTCCACTTGACCTGGGTGGCTTGTTTAGATCATCAGCCCCACAAAGAAGAAACGGACCCCTCTGCCTTCGGAAAACTCTCTCAGTTATCGCCGCTGTTTTCCATATTGCATTATGTGAGGCTGGAAGGGATCATAAGAACTCATCTAGTTGATGCTTCTCTAAGTGGGGAGGACAGAACCATCCTTGGCAGAATGCTAGCCTGCTCCCTATTAAATCTCCACTTGCTCCTATTACATCTTTTTGTTTCCAAACCAAATTCCTCTTCAAAGCCAACCTTTGCTGTGTTTACGATACATTAGAACACCAGTTTCTCATTGTGCCTCTTACCTCCTTGCCAAAATTACGTAAATGAAGAATAACCCCAATCTGGTTGGGGTTGCCTGCGACTGAAAAGTAAACAGGTTGTAATATGCTAATCCCTATGCTAATATTTGTCTCTGAAAACCGAGAGACCTGAAAATGCTAATGTGAGAGCCTTTCCAGGAAAGAGGATTATGCACTGAGAGGCTGGGGGAGGAGGACCAAGGTGAGGAGCCCGGAGAGGCTGAGAAATTGTGTGAGGTAACCACAGGTCCTTTAGAAACAAGTGTTGTTTGTTTCTCTATAATTCCTTTTTCAAATTTTCTACAATGACTATATTACAACTGTCAGAATAAAAAATAAAGTAAAATATGGAAAGAAGAAATGATGAGGAACCGAGAACAGAAGTGGATGAGGAGATGAGAGGAAGCAGAGACAGCTTTGCTGAACACTTGGAGGGAGCAGAGCTGACAGGAGGTGGGGGCAGCTTCCCAAAACAGGAAATGATGGGTGCAGGGAAACCCCATGGCCTGCAAATCCAGGGAACTTGCAGAGTCAGATCTTAGGCAGTTGAGAGAACAGTGATTCTGACCTAGGCTCCAGAGCCTCTGGGGCTGCTGTAAGAAAACAGAAAAAAAAAGTCTTCAAGTCTAGTAGAAGAGGTAAATGTGAATCATGACTTAGAAATTGTAAAACCATACTGAGTTTTTGTTCATCCTTCATTTCTTCAATGAAAAGCATTCTACAGGTATATATTAATTACACTCGGTACTCAGGGGGCACTAAGAGAGTGTTCTCTTCTGGTCTCTTTGAAGGAGATGAACTAGGATGAGTAAAACATCCTTTTCCTGTCTAAATTGTAGGAGGCTTTCTGTGTGCACCTCTGGTAATGAACTTGCTGAAGTGTAATCTGAGCTCCAGGTCTTCATGCACAGCAGGGATTTCTGGTTCTCTCTGTGGCTGACTGAGTGCTCAGCTATGAGGGAGGAAGAAAGAGGCTATTGGGGATGCTTAGATGGTTTGGAGAGGTGCTGGAGAAAGGCTAGGATCTCGCTTGGGGAATGTTAAGAAAGAAATAAAGTGGTGATAATGCAAAGTGTCTGGAACTGTGTGGGAGCTCCAGAGCGGGAGCTGCCTCCGGCCATCTTTCAGCCAACAGCTTCTTCAAATCCTTCCAGCCTGTGATTCCAACAGATGGAGATTCAAACTTCTGTTTGAAGTGTTTAATTTCCTTTCTAGATCACCCATATCTCTCCCCCTAACATTCCTGAAACCCTTTATTCTCAATGATATTAAGGATTTCTTTAGCTAATTTTCTTCCTCTTCCTTCCCCAATAAGTCATACATCATTATTAGCATATGGATCCCACGAATACCATAGAGGCCAAAGATTCCAGCCAGTGAGTTAAGAATGCCAAAACCAGTAGAGATTAATGAAATAATCCCAATCAAAGGTGTACTTTGCTGATGTCTCAGCTTCTGGTTTCCAAGTTCCTGCTCTCATTTGGTCTGAACAAAGTATTAAGACTGATGACATTTATTTATACCAATGTGGAGAAAAGGGGGTGCAAATGTTGGAAGACCACTGAAGTCCCATTAGTTAAGACTAGAATCCTAATTTCTACTCTGGAAATTGGGTCTAAAACCAGTAAGATAAAATCTCCCAACAGATGTAAATCATGTGTCAGGTATTTGTGGGTATGGGTGTGAGTGATCATATTCAGGGTTATTTTCCCAGATGACTTTCAACAAAAGCAATGAAATATTCCTTGGTTGTAGAAGAAGAGGGAGTTTGTCGAGTGTGTCTTTTGAGTTAGTTACAGATGAAGAAGACATTTTCCCTTTTTTTTTCCTGTCATAAACTTACTTCTCCAATCAAAGGAGTCCAATATAAAAATTCAGGAGACAGATTTCTGCAGTCACTAGAAGGGTTTCTCCCCTACTTTCTGTATTGTTGATACAAGACTACCCAATACAAGATTTACCACAAAGCTGTGAAATTTCTCCATAAAGCATTTCAGTCTAACAAGCTCTCTTATTGTCATACAAAAATAGTCCCAAGTAAGGTGTAATCGTGGACAAAGCAAGTGTGGAATAAAGCATGTGTTAGTGTGTGTCCCACTGTTCATGGCACTTGCGTGATCTCATGGTTCTCTGTCAACGATAAGCTAGCAGTTCTTTAAAAATCCACTGATCTTCTCTAGCCCACAATTTGCTTGTCTATAAAAACATGGCAGAACTAGGTAAGTTTCTGATCCCTGGTCTAAGCTCCTCAGCTGAAGATGGTGTACCTAAGGAGGACCACATAGAGTAATAGAAAGCTCGCTCCATTCCTGCCTGACCGCCTCCCAGGCGCGTCTCAGCTTCAGAATGTAATGTATCTGTCTTGTGCCTTTTCTTGCCAGAAAAATGCTACTTTTGCTTTAAGACTCAATTCAAATACTCCTGCATTCTGAAGAACCTTTCCAACTCACACATGTGTGTTTGGGCAGAGACTCCTGTACATTCTCAACATCATCTTAACTCCAAAGGGACACCCAGAGCACTTTATACAAAACGATTGTAGTGGGTCATTTCTTCTTTGATGGCTAATTTTGAGAGTCACTGAGTGAGACAAGAAGTTACACTGGCAGAATTACCTGTGAAAAGCCCTTAAACCATCCCATGTACTGTGAGGCTTTTAGGAACAATGTTACATGAAAGCCACTTGTATCCTTCCCCCCAGCCAGGTTTTTATAAATCATAATTGCCATACAATAGTTTATGAATTCAATGTATACAACATGATGATTTTGATTTAATATATAGTCAAGTAATTACCACAATAAGTTTAGTTACCATTCATCACCACATATTATAATTTTTTGTGTGTGATGGGAATTTTTAAGATCTACTCTTAAAAGCTTTCAAAAATGCAATAAAGTAATATTAGCTATGGTCACCAGGGTGGAAGTTACTTCCCCTTCAGTTATTTATCCTATAATTGAAATCTGTATATTTTGATCGACTTTACCCACCCACAGTTTCCACTGTGGCAACTACATGTCTGCTTTCAGTTTTTATGAGTTTTGTGTTTCACATTCCACGTATGAGTGAGATCATAGTCTCTGTCTTTCTCTATCTGACTTAGCAATAATGCTCTCCAGGTCCATCCATGTTGCCCCAAAAGACAGGATTTCCTCCTTCTTCACGACTGAATGATATTAAATTGTGTGTGGGTGTGTACATGCACACATACCTTGTGGAGCTCATGGTGTTTATATATATTGTATAGATATACACACATACATAGCATTTATATTTTATGTATATGCACACAGTGTATGTACTTACAGTGTATATATGCTGTACATAGCTACTGTAACACACAGACACATATATACCACATCTTTTTTATTCATTCATTCATAGACGGAAATTTCGTTTGTTCCCTTACCTGAGCTACTGTGAGCAATGTTTCAGTGAGCATGGGAGTGCATTTAGCTCTTCAATACTTTATTTTTAATTTTCTGCTGATATAGACCTACAATAGGGAATATGGATCACCCGATAGTTCCTTTTTTAATTTTGGGGGAAGTTCCATACTATTTTCCACAGCAACTGCTCCAGTTTACCTTCCCATTATCAGCGCACAGGACTCCCTTTCTCCACATCCTTGCCAGCACTTGTAATCACAAATCTGAGGTGAGGTGATAGCTCAGTGTGAAAAAACTCCTGGAATCTTTTAGCGCCATAAGCTCCACAGGCATTCACACAAGGAAGAATCACGAGAACAAGAGGTCAAAGCCTCACAGCCGAGCTCCTGCAGCAGCAGGAAGAGCCTGTTCTCTCTCCTGCTCTCCCGAGTCCAGGCCTCAGGAACACAAAGCTCAGGCACCTTTCCTACTGTGTTCAGACTAGTGTTTTTCCACAGCCTCCTCCAGGCCAGCCAGAGTGCTGTCAGGTCTTCGGCCAAGTCTGCTTATTCTTTGGTGCCCAGCAGAGCTCAGACTTTCTCTGGAAGCATGAGGCCGTGACAGGCCACTTCCTTGTCTCAAACCACCTTCCCACACAGAGAGGCAGCGAGCTCACTTGAAAGCGAGCTTTGCAGCAAGCCAGGTCTCTGAGAGCAGGAGGGCCAGGGTCCAGAAAACAAGTGCAGGTGGTCTCATTTTAGGACCTTGTTCTTCACATTTGATGAAATAGGTGCTGGAGCCCAGCCCTGCATCTCCCATGCCCCCAGCCTGCAGTGCAGGTCAGCCTGGTTCAGAGACCAGCCACCAGTTAGTTTATGTATTAAATGACCCCTTTTACCCCCCAAATGGTGAAGACTCAAAAGTGTACTCTGTACAGGCCACTTCAGGAAGAGGAGCAAAGGTATTATAGGAGCAGCTGGGGAGCGTGCTCCACAGAACAGGCACCGTGAGCCCAACCTGGACCTGTCACAGGTCGAGGAGACAGGGGAGATTTCATAGACTTTGTGTGGGGGGGGGAGGGGGAGGCGAGGGGGGTGTCCCTGTCCCTGTTGGCTGGCTGGCTCTTGCTTCTTATTTCTGTGAGTAACTCACCTTTGTCATCCTACCTGTGCCCACTCCTCCCACCATCAGCTTCAACCTGGGGAGCAGAGAAAGCAGTAGGCTTTCTCCTACTCTATATTCAAAAGCACTGTGTTTATTTTCTGGAGGCTTCCTATCTGGTTTGTAAATTAACTGTTCCACATTGCTCTGTCCACACAAGAAGCAAAATGAATAGATTCGGAATCCCTCTCCACTTCACTCTCCTAGCCAAAATCGTGGGCTACTTGCGGTGAGAAAGTTCAGGAAGGCCACGTGCTCCCTCCTGACCTAGGGTTTCTGCTAAGTCTCCAGCTGTGAGATCAGCTCTGACCTTCCTAAGCCTTGATTTTAGGGAAGGAATGGGCAGAAGTCCATTCTTGATTTTAGTGAAGAATGAGCATTTTATCAGAGACAGATTCCTTCACATGTCCATGAACTGAACTCTCTCCAGCAGCTGCTGTAGAAGGACACTTTCCCTGGAAGTAGCCTTGAGGGAAGGCTTTTCCCCTCCCTGCCAGGTCAGGAGGAGAGCTTACTGCGAATAATCATAAGCGGTAGGACAAACACCCAGAGTTTGTCCCCCAAGGTCCTAGCAACTGTTTGGAAAACTAAGAAAATCTAGACGCTAAGGGAAAATTTGGGGTGTTATTTTCAGTTGCTGGGCTACATTATTATCCCAAGCACTGAAGCTAGTCTTGGTTGTGCAAAGATACATGGTTCAGAGGTTGGGGGGCGGTGGGGGGGGGGGTCTAGTGCTCTCTGACTCCTTGACTTTGAAGACCTCAAACATTCCTTTGGTGTGATGAGTGGCCGAGTCCTCTATGCCACTGAGACACACAGGACTGACGAATGGGTGTACACCCACCAGCTGGCTCTGCGATCCTCACAACTGGTGTCTTATGACATAGGAGACAGGAGTTTTTGCAACTCAAGATGAACCTATATCAGTGTTTCTTTGACTTAGAGAAAAAGAAAGTGAGATCTTAGATTCACTCTCCTATTTCTCTCTTCCCAGCTTGAACCACTTTGATTTGGTCTGGTCCCGAAGACCAGACGTGGGGTTCTTAGGAAGGGTTTCTGTGTTGGTCTGTTTCCCTCTCTCACATAGGAAAACCTTGCAGGGTTATACCCTCTCTGACCCTCCCTCCTCAGTCCAGTCTTATACATTCTCTTTTCAGTTCCTCTTAATAATTTACTCAGCAACTGAAAATAACATGCACAAGTTGCTCCAAATTTCCAGACTTCTCTGCCTCCCAAATAGACACAAGAGCCTTCCGGAATTTGCACCTTGGCCCTGTCAATTCATCAAGCTTCCTGCTCTCCATCCTCCTGGAGGCAAACATTGTGCATGTGGAGTATTTTGATCTTCCTTTCTCCTGTTATTCACTACTGCCTGCCCATAGCATGGCATTTCATTGGGCAGCTTTATTTCTCTCTAGAAGCTGGACAAAATCAGGGAGAGTAGGAAACACATGAAGTCAAATCCTTCTTGCCACAGTTCTTCTTATTAAAAAAAAATTTTTTTTTTCTGGTGCAGGAAGATTTTGAAAGCAATAACATAAATGTAATGTTGTGGGCTGATTTGTAGATTTCAATTCCTCATGCAAAGGGTGTTTTCATCATCAAGAAAAGGAGTGTCTGTTTACACTTTCAGTTTCCTCAGGATTGGAATGCTGGGAACAAAGAGAATTCAGAGGGAAAATATTGATGCTGAAATGCTTCTTGCTTTTAGGTATTCCATGAGGCATACTGACGTATATTGAAGGTATACTAAACATATAGCAGTATCTCACTAAATACATTCAGGTCTCTTGGGGATAGTTTCACATTGCCAAAATTATATTTAATCTCAGTTTGTACTCTGAAAATAATAGCTAACTTTTAAGAAAGCCTCTGTGCTATTTTTACCTGGTTGGGGCTCTGTGAAAAGCACATAACAGATATTCATTTATTCTTCACACTCAGCTTGGGAGATGTCATTATTATCACCATTTTATAGTAAGAAAAATCAAGATACAGAGGATTTACATGTTTTGCTCATCATTTCATAACTATTAAGTGATCCAGCTAGGATTCACTCCTATCTGGCAGCCTCCAAGTGTACACTTTTAACCATGGTAAACATCCTCTTGCCAAGCATAGGATAGCTGGAGTCAAACAACTTAGCATTTCCAAGAGTGGGACTGTGACATGTGAAGGGTGCTGAGCTGTTTCACAGCGCACAGGAGTCCCAAACTTCAGCTTCCCTCAACACATGAAATGGGTACCATTTCCTTAGTATCTAAGGGACACTAAGGACAAGAGACTGAATTACATTTTTATTATCCTCCTTGCCTTCTTTTTAATAAAGGATATTGAGCCACACCTAGGATAAACCTTATTCCAAGTCAGTGATTCAGTATCTTTTGATGTTAGAAAAGTTTTCTGGACTCTAAGGCTTAGGAAAATTTCACAGAAGAGGAAATTAAGTTCACTTTGTCCATCACAAGTGGCCAAGAGGTTGAGAATTCCCCTTTCAGGGTTTGGAATAACCTGGACTGCCAAAGGAAAGTAAAATGAAAATTCATCTCCTGTTTACTGTTTTTATTTCTTCAGAGAGCTAAACATAGCCTTTTTTTTTTTCTCTCTGAACCTTTCCTCTCCTCTGTTTCTTTAAGAGAATACCCTGCTGCCTTTCGTTGCTAGGTAAACCTGTGTCCCTTGCACACTTCTGCAGACACACGGCCTCGCTGTGCAGACCCTGTGTTCGCTTCAGGCATCACTGAAGGGAAATATCTTGTGCAGCCCCATCCTAACCTGGACAAGGATCAGATTAGCACAAACACTGCTCCACCCAGGAATGATCAGCTTTTCCTTGAACATTTTTGGGTTCAGAGTCATGAATGATTGGAACAGATTTCAGGACTCACTAAAATATCAGCCATGCCAACTCGGTGGGGCTGGCAACAGGGTGGCAGTGTTAGAAGCCACATGACTTCAAAAAAGAAATGTTTTGACTATTATAGACATAGGAATGGGGAATAAAATATTCCTTCCCTCCCCTCTCTTGAGGAAAACATTTACCAATTTAGATAACTTTCAAGTATTTTTCCAAGGCTCATAGACCTCAAGCAGGACATAAACAAGTAGAGATGGCTCTTCCCAGACTGATCGAAAGTGCCAGTGCCATGGCTACCTTGAGGAGCAAGGAGTTTGGCTTTATATCCTGTTTATGCCAACATGTTGGAATGATAATATTCTTGCCCGGTGCTTTGAGAGTAGTTCTTGCAACTCAATTATAATGATAAGCATTTTCACCAAGTCCCTTCCTTTAAAGAGAGAAATCCCTCAGTTGTCTGAAAAGTACTGGGCTTTCCATGACTAGTTTATGGTTATTGAAAGAAATAGAATATAAAACATGTAAGGGTTTATGCATTAAACAGCAACTGTAAACTGTTGTGGGAAAAAACTGTTGATAGTAAGAACTCACTTAATGCACCCAACACACATTAACTGGGTACAGACTTGTCCTAGTCTGTGCTAGCTACACAGCAGATTTAGAAAAGAAGGAGCAATGTCGTCTCAGTTCCAGATGGGAGTCACTGAGGCTGGAGACCTCACATTTCCACTAACAGGCAGGGGTAGAGTACTGGTGTTAGGTAAGATGAAAAAGCCTAACCCTAGTTTGGGATGCATTTAAAGAAAACAATACACTTATATCAATATGGCTAGTATTGTGCGAATACAAATTGATTGTATAATGGGGGAGACCTGATTTAATTGCAATTCCTCTCTTTAAAATACTTGGAGTTTTTCTTTAGGCAAAAGCTTATTGTTATGTAATAGAAGGACGTGATTGGTTTAAACAGCTAATATAATTATAGACTCCATTAAATAAAAATGTAGTTTCTAGATAATAAGCAACAGTAACAATAAATGTTGATCAGATGACAATTGAAAAGTATGTTCAGTTCAAGACACTGCAAGGTAAGATGTATCATAACGTACACTAATGTTTCTAGAAAGGAAGGATGCTGATGCCGAGGGCTCTAGAAACATACCGGCATTAGGTCATGGAAGCTCCTAATGATTAGCTTGGAGGGAGAACATTAAGAGGCAATAACTGTTTAGACATTGGGGGAGTTGCAAGGAAGAAGAAATGAATGGGCCTCATTTTGGTAAAAGACAGAACAGAAACAAAGAGTGTGCAAAAGGGCAGAAGGAAGGAAATAAGGAAGGAAGTGGCAAGCGGTGATTTTTAGCTCAATATAAGAAAACAGATTGCTAAAAATAGCTTTCTCAAAAACCAAAATGTTCAGTATTGGAAATGACACTCAGCAGAAGTGGAGAGTTATTTGTCTTGCACCAGAACAGAAACCACACGGCCATATGTTGGGACTCTGAGGAGAGTTTCAGCATGAGGTAAAGCGTTACTTGTCTAAGGTCTTGTTCATCATCAAGACTCAGTGTTTCTGAGATAGGCCAAACCTTAAATGGTCTGTTACAAACTATCAGTAGCACATCTGGGCTCACTGATCATTGCTTTTAAACAGATGGGACACTCTAGAGGCATTGGTTAAAGCCCTGGCATGTTTCTCAGGGATGGTTCTGGAAATGGACTTTCCCCAGAGTGACAAAGGGGTCAGAGAGGAAAACTGGCAAGATTTTCATGAGATGTATGCTTCTTCTGGGACAAGTGTGAATGATAAATCTCACTAGGTTTCCAGTGACCTCTCCCATCAAAGATCTAGGAGCAGCTGGGCATGTATAACAGGCTAAGAGCAATCAATGAAAGAGAAAGAGATATGAACTCAACCCAAATAGAGCCTTTCCTTTAGGTACTGTCTGTGAGAAAGGTTTGCTGCTTTTGCTATCCCAATGCAAAGATTTAGGAAGTAAAGACACACAGGGAATGGTAATTCAAGCCTAATGGTTCATTGGAGTTTTGGGAAATAAAGCATTCATTCAGTTCATGACAAAAATTAAGATATAGGATTATAGTATTTTAACTAAAATTATTCATTTCCTTGCTCTACCAAGATCTCCTTGGGGGTAGGGACATTATTCTATTTGTTTTGATCTTCCTGGAGGTTAGCATCATGCATGACACATAATAAAAATTGCAATAAATATTTAGTATAATAAAGCAAAATGTGCTTTTTGAATGGAAGATAGGTTCAAGTGTCTGGGCAAGACCACAGTGATTTCTCCTTTCTTTGGTCTCCTACAATCCCAGCTAACGCCTTCTCTGCTCTGGGTGGATAGTTATACTCTAAAGCACTTGAGTCCTCTAGTACCTTCCAAAGTATCAATAACCTTGGTTGATTTGCTTTACGCCTTCATGTAAAAAATTTTGAGGTAACCCTACTGTGTGCTGGATAGCATGCTGGGTGGGGGTGCACATAAATAAGACCAGTAAGACCCCTGCTTCCTGCAACTCTTCTCCTATGTCTGGGGTGGGGAGAGGGATTGAAGAAGTAATGGCACTGTGGGTCAAGTACCTTGGATCATTAAACAGAAAAAGAACTTTCTTTTTTAAGTGACCAATTGAGATGTATGGAAACAGAAAATGGAAGCTTTTAAAAGAACTCCATTTGAGAACCTCTGTGATTTGGTATTTCTTTGATCCAAAAATAGGTCCAGATTAAAAAAAAAATACAAGTACAAACAAACAGCATACCCAGGAAGACTGAGTAATCCAAGGTATAATGATGACAATCAAACACCATTCACACTTCACCAAAGCCATTGTTAGAAATTGTTCTATCAAATGTTTGGAGAATCATTCTCTTCTTGTATCTGCCACCTGTGCTCTCATTAGCAGTTTTGAAGAGTCAGCAAATGCAAAATTTGACCCTGCAACTATACACACACACACACACTATATACAGTATATATGTATACAACATATACAGTATGTATATACAGTATATAGTATATACAGTACTTATATATACAGTATACATGTATACTGTATACAATATGTACATAGAGAGTATATGTATGCAGTGTGTATATATACAATATATACACACCTATGTTTATTGCACTCTAATTACAATAGTTACATTATGGAAACAACCTAAGTGCCCAAAGACAAAGGAGTATCAGAAAAATGTGCTGTATATATACAATAGAATACTACTTAGCTATGAAAAAAGATGAAATCCTGCCATTTGTGACAACATGGATGAAATTGGGAAAAAATAATGCTAAGCAAAATCATTCAGAAGGATAAAGACCAGTATCAGCTGATCTCATTTATATGTGGAATATAGAGAAACACAAACCATCAGTCAAAACTAAACCAATAATAATCTCTCAACATATGACTACAAAACTGAGGTGATCAGGGTGGGTGGTGGTGGTGGGGTGTGAGTGAGTGAGAGAAGAGATGCAGAGGAACTTGGTGGAGGATTAGGGGGACACTGGTGGCCCGCAGTGTCTGAAAGTATCCTTTGTAGAGGCTTGAGCAGGTAATGCCCAAGAAGATGCAAAGCTGTAAAACTACTTTACCTCAATAAATATAATTTTGAGGGGAAAATACAAATAAGGAAGGTGGGGTGGATAAGAAAGCAAAGAGGAAGCAAGAAATGAAGAAAAAGAGGAAGTAAACTTTTCAATCCCCAAGCTTGGTGGAAAACAGGCATTTCTTTCTGTTGACCCACTGGAGCCACCGCTATTGGCTACCTGTACCCCGGCAGATGTCGAGGTCAATGACAGACTGAGTGTCACCAGTTGGGTACAGCCCCCACTGGCGACATCTGTGCTGGGGCAGCCTCAGCACAGCAGAGACCCAAATAAAGGAGTAGGTGGCAGAGAAGCATTTAGTGTCTGTAACGTGTTCAATCCCTCTGAGATGCATCCCTGAGAAATATTTTGTTTTCTCTTTTTCAATTATTAAGGTAAGACATTTTAATATTATCTAATTATGCCCACCCATACAATATGGGTGTTTTTTTTTTTAAAGGCAGCATTAAGAATGAACAAAGAAAGGGTGAGTTTGACCAAGTGCTGCTGAAGAACTATACAAACTGAACCCCCTCTCTTTCTTTGGGGGCAGGAGGAGCCCATAAGAGTCATCAGTCTCCCACCTGCCTCCTAGAAATGGTGTAAGGATTGATCTGATTGTGCTGGCAAACCGCTCTGAGCTCCAGAGAGAAAGAGAGACAAGGATATGATTTTATTATTCATAATACGGTGTGTGCTTACTGTTGGAGAAGTCAGAAGCAAACTGCCTCAGGTTGCAATTTCACTCTGCTCTTACCTGCTCCTTCTGTGTTGGCACCAGCAGCTTAGGCTTTCTATTTGAAAAATAATTTCCTTCATCACCACAGGAGAATGATGGAGCAGAGAAAGTTCAATAAGAGCGGCACTATTGCCCCAGTGAGATTGGCCCAATGGGACAGCTCAGCCAGGGAGGAGGAAATCAGATCAACGCTGAGCCTCCTCTCCACTGAGTCGGGATGCTCTCTGAGCAAGACAGTGCTAAGCAAAAAAATCAATGGCAGGAGAAAGAAGATCAAACCAAGCCTGGGTTTCAAAGCCTTGGGGAAATAACAGGGAGAAGGAAACTTCATTAAGACTATGCTGTCAATCCTTCCCATTCCTTTGAGGTATCTCTGCTCTAAATATTCCATTCTGGAGAGTAGAGACCATCACAGGGTGGATTGATCTGGCACTAAATAAACTTTTAGTTAGATAGGCGGTATGTAAGAAGAGATGGATTTTCTTGAGGAGGTAAGTGAGGGAGTTGCCCCTCCATCTTCCATCATATAAACAGATTCAAAATTCTCTGTGCTGTGTCTTGGGATCGAGCAGAAACCAGAATATTGTACACAATACCACAGGGACACCCAGGAAAAGGAAGACAGGTCACAATGACTTGGAGGAATGATGCAAGATGGGAACTTTTTTCTATATATTGTCCTTACTAAATCATAAATAGATGGTATTGCAACTACTCAGCACTAATTCCAGAGCAAGAAAAAAAAAAATATTTGGGTCTTTCTCCTCTCTGTCTCACTTTTAATTAGTCTTGGAATGCTGTGATCCCCTACCCCTTGCTTTGACACTTTACTTCAAAGCTCTAAAAGTTGTCCAAGTTGCATCACATTCAAGGTCATGCAGTTCTGCAAGTACTACTTTTTACTTATGTACTGAGTGGCTGCTACAGGCTCAGTGCTTTCCTTAGTACTCTAAGGTTCAGACAAGAAAAATACTCTTTGTGGCTGTCTTGAAGGAGCTTAGAGACTTGCCACTATGTACAAAGTTGTTAGAGACTTTATCATGAAGTACTAGTAATAGAAAGGACACTGCCCCTCCTGTCCTAGAAGTCATCCCTGAGACTGACAAGCCTCCCAGGTGCCCTCTTCCTCCCTCATCATGGTCTTAGGAACCCCATGGGGTCCAGTGCCCACCCAGTTTGCAGGGGTGGTTCCACCTCTGTTCTTGGTGCCTGGACTTGAGGTAGGAAGGTCTAGACAGCCTGCAAAGCTTTGCTTCACCCTTCTCCAACTCTAACCCCTCTCCCTACTTCTTCTATCAGTGTGTGTGCTGAACTCCTCTCTCTCAGTTAAAGCTTCACGGGGCTGGCTTCTCTCAGTTTCTCTGTACCCGGGACTGAGAATTAGGCTCATGGTTTTGTTCCACAAAGTTGTTAGCTTTCAAACCAACAGTTTGGTGCAGTAACAGAACAGACATGAGAAATAAGGTCAAACCTCTAAGATACACAAACAAACAAAAGCATGAGTTCTGGACTTCAGATGATAATGAAGGGTAACATATTTTGAGTACCTCTGTAATGCAAAGAGAAGACAAATGAAAACAGACAAGCAAAGTGAGACCTTTAGAGGATTGCGCCAAGAAAACTCTAGGCCCCCGGGCTTTGTGCGTGGTTTGTTCATCCTCAGATTGCGCAGTACAGCAACTGCCCTGCCTGTGAGAGTCAGCTCCAGGGCACTCTCTCACAAGCCAGGTGGCTAAGCTTCCTCCTCAAAGTGCACCGCATTCCCTGGCCTGAAGTGTGTCCTTGCAATGCCTTGAGACCTGCCTTTGAGTGGAGCTTTGGGAAGAGGCATGGTAGCAGCACGGGCCCCAAACCTGCTAAAACACTACCACCCTTCTCACTTATTTTTCTTTAATAAGGAAACAACACTGTGCATGATTTAGGAAAACAGGTTCACATCTCCTCAGGTGTATGTTACCATCAAAGTACCTGTTGTCCTTTACCCTAGATTAGCCAGGAAACTGCTGCAGGCTACAGAATGGGGATGTTCAGTCCCGTAAAGATAACGTCTCCACATCCCCTTACACACACAATTCCACAATTCCACACACAACATGGCACTGAGAAGATGAGGAAGACACGCTTCCACCCGAGACCTGGTGGCTCGTAGCGGACCACAAACAGAATGTGACCCAGCCATAGGCGGCCACAGAGATTTTAAAAGGCATTCACAAGGGCCAGGTGAGCCGCCCCTCAGGGCTGTTAATGTCGCCCAGAGGAAGGCTCCACCACACAACCCCAGCCTTGCCCTCCTCGCCTCACAGATGCACTTCACTGGTCTCGTGGGACTGCTGAGGGAAATGATGGCTAGACTAGAGGAGGCTGCATTTCTGACGAGTGAGTGTGGAGCGGGATCAGAGGGTGTCAGCTGCCGCAAGAAATTGGAGCCTGGGTCCCTCTGGGGCTGCTGCTCACCACTGTCTCCCCCAGCTCACTGTCTAATTGCAGTCCAGGAGGAGGGAGGCAGTTTCCTCCTCTCCTGTCCTTCAGATTTCCCCTTCCTGAGCTTACAGGCCTCATCCCACCCTGGGCAGCTCTCCCAGCCCCCCACCCCCTCCCCCAGCCAGTCCTCACAGTATTAAATGCCCCTGGACCTGGTGACCTCTGGTAGGACTTTCTGGCAAGCAGGCCACCTCTCATCAAAGGAGCCCAAACAGCTGAGTTGTGGCAGCCGGCAAGAAATAGGAGGACAATAAGTATTCAGCAGCCATACCACACACCCACAGATGCAGCAGGGATCCCTAAAGAGGATGATTATTTCTAAATGGGTCTTTATCCCAGTAGGCACCATGCCACCTTGAGTAAAGACACCACTGGGCTCGCTAAACGCAGGTCCGTGGCCCTCAGTGAGCCCAGAGCCCTCAGAGCGGGGACGGGCACGTCTCAGCCACCGCTGGGGTCACAGCACAGCAGTCCCTCAGGGCTGCGAAAACCCGGTCCAATTAAGCCAGCACCTATGGGGGTGGAACTGAGGAATGGGATTTTTTTTTATTTGAACTTTTATTTGAAAATAACTACAAACTTACTGAAAAGTTACAAGAATAAGACTAGTACAAAGAATATCCACATGTCCGTTGTCACCTACTGTGAACATTTTAACCTATTTGCTCTATTCTTTCTCCACACACTATAACACACTCACACCCAAACACACACACTATTTCCTTAACCATTTGAAGGTTAGTTACCTCACGGTCCTTTGTCCCTCAGTTTGTATTTCCTAACAAGAAGGGGGGTTCACATAACCACAGCACAGTTACCCACTTTGATCAGTTTAACACGCATAAAATCAGTGGGAGTCTGCATGGTTTTTAACTCTCTGAGGAACTCAATGTGCAATCAGGAGTGAAAAACCACTGGGGTTACGAAAATTTGCCTCAGGATCTTGGTTCCTGGAAAGGCAACAGAAGAGAAGGTGATGACCCAGATTAGGTTTCCAATCCACCCTGACTTATTATCAGAATAAATTGGCCCCTACACAATTGAAATGAAGAGGAAATCTGGATCCAAGATGTCATTTCTGGAAGCAATGCTTCTGACACTCTTCCCTTCTCTGTTTTTCTTCTACCTTCCTCATCACTGGTTGCCAAGAGACCTGTCTTGTGACCAAGGCTGGTTTCAAAAGTAGCAGGTGATTTATCAACAATCTAATGTGGCACAACAGCTTACGGAGAAATTACCCTGAGTTTTGTTCAGACTGCTTTGGACTTTCATGACTCAAAAAGATTATTTCTTTTGGTGGTAATTCACCCCTGCTCCCAGCCACATTCCAGGATCAACTACTGTGCTGTCTAATGCCCAAGTCATGTGAGGCAACTGAGCCCTTGAAATGTGTCTTGTTTGAACTGAGCTGTAGTGTAAAAACAAAACAGATTTCAACAACTTAGCATGTTAAAAAGATGCATGTAAAAGATCTCATTCAAAATCTTTATATTGATCACAATCTGAATGATAAAATTTTAGATATTTGAGTTAAAGAAATATATCATTATACTTAACTTCACTGTTCTCATTTTTTAAGGTGGCTGGTGTTATATTTTTATTGAATAGCACTGGTCTAGACTTTTCTTGCCCCAGATTGGCTGTCGCACTTTTAAAGGTGGGGGTGATGATGGAAGGCAAGTTGATGGATACCTGTAACACAAACATAAGTAGATATATTTTTAAAAACCATGACTTTGAAGAGGAGAGTGATGATCAATTTTATGTGTCAACTTGACTGGATCATAGGATGCCCAGATAATTGGTAATCCATTATTTGGGGTGTGTCGATCAGGCTATTTCTGGACAAGCCTGACATCTGAATTGATAGATTGAGTAAAGCAGAATGTCCTCCCCCATGTGGCAGGCCTTGTAAATCCATCGAAGGCCTGAACAAAAAGCTGGACAAATCAGAATTCACTCTCTCTGCCTGAGTGTCTTGAAGTGGGGACATTGGTCTCCTGTTTTCAGACTTGAGCTCAGACGAGCTACACATGGGCTCTCCTACATCTCCAACTTGAAGGTTACAGGTCTTGGGACTTACCAGACTCCAAAACCCAGGAGGCCATTATTTTAAATACATTTCACAAATATGAATGTATACTTGGTTCTGTTTAGAGAATGCAGACTAAAACAAGGAGTGAGCTGGTTTTTTCTAGAAGGTGAAGGAATGGGATAGAGTAAGTTGAAAAAAGGAATGAGCAAATCTGGAGGGAGGTAATTGGATCCTCTGAGATGGGGCGAGGGGGATGGTGTGCTGCAAGTTTCTCAGAGTGCTGATCCCTTCAAAGATTTCCCCTCTGAAGAAGCACATCTTATGGTGGAGACGACTATAAGGAGTTGGGCACAAAGGGTCCAAGTGAGCATCTCCTAGAGCTGTAAGAGGTGCTCCTGGGCCTGGGTAGGTGGAGTTGCTAGACAGACAGACAGTGTTTGAATGACCGTGCTAGTCTCACTACAAGGTGAGTTCCTCCAGGTGAGTCAATGCAGGACTAGCAACACGGGCAGCCTCGCTGACATCCAAGAGATGCATCTGGATGATACATCTTTAAAACTGTAGGAATTTTACATGTCTTTGGAAATAGGAAAAGGACAGAAAATGAGAAATACTGAATTTCCAGGCATGTTTGTAGGCAGAGACCCTGCTTTCTCTGAGTGACACAAAGCAATTGACAACTGGCACATGCATAATGGGCCCAAATCCATCTCCTTGACTTTGTGTTTTCCTAGGGGAAATCATATGGAAAAGTCTCTCTCCCTTATAATATTCCCCTGATCTCTGACAATGGTCATAGGGTTTCACTAACTAATCCCTGGTGATGAGGATGGGTCTCTGAATTTGAATCCTCTGTAAGTGATATTTGCTTATGTCCATTTTCTGAGGTGGGACATTATAAACATAGTCAGATCCTCAAAATGGGTTGCACCTAATAAAATTGCATGCCACTCTAGCAGAGTGAAATGGTCCTTGGAGGGCAGATCGCCTATTTTTTGCCTACCTGCCTTCAAGCAGTCATTCATTCATTCACTCAACAAATATTCATCATACTCTGCACAGAATGGTGTTTCCCTATCGTCTGTTACTCCAATTATGTTAGACTATGCTTTTTAATTACGACTCCTTCACTCTCTCATCTTCAAGTCTCAATTGGTTCTCTGCACCAACCCCTCATCAGAACAGCCAAGCAATTTGGGCTTTGGGAAAATGAAATTTTCTACCTCTCTTCTCCTGACTCTACCCCACCTTAAGAATGTTTTGATGCTTCTTCTCAGAATATATCCCTGGTTAGGTATTAGTGGAGTGTTCCTCCTACAAGGACTATTTGCAGTTTTGTTGGGATCTTGGGAAGAATGGAAAATCTTCACCGGTTAAGGAAAGTATCTCTTTGGGCAACATGGAGGTACCTTATAATATTCAAGGGAATATTATAAGGAAGAGAGACTTTTTCCATATGATTTCCCCTAGGAAAACACAAAGTCAAGGAGATGGATTTGGGCCCATTATGCATGTGCCAGTTGTCAATTGCTTTGTGTCACTCAGAGAAAGCAGGGTCTCTGCCTACAAACATGCCTGGAAATTCAGTATTTCTCATTTTCTGTCCTTTTCCTATTTCCAAAGACATGTAAAATTCCTACAGTATTCACCATGAAATGTGCATACAAGAATTGATTTGAGATGGGATCAGGCCTCCCTAGAGTCCTATGTCAGAGCATTGGAGCAGTGTCCTTTTCCTCAGGGGGCCAACTCTGCCTTCAGCAGTCCATGTGTCTTTTTTCGTCAACTACACCCACTTGATCCACTTATGTCCTCAATGCTTACCCAACACTCATTCTTCCATACTGTTACTCCTTCCTGGAATGTCTTCTCTCAGTTTACTGCCCGTCCATCCTTTTCTTAAATCCTTATTCAACTTTCACCTCCTTTGAGTTCTTGTGCAGATGTAAGGCTTCTGGCCCACAGGCCATGTGCCCACCACATCCTATATCTTCTCTCACTTCCACACCATCTTCTATCTCTCTGACATCTACATTGTTCTGTGCCTTATCTCACTTCCATATTGTTCTGTATCTTCTTTCACTTCTACATCAAACTATGTCTTTTTTACTTTCACAAAATCCTGAATTGTCTCTCCCTTTCACAGCTTATAAATTATACTTAGTCACTTCTTTTCTTGAATTCTCTAATTGTTTTAAATGGGAAATGTTACTCCTCTAATGAAATGGTCAACTTTGGGGGTATATTTTTCTTTTATAATTGACATTTCACTGTTATTGTTGTTGTTTTTCTGTTCAATGATCAGTGTGAAGACACGTGAACAATGTATACATAATTCATAATGCAAATATAAAAATTTAAAAAGCTATATAGTTGTAATTATTTTTCAAGCAATTACCCTCATATCTTTCTAGTTTAAATCTGGAAACAACTTTACCTCATAAAGAGGCTATAAACTATCAGTATTTTCTATATTGATAAATTTTATCCTTCAATGCCTCACTGACTCACAGTTTAATGTCATGCACATCACATACTTACAAGTCTCAAATTCATCACAGTCAACTAATAAAGTTATTAGGGAGAAAATTATGTATTATCTACAAAAGATATCATAAACTACACTAAATTCTGACTGGGGGAGTCAAGATATCTTTAAAAATAATTATACTAAGAAATCTTGGCTATAAAAGATAAGCAATTTAAAATGCTTGAGACATATCAAATGCAACATTAAAGCTTTGAATTGCCATTCATTTATGCTTTATATTAAAGGTTCGAAAAACTTTCTCTACCAAAAAGTTTATGGAATGTAACACAAGCAACTGTCACTGCCTCCCACAATTCAGTAGCCTATTTTAAGTGAACAGAAAATCACCCATCCAGAACATGATTTCAACTCATGAAAACTTTCATAGTTAACCAAATAGGAAAAAAAAAAGTGATATGAAGTGTGTAATACTAGCTTTATATGCCTACTTAATGAGGCTATGGTACCCAGTTATCTAATCATACACTAATCTTGCTGTTAATGCAAAGGTATTTTACAGATTTGGTTATATCTACCATTAGTTGTTTTAAGTAAAGTTGATTACCTACAATAATGTGAGTGGTGACTCATCTAATAACTTAAGGCCTTGAGAGAAAAGGGAGATTTCTTGGAGAAAAAGAAGTTCTGCCTCAGGACTGCAGTATCAATTACTGTCTGGGTTTTCTGTATGCTGCTGGTCTTCCCTATAGATTTCATACTTGCCAGCACCCACAGTTGTGTGAACTAATTCTTTAAAATAAATTTCTTAGTAATAAGAGATCATCTTAGAACTCTGAATGATACAAAGTAGAATTTACTCCTTCTTAGAAATACAAAAATATCTGCATTTACAAAGTTGGTAACAAAAATGTCCCCTAGATCATACAAGAAAGGATTATATACACTGAAAATTGAAGTCCCAATAAATCAATGGTTACTTTCAACTTAATCATAAAAATAGACCAATTAAAAGACAGACATTGGCAGAGTAGATTTAAAAACATTACCCAACAACATGCTATCTATAATAAATTTAATTTGAATATAACAATATAACACGTTGAAAGTAAAAGTATTGGGGAAAAAAGATGTATTATACAAACAATAAAAAGAGATCAGGAATAACTATACTAATATCAGATGGAGTTCAGAGCAAAGGAGATCACCAGATAGAGAAGGATATTATAAATAATGATAAAAATGGTCACCTGCCCCCAAGAAAATAGAGTAATCTTCAATGTGTATGCACCAAACAACTGGGTTACAAATATTTAATGTGATAACTGATAGAACTGAATAGAGAAATTGGTTATAGTCAGGCATTTCAACAGCTGTGTTGAGAGAATTGCTAGAACAACTAGTCAGAAAATCAGCATGGGTGTATCAGAACAACTTTATCAACCATTTTAGGTTGATGACATTTTAGAATATAATCTTCCTAACATCAGCAGAATACACATTTATTGCAAGTGTGCACAAACTCAATACCAAGATAGAAAATATCCTGGGTAAAACAAATCTAAATTTAAAAGAATTAAAGTCATGTAAGTATATTCCTCAACTATAATTGAATGGTTTTACTAACTACTTGGAAACTAAAAAGCACACTTACAAATAATCCACAAGTCAAAAAGGAAATCTCAAGGGAAAGTTTAAACTGCATTGAAGTAAAAGAAAATGAAAAAAAGTCATATAAAAATTTGTGGGGCACAGATAAAGCAATGCTGAGAGAAAATTTTATACTACCAATCCTAAACTTTCATCCCAAGAACCTAGAAAAAGAAGAATAAAATAAACTCAAAACAAGCTGAAGGGAAAAAATGCTAAAGAGTAGAAGACAATGAAATTGAAAACAGAGAAATATTAGAAAAACTTCAAAAGAACTGATTCTTTGAAAAATGCAATAAAATTGTAAATCTTTAAGAAGAGTTACAAAGAAGAGAACAAATTACCACTATCAAGAATAAACTAGGGAATATAAATATGGCTCCTACAGACTATAATAACTCAATTTCAAATAAATAATTTGAATAGCTCTGTAACTACTAAGGGAATTTAATCCATAAGCTTAAAATTTCCCAAAAAGAAATAAACAAGTTCAAATGGTTTTGCAGGAGAATTCTACTGAACATTCAAAGAAATAGGAACAGTTCTACACAATATATCCTAGAAATAGACAAAGAGGATGACTTCTCAAGTAATCTTATGAAGCTAGTATTACCCTGATATCAACAACAGCACAAAAAAAGAAAACAAGTCAAAATTTCTTGTGAAATAGATTGCCAAAACCCTTAAAAAATAATGGCAACTTTTTTTCAGTTTTTTAATATATATGGCAACTTTTTTTCAGTTTTTTAAATATATATATGTATATATAGAGAGAGCTAATTTTTCAAGAACTATGCCCCATGACCAAAGTGCCGACTTCATTGCTGGCTAGTTCAGTATTTAAAAATCAGTCAGTATTACCTACCATAATAACAAGCTAAGGAAGAAAAATCACATGATTATATCAATCAATCCAGAAAAAAGTTTGATAAAATTCATCAATCATAGTATAAATTTTAGAAAAATAAGAATAAAGAACTCCCTCAACTTAATAAAGAACATCTGTAAAAATATGTATTTAGTTAACATTATGCTTATTATGAAAGATTAAATGGGGAAAGACTGGGTGCTTTCCCCCCTAAGATTGGTAATATGACAAGAATATCTACTCTCATCACTCTTACTCAATATAGTGCTATAAGTTCAGGGCAATATGGCAAGAAAAGGAAATAAAGAATGCAGATGATATTGTTGTCTACATAGAAAATCACAAGAAATCCAATAGAATATAAACCTGCAAAAATCAATTGTATTTCTACATATTAGAAATGGATATGTGGACAAGAAATTTTAAAATATAATATTTACAACTTTTTAAAAAGTGAATTACTATGCATAAATTTAACAAAAAATCTACACAGCTTCTATATGCTAGAACCTATAAAAAGACTCACAAAAGTAATTAAGAATAACCTAAATAAATACAGAGAGAAACTATGCTTATGGATTGGGAAGAGTAACAGTGAAGAGGTCAACTGTCCCCAGATCGACATAAGGTTTAATACTATCCTTATCAAAACACCTCCAAACGTTTTGGGAGACACAATATTTTTCGAAGATTCATACAGACAGGCAAAGGAACTAGTATAGCTGAGACAATTTTGAAAAGGAAAAATGAAACAGAAAGTATCAATCTGCCCACATAAAGACTTATTATGAAGTTACAGTAAACAAGACTATATACTTGGCAGAGATATAATTACATAGATCAATGAAACAGAACAGACAACCCATAAATAGACCCACCAAATAGATCCAAAGGATTTCTCACAAAGTACACTAGTATTTCAGTGTAAGAAATGCAACATTTTCAACATATGGTGCTGATAGTGGATATCCATAAATAAACAAACAAATGAATAAGTAGACCGTGACCTACATCCCACACCTTATATAAAAATTAGCACAAGATGAATCACAGAGTCCCATGTAAAATGGAGAACTATAAAAATTTTAGGAAAATGTAAGAAGATCCTTTGGGATCTAGAGCTACACAAAGACTTTTTTGGTCTTGACACCAAAAACACAATCTATAAAAGGAAAAATTTGGTATCACAAAAATTAAACATTTTTGTTCTTAAGAAAAAACCTGTAAGAAAATGAAAAGATAAATTGTACAATGTGAAAAAATATTTGCAAATCACATATTTGACAACAGGCTAGTTTCTAGAATATATAAAGAAGGCTCAAAACTCAACAGTAAAAAAGCAAACAATCCAATTAGAACATAGACAAAGGCAAAAAGAAACAGTTTACCAAAGAAGCTATACATGTGGCAAATAAACACATGAAAAAATGTTCAGCAGCATTGGCCATTAGGAAAACACAGATTAAAATCCCAATGAAATATTACTACACATTTATCAAAATGATGAAAATTTTTTAAATAGTGACACCAAATTCTGATAGGATTCAGAGAAACTGGATCAGTCATACATTGCTAGGAGAAATGGAAAATGGTACAGACACTCTGGAAAAGTGTTCTGTTACTTGCTTGTTTGCTTTTTTCTTAAGATTAAAAAAAATTATTTATGCATACAAGAACCGGGCAGTAGGCCAAAGGTGCAGAGGGTGAGAGGATTCACCAGAGACAGATTAGGCAGATCTACTGAAACACACTGCTGAGGGGAGCAGTGGGTAATAGAGGAGATGTCAGCTGTACTATATGGGCCAGCTTCCTGGCTGGGGATAGGACGCTTGTCTAAGTGGCTGATGATAGCTTAATAGTACTGTGAATTTAACTCCTGCACCACCAGGGAGGTCCTTGTTTGTTTGCTTTTTATAAAACTAAACATGCAGCTACCACACAACCTAGCAATTGCACTTTGGGGCCTTAATCCCAAAGCAATGATACTATACTCACACAAAAGTGTGTGTACATATGTTAATGGCAGTTTTATTCATAAGAGCCCAAACTGAAATCAATTCAGCTGTCCCTTGGTGAGTGAATGGTTAGACAAACTGTGGTACATCCATGCCATGGAATACTATTTAGTCATAAAAAGGAACCAACCACAGACACAACCAGATATCAAGATGAATCACCACAAAATTATGTTGAGTGAAAAAACCAATTCTAAAAGTTTACAGATTGTAAAATGAATTAGTGGTTACTAGAGGTTATCAAAAGGGAAGGGAAATAAATGTGGCTTTATTTAAAAAGCTACAAGAGGAATCCTTATGGTATTGAAAGTCTTCTATATTTAGACAGTGTCAATCAGAATATACTGGGTGTAATGTAGTTTTTCAAGATGTTGTCATTAGAGAAAAGTAGATGAAGAATATGGGATTTCTCTGCTTTTTTATTAAAGCCTAATACACAATAATTCTCCCAAAGACTGGGTTCATTAAGCAAAGTGAAATGACCTTCTGTAAACATTCGTTGCCAAATTAGTGAAATGACCTACTAGTGAGTATTGTGAAATGTGTTCCAAAGAACAGAAGTTTTGTAAAATGCTCCAATACCAGAAAAAAAAAAAAAAAAGGATTGGGAAATGCTACATGTTCTACCTCCCTCGCTGGAGACACAAAACACGTGTTGATATAGCAGTAAACACTTAAAGAATTCCTACTGCAGAGAAATTTATTACATGCTGTTCAATGAACCTTCCCAACTTACTTGGGTCATAGTACATTTTCTTCCATGTTATCAACAATCTTTTCAAGACATTTTAAGGAATTTTGATCTAACAAAAGGGTAGTCAATCCCTACCGCACCTCGCAGCATAAGTATAGTGTGTTCAGAAAGCTGTAAGAATTGCAGTTGATCTTCTTGGGGTCAAATTTCAGCTTTGGTCCTTTGTATTTCTTCCTGCAACTATATGTGAACCCACAATTATCTCAAAATAAAAATTAATTAAAAAAACCTGAAAAGTCTGTGCAAATACTCATTTCACTAGAAATTTAAAATTATGTGAACAAAGAATAGCATTTGCTAGAGTTTAGATATTGTTTTTATTAAATTGCCTTTCATTTTACATTTTAAAATATCTGTTTTCATTTCATTGATAGCATTGGTAAGGGAGCCAAAGAAGTGTGTCTTTAATCCAGCAAAGTAGGAGACAAATTTGGGGATGTCACTTTAAAATATTATACATAAATAGTGCTGCAATAGGAGGAGCACAGGGGAACCAAACAAGGGATTGGAAAAAAGACATTCAGTAGGAGAGGGATCAAGACAGGGGTGGGAAGAGCACAAAGTATAGAGACTACAGTGACAGGCAAATGTGTCTTGGCAGTGGTAGTTTTATGGGAATTACACCTGAGAGGAGAAATCAGACTTGTACAAAAATGAACAATGATGTAAAGCTATATAATAAACAAACAAACAAATAAAAAGTATTATATGTAGCAGCAGTGTCTGTCAGGAACAAGGGCTTAGAGTGGTCATTTCTGTCCGCATTTTTCCAAGGGCGTCAGGAGAAGGACCACAGAATGGAGGATAGTTACCTCTGACACACGTATGTGATATTCACCTGTTGTTTATTTCCAACAGTAGTTTTCTAAAGTGACTTGCCTTTTAGCTTCTTCATCTTCTAAACCCTGAGAGACATTAATCAGGAACCATGTGGAGGTAAGAGGCTCAGAAAAACAAAAGAAGCCTACTTGTTTAGCAGAAGCCTAGTGTCTTAGAGAACTTTAGTAAGCAAGCGAGATCATTTCTGTGAGAAATAAACATTGAACTTGCTCCTCAAGGTGTGTCCACATTGTTCACTACTCAATAACCAGTGTTTGAAGCCCCTTTACTCACCTGCATCAAAGGTGGGACATTTCCCCTTCCGGGAAACCTATGAATTCTTGCATTTGAGGTCGACTGGTTTATTTCTGCCAGTAGGCAGGTGACTAGACTCACACTTGTTATGTTATTAACCACTAGCGAGAGTGAACTTGGTTTTGACACTACATAGAATAGATAACATCCTCTTTAATGTGATTTTAAAAATCTGACAGCCTACTTTTTTAAAAGATTGCTTTTTCTCAACTCACGAAAGCTTTACACTCCCAGTTTAAAGAAAAGGTATTTAAAGTATAATAGACAAATATCATGGATGTAAATCAAAGTCTTCTGATCCAAGACTTGATTACTCTTTGGTGACTTTCAGAATTATTCTACATAGGGCAAGTCTAGACTTTTCTCCCTATGTTGGTATGCTTCTTACCTCAGAGGATGACTGCAAAAACTCTGTAAGATAACATACATAAAAGAGCTTTGTGAACTCTAAATTTCTCTACAAATGGGGTGTTCCTATTGAAGTTTAATTTAAACTCTCACCTCCTCTCTCCTGTAGTCATTTTCCTGCCCTGGATGGTCATCAGAATTATCTAAAAAAAAGCCTTTAAAAAAATACCAGTGGTGGGCACAGCAGTGCGAGTTCGATCCCTGGCCAGGGAGGGGACCCACACGGCGCAGCAGACCTCTCCTGCCTCACCCACTGCTCCTCTCAGCAGTGTATTTCAGTCAGTCTGCCTGTTCTGCTCCCCACTCTGTCTCTGATGAATCATCTCACCCTCACACCTCTGGCCTGCACCCCAGCTCTTGTATGAATGAATATTAAAAAATATACCAGTGGTATTTCAACCCTTTCCCTCCCCTTCCCTTGGAGACCTTCATGGCCAGGCTAAGGAGGCAACAGCTGTAGGAAAAGTGTCAGAGCCGGGGGCTGAGGTAGTGTCAAGACTAGGAGGCAGAGGTTTAAGATTTGATTAAAACAAATACATACAACCTGGCTCCGTCTCAAAGTATCTTCTCACAAATTACTTATTAATCATATTATCATAAGACAAAGTGGTGTCTGTGTGGAAGGAGAGGCTGACAGGCCCCGCCTGCACCAAGTGATCAAGGTTAACGTCTCGGGAGAGGCGGCGTAGGTTGGCACTGTGTGTCCTGGGAAGGGTGAGAGGCGCACACTCACTCTGAGGTTGTCCTATCAAGAATGGGTAGTCTGAGTCTCAGCACCAGGAAATGTTCTCCCTCCTAGGTTAGAGCATGTGCCACAGAATAAAACTGTAAAGGTCATGAGAACCTTTACAATTGTTTCACGTTGACGGAGACTAGAGAGACGTTACAGTTACGTGTAACGCATGACCTTGAATCAGATTGTTGACTAGAAAGCTAAAAGAAACACTGCTAGGACAGTGGGCATTCTTGCGAAACTCCCTGGAGTCTCAGCACCCATGGAGGCTTGTGAGCAGGCGCCTTCCTGCCTGGGCACCCTCTGCTCTGCTGCTGTATTTGCTTCTTATCTACAGTCCTAGCCAGACCCACACCCTCTGACTGACGTCGTCTCAGCAGTTTGGCCAGCAACTCAGCATGACGTGAAGTCAGTCCTACCAACTTGGACCTGTCTTGCTCTTGTTCTTTGGGTCTGGACTCTACCTTGGCTTTAGTGTGACCCCAACCATCTTTCTCAGTAACCAGAGCTTTACCTTGGTTCCCTCAATCTCCATTTCCTGGTTATTCCAGGGATTTGAGTCCCTGTGGATTTCTCCCTGGAGAGGGAGGGACTTGATCACCAGCCATGAAGTCCTTTGGATGCCATTTTTTTTTTTTCCTGACTCCCCAGGCTATTCTCTAACCTGTTCTGAGGGACACCCTTGTTTTGTTCTGCTGGTCCCCTGCATAGCATCTTTCTCTCTACGCCTCCTCAACTCCATGCTACAGCTTCGCTGCTGACATAGGTATTGTACTGCCTGCCACCTGCCATGGAGATTCCATCCAGAACATCTGCTTCAAAGAATTAATCAATGTCCTAACACACTCTCCTACTGCACTCTGCAAGCTCATTGCCAGAACACACCTCACATTTAGTGTTTAGTTGTATGCATTATGCACTAGGGTAAATTTTATGAGGGCAAGAGCTATGCCTTTTTCCTTATGTGCCCCGTATCTACTTAGCATATAGTCCCAAGTCCGTAGTGGGTATTTGGCAAGTAAATGAGAAATAAACTAATGAACACCTAGTGTCTGAGTTCTGCCAGCTCTTCTTAGTATGACCAAGCCCATCACCAAATAAATAACCATGACTTGCACAGCCCTGACACAAAATGTGATGGGACCGCAGTAAGGCCAGCAGTTGGGGAAACCCAGTGTTTGGTTCCAAAAAGGCAAGGATTTTTCTGGCAGGCTTAGTGAATTAGGCTTTCAGGAAGAGCACGATGGGCAGCTTTCAAAACTCTTTTCCTGAAACCCATGAGTGGGTAATATCACTGTGGTAAGTCAGAGCCCCACAACAGCAGAACATCTGTATCCAACCCAAAGGGGGCCCAGGGACTTTCATTATGATGCAGATACAGAGTCCAGGCCAAGACCCTGAAAGCAGGATGTCAGGGTTTAACGAGCTTGATGCAGACTGCGTTTGGAGGACCTCTGTGTTACGAGTGGGAGTGGGATCCCACCTTCTGCAAGACAGCATTATGAATGGGCTGGGCTGGGGCGGATGACCACGCCACGTGGGATTTGAGGTTGCTTGAGCACCAGTGAGATTTGGAAGCAGGCAGAATGGTGGTTGTTTTCATGCATAGTGGATTTTCTTAAATGCTTTTATTTATTTTCTCTTTGACTTTCTGCTTAAAATTATTTTACTATTTTTTAGAGCAATTTCAGATTTACAAAATAATTGAGCAGATATCATAGAGTCTCCATATACCCTCCTCCCCACACCCCCCATTTCTCCCCATCCTGTTTCATCCATCATTAACCTCTTGGATTAGTTAGTACACTGATTACAACTAATAGTCACAGTTAGTGAACCAATACTGATACATTAAAATTAACTAAACTCCATAGTTTACAGTAAGAGTCACTCAGTGTTGAATGTTCCCGAAATCCCTGGCAAACATTGATCATTTTACTTCAAAAAAAAAAACCATAGGTTTGCCTTTTCCAGAAAGTCATATAATGTGAACCAAACAAGATATAGCCTGTTCAGACTGACCTCTTTCACTTAGCTATCTACATGTTTCTTCCATGTCTTTTCACAACTTCATAGTTTATTTTTTTAATAGCTGAATCTTTTCTCATATGTACAAACCAGTTTATCTTTTCACTTAGTAAAGGACATCTTGGTTGTTTCCAGCTTTTGTGGTTATGAATAAATCTGCTATAAACATTTATGCAGGTTTTGGTATGGACATGTTTATATTGGGTATACATATTGGGTGTTGCTTGAATGGTAAGCCTGTGTTTAGCTTTACAACAAGCTATATCCATTCCTTTTAAATTGCTCTTATTCAATTGATACACTATATACTGTGTAATACACTACTGCACACTATAACTGTGCAATAAATTTTCACTATAACTACTTTGAACAAGCTGTGTAATGTGTTAATCAATTAAGGATAAAGAAAATAAAATGTTTTATTTTACCTTCATTAACACTTTATTTTATATTCTTCCTATTTTATATAGAGCTGAGTTTATGACCTATAACATTTTCCTTACTCACAAGAATTTCTTTAAGCATTTCTTGCAAGGCAGGTCTTCTGGCAACAAATTTTCTCAATTTCTGCTCATCTGAAAAAGTCTTTATTTCTCCTTAACTTTTGAAGATAATTTCACTGAATAGAGAATTCCAGATTGGTGGTTTTTCCTTTCAACATTTCAAATATTTCACTCCACTTTCTTCTTGCTTGCATGGTTTTAAAGAGAAGTCTGATGCAATCTTTATCCTTAATCCTCTATAAGGAGGGTTTTTTTCTATTTCAACATGTCCCTTCTGTCTTTGGTTTTCTGCTGTTTGAACATGATATGCCTAGGTACAGCTTTTTGTAATTTTCCTGCCTTGTAATTTTTGAGCTTCCTGAGCTCCTTTGGTCTGGTGCCTATAATTCATTTTGGAAAAAATTACAGCAGTTATTATTTCAAACTAAATTTTAAGTTCTGCTTCTTCCACTTACTAAAGAAATGATTCTGGGCAAGCAATTTAACCTGTTTGAGCCTTAGCTTCTTTAACAATGCAATGGGAATGGTAGCTATGTATTCAAGGATACGGTGACACTGCAATGAGGCACAGAGTGATGGAGCAGGGGCTGCTGGGTAGTGAGTGTCATGGAATAAAGTGAAAACTATCTCTCAGCAAGAAGGGTGATGGACCTTGTACAAAAGGCACACAAGGCAAAGTTCCTGAATGTTGAAACCAGTATGTTGAAACCACTCACATCTTTTCTAGTTTGATTAAGAATCCACTGAAGGGCCTCCCTGGTGGTGCAGAGGGTTGAAGCATCCGAGGCACAGCAGGGCGAGTTCGACCCCAGCCAGAGAGGGGAACCACATGGCACAGCAGACCTCTCCTGCCATGCCTGCTGCTCCCCTCAGCAGTGTATTTCAGTCAGTCTGCCTGTTCTGTTCCCTATTCTGTCTCTGGTGAATCCTCTCACCTTTGGCAACTCTGGCATGTACCCCAGCTCTTGTATGCATAAATAAATAAATCTTTAAAAAAAAAAAAAAGAATCCACTGAAGGCAAGGTGCATGGGTACAAAGCAAGGCCCAGAACTGAGAGAACTTCCTGGAACTCAGGCATCTGGGGGTTCCCAGGCCCACTGGTAAACTCCAAACATTTTCTTCAGCTTCAGTCATGTACTTGTATTTCCAGAAAGCCTCACAAAACAAAAGCTATATACAGTAGAAGTCAGGCTACTCCCACATCTTCCCCAGGACACCCTTGCCTCCGCTACCCCACCAAGCTCAGAACTGACTATAGTAAGGACTGCAGTGACATAGTCTAACTTGGGGGGTCCTGACTGGGGCATCCTTCCAGCCTGGCATACCTCAGCTCAACCCTATATACTATACAATCCCTGAAGTCAAAGGCTGCCATTCTTATCCCTTTACAAGAACAAAATTTGAGTATTTTTGCATGATAAGGAGGATTTAATTTATTTTAAGGGCAAACAAAAAGATGAAATAGAAATGCAAACATTTTTAAAATGTTGGACATAAGGAAGCCTATCATCAATTTATCTGCTTAAAAATGTGACTTCAAAAATACTCAGAGTCTCTGGTAACATGAAATAATGGGGTCAGTTTATCCTACCCCCTGAAACATCCAAACCATGCGACCCAGCCAGGTCACTCTCTTTGCCTAAGGGAAATAAAATCATTTGTTCACATGCATTCTGCAATATTAATGTTTATATTAGTTTTATTAATAAAAACCAAACAATGGGAATAACCCAAATGTCCTTCAGGAGTTGAAAAAATCGACAAATTGTGGCACATTCATGCAATGGAATACTACTTAGTAATAAAAAAGAAGGAACAATTGGTCCACATAACAACACAGATGAATTTTTTAAAATATTTATGTGTAGTGAGACAGCTAGACAAAAGCAAAGTTCATATCATATTATTTGATTTATATATAAAATATTTGAAAGTGAAAATATCTACAGTGACAAAGAAAGCTATGGTTGCCTGGGAACTGGTGGGTGGGTGGGAGTGGGGAACCAGAGGGTAGATTACTAATAGGCTGGAGGGAATTTCAGCAGGACAGGGACATGTTCATTATCTCCATTACTGTGGTGGTTTTGTTAGGGAGAAAGGTAGTCCTGAATGGATTACAGAAATAGGTTTATGGACTCCAACCCTCACTCCAGACCAACAACATCCCCAAAATACAAAGCCTATACAGTCATTATCTAAAAGTGGGTCATTAGGACCTGAGGGTGGAGTTAAGCAGTGAGGTTGGGTTTAAAACCAGACATATGGACCTCTTGGTTCGGAACCAGCTCTCAGCGTACCATTGGGTTCCAACTGGGAAGAACTGTAAGACATTTACAGATTTGTATCCCTCTCCTCCTTGCATTATTCACTACTTTATTTCCCCTTCTTTCATAAATAAAATCCTTTATTAACCTTTATCGTGTGTGCCTGCAGTTGGGGCATTATAGGTGACTTCAGAGTGCATGGGTAGGACCCAGTCAGGCAAACCCATTTTATTTCAGGATTGCCTGTAACAGTTCCACAGCTTACCCAGTTAGACACTTTAAACATGCATAGTTTATTGTAAATCAACAGAGCTGTTACAGAAATTTGTCCTTATTCCAACATTATCTTCTGTTGGCTTCCCCTTTATTTTTTTTCAGTTTTTTAGATAATTAAAGAAATGAAAATAAAAATAATATAACCCATCTCCACACACCTTAAAAAACTTGACAAGCATTCCCTTTAAGATCAGGAACAAGACAAGGATGCCCACTCTCTCCCCTACTATTCAACATAATACTGGAAGTCCTAGCCAGAGCAATAAGACAGGAAGAAGACATACGAGGCATCCAAATAGGGAAAGAAGAGGTAAAGCTATCAGTATTTGCAGATGATATGATAATATACCTGGAAAACCCTAAAAGCTCTACAGAAAATCTAATTAAAACAATCTGCCAGTTTAGTAAAGTAGCAGGTTACAAGATCAACGCACAAAAGTCAGTAGCCTTCCTATATACAAATAACCAATCGAGAGAAGAAGTATTCAAGAAAAATATTCCTTTCATGATTGAGACCAAAAAAATCAAATACTTGGGAATAAACCTAACAAAAGAAGCAAAAGACCTATATAGAGAAAATTATAAAACACTATTAAAAGAAATAGAAGAAGATACGAAGAAATGGAAAGATATCCCCTGCTCACGGTTAAGAAAAATCAACATTATCAAAATAGCTATCCTTCTAAAAGCAATTTATAGATTCAATGCTATTTCAATAAAAATCTCAGACATTCTTCAAAGAAATTGAATGAATATTGATGAAATTCATATGGAGACTCAGAAAACCTTGATTAGCCAAAACTCTCCTGGCTAAAAAGAAGGGGATTGGAGGTATCACACTCCAGACTTCAAACTTTACTACAAAGCAATAGTAATTAAAACAACTTGGTACTGGAACAAAGACAGACACACAGACCAATGGAACCATATAGAAAACACAGAAGTAAAGCCACACAACTATGGACAACTGATCTTTGACAAAGGAGCAAAGAACATGTGATGGAACAAGGACAGCTTATTCAATAAATGGTGCTGGCAAAACTGGTTGGCCACATGCAAGAAAATGAAACAAGACCACTACCTTACACCATGTATAAAAATCAGGTCAAAATGGATAAAAGATTTGAATGTAAGACCTGAAACCATAAAATACATAGAAGAAAACATAGGTAATATACTGCAAGACTTACATCTCAATAGAGCTTTTGAGGTGGCAGTCCCCAAAGCAATAACAATGACAGAGAAGATAAACAGATGGGACTACATCAAGATAAAAAGCTTCTGTACAGCAAAGGAAACATTAAACGAACAAAAAGAAACCCCACTGAATGGGAAAAAAAATCTTTGTGCTCCACACAACGGACAAGGGTCTGATCACAAAGATATACAAAGAGCTCATAAGACTCAAGAAAATCAAAGCAAATGACCCAATCAAAAAATGGGCAGAAGAACTTCAAAGACACTTCTCCAAAGAGGACATACACATGGCCAACAGGCACATGAGAAAATGCTCAGCATCCCTCATAATCAGGGAAATGCAAATTAAAACCACAATGAGGTACCACCTTACACTAGTAAGAATGGCACACATCAAAAAAACCAACAACAATAAATGTTGGTGAGGATGTGGAGAAAAGGAACTCTACTACACTGCTGGTAGGAATGCAAGCTAATCCAACCATTATGGAAGGTCATATGGAGGTTCCTCGGTCTACTAGAAATGGAACTACCATATGATCCAGCAATCTCACTCCTAGGGATCTACCCAAAGGTACTCCCATGTTTATTGCAGCACTATCTGCAGTTGGTAAGACCTGGAAACCCAAATGTCCAAAAGTAGATGACTGGATCAAGAAGATGTGGTACATATACACAATGGAATACTATTCAGCAATCAAAAAAAAAAAACTAGATGCATTTATAGAAACATGGATGGAGCTAGAAGGAGTTATACTCAGTGAAACAAGCCAGAAGGCAAGAGAAAAATATCAGATGGTTTCACTATTAGGAGGAATGTGAAAGAACAACAACCACAAAAAAATAAAAATAAAAAAGAAGAAAACAAAACAAAAATAAAAATAAAACAAAACAAATAAACAAAAAAAAAACAAGAGAAAGATCAAGAAAATGGGCAATCATGAGCAAAAACAAACAAATAAAAACTCAACAATATCAAAAAATCAAAGATAAACCCAAGGGATCACGGGGGTGGGCAGAGGGAGGGGAGGGCGAAGACAGGGATGAGGGCAGAAAGAGCACAAGGGACTGAGGTGATGGTGCATGGGTGAAATGGTGGTGGAACCCGCCGGGGACTACAAATGATGTCAAATACAATTAAATCTAATAAAAAAAAAATACTAAAGAGAAAACAAAACAACAAAAAATAAAGTATCCTATAAGATCTGAAAAACAAAAACAAAAACCTTGACAAACAAGAAACATGAACTCATAGAATTAGACTGTCCCTCCACTCCCTTAAAAGGGACCGCTAAGACCTTTACTCACTATTCACCGAAAATTCTGCTTCTGGTCACCTGGGGTGGGGTAACAGCAATTCTGTTACCCCAGCTGGGTGTCCCACAGCTGAACTAAATTCTGACACTCTCTATATGAAGACACTACAGGTCAAGACCTCAGTCCCACATGATTCTTCCCCAGCCCTTCCTCGTCCCTACTCCAGACTCCAATATCAAGCACAGGTTACCTCCTGGGCTTCTAACTAACCAGTTATAAATTGAGGGACCCTGTTACCCTCTTCTTGGGTTTGATATTTCTAGAACAACTCAAAAATCTCAGGATGATTTTACTTACTGTATTATCAGTTTATTACAAAAAGAACAAGCAGGTATAATAGGAGCATAGGGAAGATGTATGGGAAGACACCTGGAGTTTCCAGGCACACTCTGGGTGTTCTATTGTCTCAGCATCTCCAGCAACCTGCAAGCTTCCTAAATCACATGGTTCAGGGAATTTTATGGAGGTTTCATTCTTAGGTCTAGTTGGTCACTGGTCAGTGGATCAAACTCTAGACCCCACCCCTCCTCTTGAGATCAGAGGGTGGGCTGAAAGTTCAACCTTGTAATTGCATGGTTGATTCTGGCAGCCAACCCCCAAACTTTGGTCTTTCCAAAAATCACCACATTAACATAAACTCAGGTGTGATGATTATTTGTTATGAATAATAATAATAATAATAAGAGGAACAACACACATTTCACCTTTCTCCCTCTGGAACTATTTCAGAAACTGAGAACAAAATAAGATATTATAACAAAAGATGCCATTATAACTATACAGGAAATTACAAGGAACTGGGAACATAAATGAAGATCAAAAGATATATTTTTCATTGTGTGACAATATTACAACCTTTATGCACTTATGATGGGTATGATAATTGGCTCAAAAATGTCTGAGGATAATTTGCCAATAAGTAATAAACACCTTAAAGTGTACCTAACATTTTAAAATGTGCCAGCCCTCTTTAGCTCTGAAGATAGCTCCTTTCATATGGATATGAGAAAGACATAATCTCAAGAATATTAATTTCAGCCACTTATATTTGCAAAATATTGCAAATAGCCTATATATCAGAAAATGTGAGACTGGCTAAATAGTCACACAAAAATAAGTTCTCTAGAAGCAGACATGGAAACAGTTTAGGGTGGAAGATGCTGACCAGATGTGGGGGGGCGGGGAGCCTTGGGAAGCAGGAATAGTCTAGAAAACAGCCACACAGGCAAAATAAAGCCTTGACCAACCCAAGGGACTTTGGGTTGAAATGACCATGCCTGATCTCTCTTCACTGTCACTGGACGTGAGCAAGGCCACAGACCAGATGGTCCCTGCTGCTGCTGACTCTGAGGAGTTTGGCCGGGCAGCTTGTCCTTCCTCCGGGGACATGCCCTTGTCCGCCATAGTTGTTAAAACTTTCCCTTCCTTGCCCTTTTTAGTCCTCACATTCTACCTTCCACTTCCATTGTCTCTCCTGACTTTCAGTGGTAATCTCTTTATCTCTTATTTTACTGACTTCTTTATTATAAGAGTTATTTAGAGAAACCTCTGGAGGAAAAACTGTTGAAATTTAATTAATGGGAAAGATAGTAAGTAAATAAAATTAAATTTTAGAGCGAATTCAATGCGTGAGAATTATAGCTACATTCATGATAACCTGAATTTGATGGACTGAACAAAGGAGAGGGATGAATAAATGTGGGAAGCAAACCTGAGTTCCCCTCATTTCCCAGAACCCACAGAATGAACCTTTGCAAATGGAGAACAGGATCTTCCTCGATGGATTAGAAATCATCCTCCTGTTTGGATGTCAGAGACCTCAGGTAAGAGGTCTTTGTGTGTGTGTGTGGGGGGTATTTATCATTTATCATTAGGATCAAGCAGACAGAATAGCCTTGTTCTCCCCTCTGCCTGGGGAGAGGTAGAGGGACCAGCCAGCACAAAAGTACAGAAGGACTTATCATTAGTAACATCAGGGTTCTGGGTCAGGAAGCAAAAGCTAGAACAATTAAGAAGAGAACCAACTTTACGAAAGGAGGTCTGGGAAGGTGGCTGTTTCTGTCTGAATCTCCATTCCAATGTTATCATCAGGCAATGAGTCAAATGCAGACAGTGATTTGACTACAAAATAAGGTAGAATAAACAATCTTTTCAAAAACTAGGAATTCTGACCATGTGAAGTATCCATAAGAATGTGGGTCAATGGTGTCTTTTATTTTACTTATGGAAGTATGAATTGTTAAAACATTTGGGAAGCAATTTGGCATTATCTTGTGGAGTTGAGTATTTATTTGCCTTCTTCATATTTCAACAGCTCCACCCCAATAATATACCATGGAGAAACTCTTCCACATGTGCCCAGGAAATAAAGTGATGTGATATCCACAGTAATGCTATTGTAACAGCAAAGAGTATAAACAACCCAGATGGTTGTCTATAAACGAATAAATAAAACATGATTATTATTTGGCAAGTGAATGAAGCACTGATTTGGGCTTTAACATGGAGGAACCTGGAAGCATTATATTAAATGAAAGAATTCAGCCACAGAGACCACATATTGTATGGCTCTGTTTATATGAAATGTTCAAAGCAAGTCATTTATAGACACAGAAGGTAGGTGAGTGGTTTTAGGGGTTAAGAGGAGTTGAAGAGATTAATGAGTAATTATTAGGAGATACATAAGATTCTTCTTTGGATGATGTAAATGTTCTAAAATTGTTGATTGTGATGGCTTTATTATTCTAAGAATATACTAAAAACCATTCTATTGTACATCCTAAATAGGGGACCTATGTGGTATGTGAGTGTATCTAAATAAAGTTATTTACCACAAAAACCAAAAGTCCCAAATACTCGAGTAGGAGAGCGAAATATATACTGTATCTATACGACTGAATATAATACAACAGAGAAGAACGAATGAACCATAGTTCCATGGGACAACATGGGGGAATATTGACAGCACTGGCATAGCAATGGTTGGTAACACTGAGTGAAAAAATCAGGTCCCAGAAACTCCATAGAGCAAAATACTCTTCTCATAAAGTTCAAAATCTAAGTCAAACTAAGCAATCTATTGCTTAAGTGAATATATACATGAGAAAATAGCAACAATAGAAAATAAAAGAAGAAAGTAGACTCATACAGTAGGTAAAAATGGGAGCTCTGGGGTGGGGGAGCAAGGGGCAAGGGATGAGGAAGGACCTACATGGATGTCATGAGTTACAAATTCTAATCAGTTTCTAGATCCTTAAATAAAATAATACTAATGTTATTATTTAAAAGAATAACATTATACTAAAGTTTGAACTATGCTAATTTCAATATTTGCTATTTAATTTCATCTTCATAGGCCCCCCTGGGTTAAACTAGGGTTCATCCCACTTCATAGGTAGTAAACAAAGATTTAGAGAGGTCACAAGATAGCAGCTGGTCTTCTTGCCTACATCTGGCTTCTTGCCTGCCAGAGCCCTTGTGGTTACTCTGTCATATATGGACCACCCAGCACCCTCCACAAAACAGAGGCCCACATTGTGACTGGTTCCATCAGGCCCATGAGCATCAGCGGGACCTGGGCTAACTCCGGGCACAGCGTACTACAGAACTTCCCAGTAGGGTATTGCCTAGAGTCAAAAAGAATGGCAGCCATTGGTTAGTTCAGGAACATTCTTCGAGGCGGTTTGCTACTGGACAGAGCAACCTTCCTGGAAGCAGGTAATGAGGTGCAGTGATGACAAAGCCTCTGCACACAGGGAGCAAGCACGAGGCAGAGGGCTGACTGCCCTGGGTACCCCTCAAAGGGGCTCCTGAGTGACCCTGCCCAGGGGCAACGGCCCTGGGAATTCTGAGCTGCTTTAATCTCCTTTTAGCCTGTCTTACTCTGTTAAAACTTGCCTATTCTATGCTAAATTAAGTGGAGAATTAAGTGGCAGCTGTTGAACTGCCCTCTGCATGAAAGCTCACCTCAGGCATCCTTTCCTTTCTTTTCTCTATTAACTTGCTCCACTCTGCATTTCCCATTCACAGGGGAAGTGTCTTTGAAGACATTTCAGTGAGCTATAGCATCCTCTGCAGCAACTCTTTGGGATTTTGTCATCACAACACACTCAGACTGGGCTGGAATATCAATTAGGAAGGGGCTGGGGAGATGGTTGGTTAGCTGGTCTTCCTCAGACACTTGTCACTCAGTTCTCTTTGGACAAATTTAGTGTTTCAGGCTAGTTTTCAATGCACACACCTCTTAATCTACTTTAATTTCTGTTTTGGGAAGAGGGCAAGAAAAGCTTTTGTACAACACTTCAAGAAACAGGCATTAATAATAGGTCCTGAGGGCACAGTGCCTGGGTTTGTCACTTTGCTGTTTCATGCTGTGTCTTAAAAGCAGCTCACACGCTTAAGAATAAAGAGAAAACTTGGAAAACACAGAGATGTCAAGTCCTCAAAGGCACAGACACATTAGGATCACAATCTCAGAGGGAAGAAGTGGACCTAGAGTCCAGTCATAAGTCACCAAGGATACCTGCTAATGCACAACAGAGGGGCACCCAGGGACCCCAAGCTATTAAGAGGTACACATTCTTATAAGAATTTGACCATCTATATGCACAAAGGCAAATAATGCATACTCTTAGTGTAAAAGATTTTTAGTAGAATTAGTGTGCATAGAGGGGACAAGAAAGGATATTCCAAAAATTAGCCATCCCCTGTGGACAAGTACCCAGCCAAACAGAACCAGCTCAAAGCAGGGCCACTGAGGCCTGAAAGCCTGCCACAGTGAAACAGAAAGTCGCTAAGTCTGCTGCTTGGATTCTGCTGCTTGCTGAAGGGGAAGTTCCTGTGAGTGATGGCTACCTTTATCCCCTTCCCAAACAATAAGTGGGCCTCCCTGGTGGCGCAAGGGGTTGAGTGCTACACTATGAGGCTTCCACAGCCCCTGCAACATGAGTTCAACCCCCAGCCAGGGAGGGGACCCACATGACGCAGCAGACCTCTCCTGCCTTGCCCACTGCTCCCCTCAGCAGTGTATTTCAGTCGATCTGCCTGTTCTGCTCCCCACTCTGTCTGTGGTGAATCCTCTTACCGCCCTGGACTCTGGCCTGTACCCCAGCTCTTGTATGCATAAATAAATAAAATCTTTAAGAAAAATAAAAATAGAGAAAGTCCATGCTGGGTGGAATAACCAGCTTCTGCATACAAACTGCATGAGGTACCATCCCTGCAATCTGGGGCTCAGACTCTTGGGAGCTACCCAACTGAGGCCACCAGTTGATGAATGAGTCTCTCTCTCTCCACCTCTCTGAGTACCATCTAATTTCTCTGGGAAATTGCCATAACAACAGGTCTATAGTCACCTCTAGTAGGGTTAGGCAAATCCCACAGATCTGGAAAAAAGGGAGAGATTCAAAAAGCAAAATACAAATCATGATAGCAGTTGTCATTTTCTCTGCCAAGGACAATCTCCCCAAATTTCTCTTCCAAGTATCTCTTTCAAGTGTCTTTACATGTCTCTCCTCCAAGTGTCTCCTCCAAGTCTCCTTCCCAGCAACACTAGAGTGCAAGAGAGCAGGACCTCTTGCCTTCCACATTGAATAGGTCCACCTGGCTGCTCAGCTACACCCCTAGTTCCAAGTAATTCCCTCGCCAGAAACTCTGGTTCATGGTATATTAGGACATAAAGTCCAAAGCAGCCACAGGTAAGTGTGGTTGAGGGTAATGGCACCTCCTTTTCACAGAGATGTCTGTCACCTACAAACCAGACAGTTACATTATGAAATAGTCCTTATGAGTAAAATAAAAGACCTGGTCTTTATCCTTATGGAAATTACATGACAGCTGGTGAATGAACACATCACAAGATGACATTCACTTCCACACAACCAGTCAGGACACACTCCTTTGCTGTCCGTCTGAGGGTAGATATTCTAGGCTCTGGAGCTGAGGAGACATTTTCATGGAGCACAAGGCAATAGTATTTTCCTTAATACCATCTTCACACTGTTAAATTTTTACTATTGTTTCTGTATTTGGTATGTGAGTTGCAGAAGATCCAGTTCAGACAGAGCTTTGGTGTAGGTCTTCATGATTTAGAAAAGGGCTCCTTTCAATTAGATGTGTGATTACTAGCTTCACGGATTGCCCTTTGTAACACGACAGGGATGCCAAGGGTCTCGTTAATTGGGTTGCTTTTATGAGCAGACACAAGCGCTAGATAAAGGCCCTGGGAGATCCTCCCACTTGTCTGGAGCCTGGAGGGTGAACTGAGTTTGTGCACTCTGAAAGCCAACTCCTGCCAGCCAAAGCCAGATTGGGCCTCACATATGTGAAGGTTTTGAAATGCAGAGCATTTGATCTTGGGGAGACAGATGCTGCTTGCTTTGCCTAATTATCCATTTTGGAAGTGAATATAGCATCTTCAACCCTGGAAGAGTTTCCATGTTGAAGGAACTCCTCATTGCCCCCCACAAACACACGGATGTCCCCAGGCCCTGGCAGGTGCCACCCAGAACCCGAGATGGCAGCAGCAGGGGCCAAGCACTGTACCTGGCTAAATGCAAGGAGACTGACAAGCTCTTCAGCCATAATATGGTGTCATAATCACAGGTCTCCATGGCAACCTTTCACACTCAAAGAAGGACATTTGTAAATATGCATTTTATAAGCCCCACTTTTTGATTAAAAATATCAGCCTTTTGAAATCAGCTTGCTTTGCCAGCTAGGTCCCGCTGCTGGAAGTTAGGACATGTGGACTTCTCACTTTGCCCTGTTTCCTCACGGCCCTTCACTTCTTGACTTGCTGCAATCAAATGACTAATGTATTTAATTTCACTCTGCCATTAGCCATGAATAAAGACCTTAAGAGCAAATAAAACAAAAATCCCACAAAACTATAGGTGTCCTTGTCCGACTCCCCAATACCTTGACTTGCTGGAGCTGAGGTGGGCCTGAGCATCTGTATTTTTTAAAATTCCTTGGGTGACAGTGCCATTCACTTTTAACTTGAAAGCAATCAACTAGGCATTTCCTAGGATACATGCTTAGCAACTTCAATAAAAGACCTAGAATCACATAGGCTCAAACAGAGAATTTCATTTTTCGCTCATTTAACAGTTGATACCCAGGCCATACCCCAAGACCAGCTAAATCAGAATCTCTGGGGGGTTGGACCCAGGTGCCTGTTCTTTTAAAATTATTTCTAAAACTAATATCTTTGAGACCTGGAGGTTACAGAGAAACATTTCCAGGAAATCATAAGGAACTTTCTGGAAACTGGAATACAACACTGAGTTCTGGCTGTCCTAGTTGCTTTGAGTGGTGTAGAGACAGGAACATTGTGATTTCTGCTCATCCAGCCTAGACACAGCTCAGCTCTGGGCACTCATCTCTGGGTCTTAGTGAGTAGTGCTGTCTGTCATAGACCACACATTGCTGCTGGCGGCCTCTTAGCAATGCCACACTCATTCCCATAAGAGGTAATAGTGAAACAACAACCCCACAGATAACACACCATTTGGGATAAGTCTGCCTATAGACATTGCAGTGTAATATTTGAGAGAGTGCTGAGTTCTATTCTTCTACCTACAAGGTTTGTCTCTCTAGGACTCTTTCCTCATGGGTAAAATGAGCATGATGCTAATACAGCCACATGTCACTCAACGATTGGAGACATTCTGAGAAACGCATCCTTAGGCAGTTTCATCATGGAACAAATGCCATAGAATATAATGACACAAGCCTAGAAGGGGGTAGCCTACCACACATTCGGGCTACAGGCAGACCCTATTGGGACCCCGTTGTATACGTGGTCGTTGTTGTCCAAACTAAGTAACGCCTGAGGGTGCTAGACAACATCTACATGCACTTGGTGTCAATCAGTCTTCTAGGTGCTTAGTATATTAGCTCACTTTAATCTGCACAGCAATCTTCTAAGGTAGGGACAGGAGGAACACAAGGGACTGTGGGGATGGTGCACGGGTGAACTGGTGATGGGAATTCTAAGGGGACTACACCAAGAAAAGCAAGCGAACGTTGTAAGAAAAATTAATAAAAAAGTATTCTAAGGTAGATGTTTTTGTTATTCCTATTTTATAGATGAAGAAACTGAATCACAGCAAAGTTGCATCCAAGGTCACCCAGGTGTCCAAGGCAGGATCTGAACCCTGGGGATCTGACTTCACTGTCCCCGCTCCTGGCTCCACGATCCTGTGCCCAGCGCAGCTTAGTTCACAGTGTTGTTGTAGAGAGGAAACGAGGCCACGAACGCCCAGTGAAGTACAGGAGATATTCACGATTGGGGCCTGTTATTATTAAAGTCAAAAGTTGATCCTGAGCTCTCAAAATTAGAGTGTCGATTATCCAGGGACTTAGGAGAGTCTCTAGCACTTCCTGAAAACTGAGCAGCACGTAGAATGTTTTCAGAGTTCCTCTCTCCTGTCTCTGGCCCTTTCTGTCTCCTCTGTTGCCCTTGGTGTCTGGAGCCAAAAGTGTTTCCTATCTGTCTCTGTTTGGGGCGCGGCAGCCCTCAGGGCGCTCTGATAATCACAGCCTGTGCCTCAGCTGGGTCATCCCTGAGGTCACTGCTCAGGCTTGCAGTGAAAGGTTCCAGGGCAACCTCCTCCCTCTGGCCATGCCAGCCCTTTCTGGGCACTCCACTTGGACACAGTCATTTTTTTTTTTTTTTTTGGTGGCTTCTGTCTGAAACTTCAGAAAATTACTCCCTTAGATTCACCCAAAAATACTATTCCTTGTTCTGAAATAGCATCTTACACTCTCACCAGCACTTTTTTTTTGCTGTTTCCTTTCCTGGGATGTAAGTTCCCAAAAAGTCCCAGTGTTATTAAACTGTGAGAGCATTCTTAGATATCTCCAAGGCTGTGTCCCTAATTTGCTGAGGAGCCCCTGGTATTGTGGACAGAGAACCTTCCCAGGGTCCCACTGAGGCGCCAAGGAGCCAGCCCTAGAATGCAGTGGTGCCCAGCCTCATAGCCTCAAAACCCACACTGAAAACCAACCGCACAGCAGGGGAGAGATCCAGCAGTGAGGGAAGGGGCAGGTCTTACACCAGGTGGCACAGCCCTCATCTCCATCCCACTGGAAGTCTTAGTGTCCTCTGCAGACACTTTTCTTGACTCAGAAAAAAATATGGCTCCTCCAAGGAAGAGGTGGTCAGGAAAACAGAATGAGGCACTTGGTCTGTTAAGGCGGCTGGGGAGGGTTAACTGAGTTAGTGCTTCTTACTTGGTGCTTCAGATGTGCCTCCTTGTGAGTGGTATGGAAAGAGGTTATAACTCACACTAAAGGACAAACAATCGAAGATGCCCCTTTCTTTTGTTAAAGGTTTTCTGGGAGCTACTTCTTTTGTTAAAGGTTTTCTGGGCCTAATGTTTTACTCAGGTTCAGTCAGAACATGCTGGAGAGGGCAGCCTCTCTGTCTGCTCAGAGCTGCTGAGGGCAAAGAGAAAGTAGAGCCAGGCCCCTTGTTGTGGGGAGGCCCCTGGGATAGACGGTGAAGTCTGAGCAGCTATGAAGACCACACGCCCTCTGGACTCAGGGAAAGCCCTCCTTGTGGTGTTTGTGAAGTGCTGCTCACACTGTCTCACCAATATTCACTCCCAATGCTACTGCTGTGTGAGTTCTGACTAGGGGCTGAGATAGAATACAGGTGAGAAAATTGAGGGTCAGAGGGCTTATGCCCAAACCACACCGAAACCCCCCCTCCCACTCCTACAATCCCACATGAAAGGCTCTGTTAACATCTTATCTTCCAGGCTGGATTTGGTCACAGCAGGCTCTGGAGGTGCATGAAGGCCCTGGGAGTTTTGATGCATTGGGAATCAAGTTAGGCTGAATTTACAGAACTGAAGTTTTACGTAGACCCTTTTGTTATTTTTCCAAAACAGACTGTTACTGCACCTCAGAAGACTTGCAATGCAAACTAAGCTTCTGACAGAGAAAGAACACACTTAAACTAGAGCATAAAGCAATTTTCTGTTAGCAAGAGAAGCATCTGCCGTGGAGCTGGGTCTCCTGCATCTCTACGATTCACGTGTGCCTCTCCCAGCTGGGGAGAATCTAGTGCTGCTCCCAGAAAGTGCAGGTTCATCTGTGCAAGTTCCGGGAGAAATCTTATGGATTTCTTGAAAATCTTATGGATTTCTTTATGGAATTATGTGGTGATATTTACTATCCACACATCCTCTACCCCCTCTTTCCTCCTTTTTTTGTTGGGAAGGTTTCAGACCCCTCCTGCTTGTGGGAGAATTTTTAGTTCTTCCTCTGTTACCCAAATAATCCTGTGCCCAAGTAATTTCACCAGTTTAATGAAGAAAAACAAACCAACAAACAATGATACACAGAACCCCTCATTACAACCCTCTTCTCTTAAAAAGAAAAGTTCTCTCTTTCCTTTTATTCTAAACCATTTATTCAATTGTTGCTTTACTGACATTAGAATCACCTGGGAAGTATAAACCAATTACCTGTGAGCACACATGGCCAAGGCGGATTCATTGTTTCCCAATATCAAGTGATTTGTGGGGGGAACGCAAAATAACAAAGTCATTTCAGGCGAAAAAAAATGGAATGGAAAAGCAAGAAAGCTCCTTGAGGTCCTGGTAAATCATGGCGTTCAATCCTGGCTGATTATGAATCATTCAGTGGAGCTTTCTAAATATTCACATTCCTGGGCTCCACCCGAATAGCTGCTCACTCAGCATATTTTTAAATAGTTGAATTAACTTCAGATAGCTGGGAATCACTGATCTAGTTCACCCCAGCCCCTCCTGCCCCTTCATACCTTTTATCAAAGAAGAGCTGCCCCAAGCACGGACGTCTCGGTGACAGTTTTTCTGTTGTGAGGCCTGAGCTCTTGAGAGAAAAGAAATCTAAGTGAATGATAAGCAGAACTTCACCCAGGTCACAGTCACTTGGGCACCCAGATTCTGCCTAATAAATTCAGGTCAGGTGTCTGCCTTTGCTTTTCTGACTGACAGGCGAAGTTTTTAAGACAACAGCCAGGTGTACAGATAACTTAGAAAAGGGACAGCTTGGTCCATCCAAAGGAGAAGACGGTTTTGAGCTTCTTGGGAAGGTAACACCCACATGCGGAAGAGGGACATGATACTCCCCTGGGCTACCTACTCCCTCCAGTAAAACTGGGCGCTGTCCTTGATCATGGTTTGCTCTCATACAGGTCTCCCCGCATCCTTACACCCCTTTAAAGACAGAGGACAAAGAGTTTTCAAGTCTCATACAAATAACAGCCACAATACTAACCTTGGAGTAGAACGGTTCTACCTTCTCCACGGGCCGGTCCAGCCCCTGCGCAGCAAGGAGCATCTGGTTCCGCTCCCAACCAGAGTTCAAGGGAGACTGGCTGCTTCTCAGGTCAGCGTGAGAGGCACACCCAGCCCGGATGCTGGGCACCCCACCTGCCCAGGGTTGACTGAAAGTACTGCGTGAGTCGACTCAGAGTCTTATAGATATTTGTATGATTTCTTTTTAACCAATAAACACTCCCCGTTATTAAAATATTTTTATTGAAAGAACATTAGGAAAGATTCAGGTGAACATTATAAATCAGCATCTGTGTATACTACATTAAACTCCCACTGAGAGTCCAACTTCGTTCTTCAACATACAAAAGTGACCCCTTTCACATGATTCAGTCACCCCCTTATCTTCTGGTAACCACAAATTTGGTCTTACAATTTAAGTTTATTTTGTTTTATTTAGTTCATTGGCTTATTTTGTTAATTTATATGTACCATATATGAGTGAAATCATGTTTTAGTGTTGTTGGTCTTTCTCTACCCTGCTTACTGCAAATACCCTCCAGGTTCATGTTTATTATTTCAAATAGCAGATTTTAGCTCTTTTTTTTTTTTTTTGGCAGCTGAGTATATTCTGCCACATGTATATGTACCACATCTTCTTTATGAAATCATCTTTTGATGGGCACTTAGGCTGTTCTCTAACTTAGAGCTATTGTAAATATTACTGCAAAGTATATGGGCTGAGGACTTTTCCTTTTATGAGTGTTTGATTTTTTAAAATTAGGAATAAATATGAAATTTCAAGTCTTAATTTGTATTTAACCATTCATCCATATATTTATTTCCTGAGCACATACAACACATCATTAAACACTATGTATTTGTATATTTTAATGCCACAATCTGGCTGGGTATATTAGGCGTATAGAATAAGGAATCTGAAGTTTAGAGATTGTGAGCGACTTGTTTAAAGTTATTTAACCAAAGTTGGAACCCAGATCTCTGGTTCAAAGCACTTCATCCTTCCCCCAAATCAAACTACCCTCAAAATAACAATAGCACTCTTATCAGAGATCAAAGAAAGCTAGCAACTGCAATATTATTATCAAGACTTTTTTACGACAAAGACATGCGAAAGCCAAAAGACACACCCCAAACTAAAGGAGTTTCAACATAGATCGAGTTAATATTCATAATTTACTAGGCCACCCAGAAATCAATGTTAAAATTCTTGTGGAGTCTTTCCTCTGGCTCTCCAGTCTAATGAGAACCCCAGCCCATGCCTGAACAGCCCCCCTTTCTCTCATTGCTCACATGTATCCGCCCAGCAGTGTCAGAAATGCCTGCTCAGTCAGTACAAGCTGCACTACTTCCCGCCAGTGCAGAGGTAGACAGCAGAGCGAAATGATACCATGATCTGCTTTACTTGCCTTCTGGAAGTATTTTTACTTCTAGGTTGTGGCCTATTTCTTGAAAATAAACTTCTTATTTTGGAATAGTTTCAGATTTGCAGAGATGTCACAAAACTAGGACAGACAGTTGCCATCCAGTTTTCTGTCATGTTAACATCCACATTGCCATGGCTGATTACCGTCAGGTAACTTGAAACAGGACCACTTCATCTTTTCAGAGGGGTGTGGATACACACCGGTCGTGCCACCAGAAGACCAGAAGACTGACTCTTAGGAGTCTCAACGCCTTAGTTTTGTAGGGGAGGAGGGCAATGCCACCCTCCCCTTTGGGGTCTTCTACGGCTGGTCAAGCAAGCAAATGAACGTCAGACAGATTATAAGGTCTCTACCTTATAAGAACAATTTAATTACAGATAGAGGGAGAATTTACATGGCTGTAAATAAGGAATAGGATAAGGGCCTGGGTTTATCGAGGTGAGAAGAGGGGGACTCATGAGACAGACAAGGAGTGGGTGACTCATATGTACATGCTGTACATGTTTGCCCTGCCTTAGGAAAGGATTCTCTGATAAAAACTTTAATTCTTGAGATGACCCTGTATCTGGGAAATCTTCATTGTTAAAGAAGCCCACGGGGTTCTTGAAGCCCAGTGACCTTAGCACTGCATGCCCACATGACACGTATTGGAAAAAGCCTGCCCTGGACATTTTGGGAGGTCTAGTTTTCTGTCCCAGTGATCCCTCTGGATGTTAGTTTGCTCAGGGCACAAAAGAGATTGCAGGATGGCCTTGCCAGGGCTTCTTGGAAGGATTAATGAGCCCATGTCTGTGAAAGCCCCCAGGATGGTGTCAGGCACACTTGCTGAATATGAACGTCTGTAATCTGCCTTGAAGCAGAAGTTTCCATCAGCCTGTGTTTAAAGCATGCCTGGGGTTTTCCTGTTTTGACCGTGTCTTTCCCCTGCAATACCGGGTCATACCTTAAATTGTATTTACTTAGTATCCTTTGTATATTTGTCTCCGTCCTCTCTCTTTCCCTCATCCTTTCCCGGTAAACCCTGTTGGACCAATTCAGGTCAGGGACAGTTGTCTCAACAGAGGTGTTGTTGCCTCTTCCAGATTGCATCTTTCTTAGTCGTGGGCTAAGCCAGGTGGTCCCAGCCAAGCCAGGGAGTGACCCCGATGCCTACTCCACGTACACTGAATCCTCAAGCAGGGGCAAAATGCAACCTCAGGAGATTGCCCAGACAATACAGAGCTGTAAACGTTTCCAGACCTGTTATGTTAATGGTGGGGAGATGAAGACAGGGGCGGGGGAGAAAGGAGAGGCGGAGGAGTAGAAGGGAAAAACAAACACAATTAGAAGATTTTGGTTCTAGACATTTTCCTCACTCTCCTGATTTATTTCGTGCCCCTTGAGCTAGATACCAAGCTGCAAACACATTTCCAAAAATGAATAGGATCCTTGAAATCTCAGAAAGTGGCACCTGAAGCACACACTTGGTTGGCTGAGGCTGCCTGCGTCTGCACTCACACAGATGCCCTCTGAAAGAGGCGCCTCCTCTGGGCACATCTCACCTCGCCCACGACGTCTTGGAAGGCAGCAGAGCCTAAAGGGAACATGGCTGTGCTGTGCCTGAATAATGAGTCTTCTCTTTAAGGCGTTCTCTCTTGTTTATACCAGTCCATTAAGAAGATCCCACTCAAAATGAGTAGTTGCTAAAGCCTATTAAAAACAGCTGCCCATATTCCTTAATTAGCACAAGAGAACTTGAAATAAAATATTTACACACTGTTATTTTTTTCTTTTCTCTTCCCTTTTTAAATTTTTTTTAAAGCAGAACAGGGTTGGCCTTTAATGCCCGTCTTTCCTTGCGTGCCCAGTTTTTTAATTGAACCACTCCCTGCGTTCTGGGTCTTTGGCTGCGGGTAGAGGAAGTCTGGGTGTCTCCTCCCCAGCCAGGCTAAGCAGACGGCCAGAAGTGTAATAGGAGAGATCTTACAGAAGTGGAAGAAACAAGACAGAAGAACTGTAAGACTCCCACGGCAGCAGCTATTCAAGCAGTATGAGAAAGGAATCACTCACAGCCACCTTCAGAAACAGACACCACGGAGCAAAAGGTTAAACACCAGGATTTTGAAGAGAATAGTAGCTAATCTTGAAACTTATAATATATAGAAGGTTCTAGATATTTAGGTCTTTTTTCTCTCCACATAAATATAGCTTGAAGTAAGTTGAGCTTTATCATAAACAAAATATTTCTCTCTGTTACTTGTTGTAATGAGGGTTGACCTATACTCCAAAAGGAAACATAGAAGATGCAGATGTTTCTTGGCACATCTACCAGTATGTGGAAAAGGGCGTTAAGCTTTATCTGTAAGTTGCAAAGTAGTGAGCTTGGTGCCTATTTCTTCCTTTTTTTCTGGGCAAATGAAAATTCCTGTCGCTGGATCTCATGTTGTTTTGCTATTCTGTTTTCCCTTTTATCTTCTATTTTTTTCTCTCTCTCTCCTCTGCAAGGTCCAGAATGCTTCAGGAAAGGGTAAAGGGAATGGTCAGGGCTAAGGTTCAAAGGAAGGAGAGAGAAGAGCGAGAGCACTAGTAAAAACAGCCCAGCCAAGGAGCTAAGAAAGCTGAGATTTGGCCTGAGCTCTAGCACTAAATAACAATGACAATAACAATAATTTAAAGTAAAGAATTACACTTACTGCACACTGAGTATTTACTATAGCAGGAATTATTCGAAGCACTTTTAAATTTAACCCACACAGCTGAATGAAGTGAGTGCAATTCTAATGCCCATATTATAGATGAGGAGACGTTGGACTAGTCGTCCTACGTGACCTCCCCCCCCAAAATGATACAGCTCTCAGGCTGGGCAGGAATTCAAACTGACCTAGAGGCTTGTGATCACCACAATGTGTTGCCTTCCTCGTGCATGAGGGCAGTTCATTTACATTCTCTCTGCCTCTGTAAAATGAGAGCGTTTTTGTAGACACTAAGAAAGCCCTATCCAGGCCTCACTTCAGTCAGTGGGCTTCTTGCATTCACCTTTTCTCAAAGTGGCATCCTCAGCTACTTGATGCTACTAGAGGCAGAAGGGAGATGGGCAGTCAGCACTCCATATTGCCTCTTGACATAACTTCCTGAGACATTTCAAACAACATATCTGAATTTATCAAATTCCATGTAAAACACTTGAAGATCTCTGTAGGTTAGCTCTGCAGCTAACAGGATGGAGAAATGACACTCTGTTGTTTAAAAAAAAATATGTCAAACATGGGTAAATCTTGAAGACATTACACTAAATGAATTAAGTCATACACAAATGGACAGAAACTGTGTGATTTCACTCATGTGAGGTACCTAGAATCATTAAATTCCTGGATAATCCAAATTCTGTGTCCTCTCTAGGCAGAGAGGAGAATGGTAGTTACCAGGGAAGAAGGGTTTAGGGAACCTGATGTTTGACTGGTGCAAAGTTTCAGTTTGGGATGAAGAGAAAGTTCTGGAAATGGAAGGTGGTGACAGCTGCACAACAATATGCATATATTTAATGCCACTGACCTATACACTTAAAATGGTAAATTTCGTTGTGAATATTTTACCACAATAAATATGAAAATAAATATAAAATATCAAGTAATAATAGATTTTTGAAGTATTTTTAAAATAAACATCCAAAAGCATCTTATTAATTTTTTATGATTATATAATATACATTTGTTAAAAAGTATACAGAAGTATAAAAACTAAATTAAAATAATACAATTTTCACCAGATTTAACTATAACTATGAATTCCACCCAATATTTTTCCTTTACATTCATCATTTTCTCTGTCACTTATCTAATGCAGATATAAAAGCTCAAATATTTGAGTTTGTGAGTGCGCAACTGAGAGGTATCCATGAACCCCAAACTATTAAGGGTATACACTCTGAAAGAGAATTGGCCTTCTATGCACACAAAGGCAAAGGAAGCAGACTTAGTGTGAAAGATTTTTAATAGAATTAACTTGCAAGGAGAGGGAGAGAGAGAGAGAGAGAGAGAGAGAGAGAGAGAGAGAGAGAGAGAGAGAGAGAGAGAGAGAGAGAGAGAGAGAAAAAANGAGAGAGAGAGAGAGAGAGAGAGAGAGAGAGAGAGAGAGAGAGAGAAGAAAGCATATTCCTAATCAAGTTCCAAAAAGGACCCATCCTTTTGTGAGCAAATGCCCAAACCAAACAAACTCCACCCAAAGTGGGGCTGCTGAGGCCCCAACGATATTTACCACCAGAAAGAAAGGGGTTAGGCGGGTCCCAGAGACCTGGGATAGACTCAAAAGTTAAAATCAAAGTACAAATCAAGATAACAGTCACCATTGTCTCCACCAAGAATAACCTCCCTATTTATCTCTCACCCACTGTGTTTGTCTTTCCAAGTGTCTCTATAGGTCTCTTCTCCACACATGTCCTCTAAGTCTCCTTCTGGTAGTATTAGGTGCAAGTCAGGTCACAGAAGAAAGGAAGTGGGCCCACCGACCTCCTGTATAATGTGAGTCCACCTATCTGCTCAGCTCTGCACCAAGTTCCCATAGTTCCCCCACTCAGGAAGGCCAGTTCATGGCATACTGAGGCTTGCAGACCAGGACAGCTCCATGTGAGCTGGGGTAAGGACATGGCCACCTGCACACTGAGCTGTGATGTCCCTCCCCAGTTATGAAGATGCATTCTGTAACAGGCTCATGCTGTGAAGCGGCTATTCATTTCCTCTTTACCCACTTTATATTATGCACATTTTCCAAGCAATTAAAATTTATTTGTACATGTAATTGTAATAACTACTACCACTTCAGGTATGCCTTCATTTAGCCCTTTCTCCATTTTTGAACTTTTAGGTTTTCCCAATTTTTTACTTTGTAAATAGCATTAAAGTAGACATCCAGTACACTGACCTTTGCTGCCTCCGGCTATTTCCTTAGCTCAGGCCCCTAGAAACAGTGACTGAATGAAACTACGGGTTGTCTATTTGGGAAATCTGTTTATTGTTCCTATGTGAGTGCGCGGTGTGTGTACGTGATAGGGGTGGTGGCGATGATGGTGATGGTCGTGGCTGTATGTGTGTCCTAGTTTCAGGAGCCCTGAGTTTTCAGTAGGAGATTGGGCCTGGAATGTGTCAGGAAACTCCATGGTATTGAACATGAACTCAGGTTGAGGCCGATCAAATCATCACAAAGTAGAAAGTAGCATTTTCGCCACTGGAGATTCATTCACCTATGCTGTCTCTGATAGTGCCTGTCCGTAACCCTGGAAGGAACGCTTCCCCAAAACATACTTTAGATGAGAGAAAATGTTCACCACTCACAAACCCCTTAGGCCAACAACACGCTAGGCTAACGATATGGAATCTGTCATGAAGAGGTCGCAGGCAGGAGGCGATGAAAAGATGGAGTTCAAAAGATGGGACGACGTGTGGGAGAGAAAAGAAAGGACCTCATCCCTTTATTCATGCTGGGTTAAAACTGCTTAAATGGAGCCTCCCCCTCTCTCGGTGGGCAGCATGTAAAGCGTGTCCCCAGTGCTGACTGCCTCATGCTGACTTGCATAATCTTTAATCAGTCACTGCTTGATACTTGCAGGATTCGTCTCCATTGTTTCTTCTATTTCACGGAGAGCTCAAGAACCCAGAATCTGCTAAACACCTTTATCTGTCCTTTGTTTCTTTGGTGACTTTGAAGCATCTGGAATTTTGATTTCTTTTGGTTGTTGCTGCTGGCCTGAGATTCCTGCTCCCTGGAAACTGCCTTCAGGGAAGATATTTTTGAACCCTGATCTGAACAAAGGAAGTCTGTTGGGCAAAAATGAATTACCCAGTGTCTGAGGTTTTGTTTGTGTGAACACGGCTTGTACACACAGGAAGGTGTGAGGCCGAGGGAGAGGCTCTACTTCCCCTCGAGCGTGGAGAGTAGCTGTCCCAGCGCCCTGGCTCCAGCTCAGCCCTGGCTGCTCACTCAAGTATTTGACACACTCCCGGCTTTAAAGGAGAAAAACAACAACAAAACTTTGCTCAATTTCCTGGTAAACAAGTGGTTAATGTAGCCTGGGCAACACTGACTTTTGGGTTCCTTGCACTGTCATTTAGTCTAAGCAACACACAGACCCCCTCTAGTAAGGGAACAGCTGTTCTCTGATCCCCAGACGATTTTTACTTTCAAAAGCCCTTCCTGAAACTTCTGTCAGGGTTCATTGACCCTTTTCTCATTACATTTACCCCACTTTTACATAACTCCTTTCCACTCTTCAGATCTCAGCTCAAATGTGATTTCTAGGTAAAAGTTTTTGCAACCCTTTCAAACTAAATCAACACCTTAATGTACTTAATGTAAACACCTTAATGTAAAACAGTATTTTCACACTTTGCAATTATATTGATTTAGTAATCGATTAATGTATTTAATTAATGTATTATTTAGTGTTTCCATTGAACAGTTACTTTTTAAGTACTTCTGTGTGCCAGGAACTGTGCTCTCGGCTGATATTACAGTGATGAGCTAAATAGATTTGGGTTGTTTTCCTTGTGAGTTTACAGTCCACCAGGAAATATATAGAGAAATAAAGATCTAACTGCAACGTTCAAAAAGCGCAGTAGGAGTAATGAAACAGGAACAATCACAAAGACTGGTGGAGGAACCCAATCAGAGCGATCACGGGGACTGTCTGGTGGGCCAGAAGAGTTGGAAGAACCAACCATGGGAAAAGCCAGTGGGAAATTGAGAGGAAGCTTGGAAACCTGGGACTTCAAGAAGAGTTTGAGAGTGTTATAGGAGAGGGACACTAGGTGGGGCAAGACAGATGGGTGGGGCCAGACTGGGTAATTGCAGAGATATGCAAATAGGTCCAACACAGCCAAGAGGCAGACAAGGGCCAGTTCATTGGCACTGAAATAGTGGAGGTTATTGATGACCTTAACAGTGTTTTCTAGAACAGCCAGATTGCAGGGGTGTTGAGGAGTAAAGGGATGTAAAGAAAGTATGTGCATAGAAGAGAAGTTAGTTTGCAGGGTGATAGAATTGGGTGGATGGGGAGAGACAAGAACCAAGGGAGAACCTGATTTTCCTCATTTTCTCTTCCTTTTCTTGTGATGGAAAAATAGTAGAGTATGTTTATAAGTCATGAAAATGATGGAGTGAAGAAGGAAGAATGAGAAACTCAAGGACAGTAAATAGAAAGCTAAGTGTTTGAGGAGATGGGACATGTTCAGATCAGAGATGGTTAGGACTTTTATAGGAGATCTTCCTCATCAAGTTTATCACTTTATTATGGAAACTTTCAACCATATAAATGTAGAGAGAACAGTATAATGAAACCATAGGCATTCATCACCCCAGCATCAACATATGGCCGATTGAATTTCATCTGCAATCCCTCCCAGTTTATTTTGCCACATACCTTTGAACAAACCCAAAACACTATAATTTTTCATCTGTGAAGACCTCAATAGTATCCCTAAAGATAAAACATTTTAAAAAATTACAATAAAACTAGTGTTACACATAAAAATTAGTAATTTCTTTACATTAAATATCTAGGCAGTGTTTTATTTCCACGATTACCTCTTACAGATTTTTATTTTTCAAAGTTGGCTTTTGCAAATCAGAACCAAAACAAGGTGAACTTGAGTGCTTTATAAAGTCTCTTTTTATCTATGGTTTTCCCCTCCCACTCTTTTTAAAACACCTATTATGAAAGCAGGTCTTTTATCCTATGGAATTTCTCACATTCTGGATTCTGTCGATTGTATACACAATGTGTCACGTAACACACTCTTACAAATTCTCTAAACTGTTGTTTTACAGCTTATTTCTAAAAGTTTGTTCAGATTCAGGTCTGGTTGTTTTGGGGAGCGGTGGGGGTAGGGAGGCGAGGAAGGGCATAGTTGGTACTGTGTCCTTCCTCTTGCATCACGTAAGGAGGTACCATACTGCCTGGCTTCTTACTTCTTGTGATGCTAAGATTAGACTGTGGGTTTGGTATTGTCAGCCTATTCTACTCACTACAAAGTACTTCATCAGCTTTCTGCTTTTGCTTAAAGTTTGAGCAGTGACTAATAGCCATCCCTTATTTCTTTAGTATTATAAAATTGTTACAGAGAGATCGCTGTCGTAATTAGACTGTACATTCTTATTAGAATATGTGTCCATGAAAAGGGAAGGTTCCTTGTCTCCTGCCCCACCTAATGAGGGGTAGAGCTGAATGCAAAAGTGGTTCTTTCTCTAAAGTTACTAAATTTTAGAACATTGAATGGTCCCCCAATATCTTCCCAAGACAGTCAGTGAGCCTTATAAATTCAGTATTGTTGTAAACTATAGATTTTAAAATAACTGACACATCTCAATCCACTGTAGTTATTAATCCTTCCAATGGTCAAATTGCCCCATCTTTGGCAAAAGTTAATTCCTTCCAGATGACTCCTGAGTACTTTGGAAGACCCTCCAATATTCTGATGACTGTCTTATTTGATATAATTGGACGTTCTATTTCTTCAAGTATCTCTGGTTCTTTTTAGTGGGAAGTGATATTTACAGATTACAAACTGAGTGCTAGGGATAATCATTGCTACCAGGCTAAATTACTGTTTCTAGGCATGTCTAATACCTAGAGCTAGGAAAATGTTAAGAGAAAATAAATCATCAGTTTATAATGTATACTTCTTTTAAACTGAAAATTTTAAATCTTAGTCATTAAATTTTTTCTAATAAGTTATTTGCTTTATTTTGCTATGTGTGTCTGTATTAATCTTATTACACATATAAAATGTAGAAAAATTATATATATTATATGTTTAAAATAACATACTAATATTTCTACTAATATAATGTTAGATTATATTAGTAGATCTTACTTTAAGATTTCCCTATAACTCATTTTTGACTTGGTCTTTGGGATGGATCCATATCCTATTAAGAATGCACAGCCTAATTACTATATTTTAAAGTCACTCAAAACAATTCTTCTGTGTGTGGTTAGGTCACTAAGTTTATATACATCTACAGTGTTTTATTTTACTTTCAACATCTTAAGGGAGTGTAACTTCTTTGATTAAATTTTGTTTTATAAAATATTCACATAGCTTCAAAGTCAAATCTATAAAATGAAATTTATTCAGATAATCTAGTTTACATTTTCTTCCTCTCCCTCCCACATAGATGACAATTTTTATTCATTTTTGGTATATCCTAGCAATATTTAAATTTTAAAGTTATATACATACTTTTCTGTTGTAAATACAGGGTAGCAGGGCCTCCTGGTGGTGCAAGGGTTAAAGTCTCAATGCTGGCAAGCTGTAGCCAGGATCCCCCAGCCAGGGAGCCGACCCACATGGCACAGCAGACCTCTCCTGTCTTGTATTGCTTCCTCCAGCAGTGTACTCCAGTAGATCCACCTGTTCTGCTCCCTGCTCTGTCTCCTGTGAATCCGCTCACCACCACACACACCACACCCACCACCACAACCACCCCTGCACCTCTGGCTTACACCCCAGTGCATAAATCTTAAAAAAATGAGGTAGCATACTATTTATTATTTTTTTCTCTTTTCCTTTATTTATATATATTTGACATCAGTTGTGGTCCTCATCAATTTCCCAGCACCATTTCATTTGTGCATGAAGTAGCTTACTATTTACACTTTCTCTACTTTGCTTTTTCATGTAATATGTCCTAAAGACCTCTCTAAATTAGGATGTAGCAGTATCTGTCATTTCTGTTTATAAATGCGTGGGTCTCCATTGTGTGGATTTGACTAGGCCATGGTTTCTTTCTTCAACAAACCTTAATGATAGACAACAGGGCTGTTTTTCCAGTCTTTAACAACAAGCACTATAATTAATAGCTTTGTGTCTAAATCTTATTATTTTTTGACAGCTTATTTTAGGAATATTTTCCCAGGAGTGAGACTTCTAGGCCAAAGGGTTAAAAGCGTGTATAATTGTGTTGAATATTACCAAACTCCCCCTTCATAGCCCCTGCACCAGTCTGCATTTCCACCAACAATGTAAGAATGCTGTTAACCCTGCCTCACCAAAAGGGTATCTGTCAAATTTCTGGATGCTTGCCAATATGACAGATGAAAATGGTACTTTTATTTCATTTTAACTTGTGTTTTTCTTGTTCATTTTACTAGTGCTAAAGGGAGAAAAGAAATAGAAATGTGAATATGTAGGTTTGGTGTTAGGTAGATGCTGGTTCCCCTAGACTGTAAGCTCTGTGACAATGACTGTTCACTCACTCTTTCGTCTCCAAGACCTAGTGCAGTGCCTGACACGGAGGAGGCACTCACTAGTGTATAATGAAATGCATGAGTAAAAGGTGAATAGAAAACAAAAAAACCTTTTGTGTCCATCTTGTCACTGTATTTGGATACATTTCTCTCCTTAGCTTCAATTCTTCCTTCATCTCTCTCCAGACTCAGAACTATAATTAAGGGAGTCATTTAGAAGTCTGCACTAAACTGTGAGTTAAAAAAATGAAAACATAGACAGGTCTGTCCAATCCCATATCCATAAGTTTAATGAGTTGTGTCTGTGTAAATAATAAGGGGTGGGAGTGGGATACAAGAAAATGTTACTACTTGTTGACAGATACTGGAAGACTAGCTTAGCCAGGTGAACATCCATGCAGGAATGATGAATCACTAGTTTAAGGAAGAGAACAGTCTTCATGCAAATTCCCTCCCTCTTCATTCTATCTCATTCAGACTTGCAGAATTAATAGCAACTTCAGGGCTCATTGACTCTGGCCCCCGTTGAAGGTCATAGTTCCATGCAGCACTTTTTAAGTTCCTCCAGTCTGTGCTTAGCTACCTGGGAGATTTTTTTTCCCCAGAAGCCCAAGAGATAAATGAACAAAGCATATTCAAAAAGAGGAAATCCAAAATGTGATCAAGTAAGGAAATGCTTGAATTTATTTAGCTAGAGATACAGATTAAAACTCTAAAAAACTATGACTGTATACCCATCAGATTGGCAAAAATTGGAAAGTTGGATGATGACAGGTCATGGCAATACTGATAAGAATACAGGACTCTCTTGTGATGTTAAGTGGAAATGTAGATGGGGTGATCTTTTTTTAAGAGGAATCCAGTAGTACTGGATCAAAACCACTCACTCTAGGACCCAGAAATCCCATTCCTGAAACTGCCTCTCCAAAAACTCTCAGACCAGTCCCCAAGGGAAGATGCACGATGATCCTTGTTTATGGGAACTGAGAGCTGGCACCATCTCCTATCACTGGGCTTCTGAAGAAATTAAATGTGGTCTGGAATATTACATAGAAGTGAAGAGCAATGAAGTAGAAGTACAGTCAGTTCTAATTTTTTATAGTAGTCATATTCTATAAAGTTACTTCAAATTCTGAATTAACAAAATTGTACTCTTGCTCGTAGAAGAAATAAAGATTAGTTTCCTGTGAGCCACTGGTAACAACATTATCAATTCATCAATACAATAAATCTACAATATTTAGGTTCATTAATATTCAATTCATGGCCAACAGTGCTGCAACCCATGTCTGAAGGAAGCATGTCATGTGTATTTTTTCTGTAAGGTACTACCCAGTCTCCTTATACCTGGCAACACTGTATATCACTTTACCACTTCATTCAAAGCAGCAGAATCACCAAAAAAAAAAAAAGCATGAAAAATGTATTGCACATAGACAGTAAAAAGGACACACTTACTGTATGAGAACTTAAAATAGAGGGCAGGGCATTACCTTGTATTATCTCAGCTGGTGATGGGCACGTTGGTGACTCAAACACTTTTCTGCTCTCCCTATGTCTGAATGACCATGAAAGCCCCCACAGTATTGATTTTGAGGTTATAAATAAACTCTAATGTGTAGGTAAATCTATAAATTAGAATTTGTAAAATGAGCATTGACTTATACTTAACGATGGGTCAAGACCTCACAACTTAGAATTGAATGGAAAAAAGTAAGAAACAGAATTAGATACATAATACAATATTATTTGAGTAAAAATGTATCCTAAGCAGCAACACATGTTTTTCAAGAACCATGGAAATCAAAGAATTCACATCAAACCTTTTAAAATGATTGCCTGCGGGTGAGGAAGAAAAAAGCAAGGGAATAAAACACAAGAATCAAGAAATGAAGGGTAGATGTTAGTGTGCCAGGAATGGAGTATGATTAGCTCATGCTCTGCTTCCCTTTCTGCCATCTTCACCCCATGCTCCCTCTCACAACTTTTCATGGACTCTACCTTCTCCAGGCTGAGTTCCTTGAGGGCAGGAACTCTGTTGTTATTTTCTGAAAACCATGCTCCTAGAACAGCTTCTGACATATTTTATTTGTTTCAAGTATTAATGTGTTTGCTTCCCTACCTCACACCAAAATGGCATGAGATCACTACCAAAGAAGGCTGAATGCATCTGCTCAATGAACATACCCGGATGAGCAAATGCATGAGTGATTTGCAGATCTTTCCATTTTCTCTTTACGATAAGTCCCCATATTATAGAAAGAGGTATCCAGGCTACAGGTATGCACTCGCCAGTTGATATACAATTTAGCATTGCGCTGCTCTTTAGACTACTGATGAATCATACTCAGCTTGCCACACACCAAGTCTTTCATGTCTTTTTCACATGAACCATATCTCTATCTTGCATTTGTGTTGTTAACTTTTTTTAAAAAAGATTTTATTTATTTGTTCATACAAGAGCTCGGGTACAGGACTGAGGCACAGATGTGTTTGTGCGCGAGGATTCACCAGAGACAGAGCAGGAAGCAGAACAGGCAGATCGACCAAAATACACTACTGAGGGGAGCAGCAGGCGAGGCAAGAGAAGTCTGCTGTGCCATGTGGATCCCCTCCCTGTCTGGGGATCAAATCCTGTGCTACAGTGACTGCAGAAGCCCCACAATGCAATGCTCAACCCCTTGTGCCACCAGGGAGGCCCTGTGGTCAACTTTTATAAAAGTCAGCTGGGTATTATTATTTTTACATAGACACTACACAATAGCTGAGAGAGAGAGAGAGAGAAAGAGAGAGAGAGAGAGAGAGAGAGAGAGAGAGAGATTTAGTTTTCCATCAGTTCAGAATGTTAAATTGATTTGAGTCTTGTTTCTGCCTTCCAATATATTGACCATTCCTCTTAGCTCTTAGATACCTGAAATTTTGTAAGAATGACTTCATTTATTGCAAGTTATTAATGAAGCCCAGGATAACAGAACAAACTTGAGCTAGACCATTTCTCACCTTGAAGAATGCCTGCCTCTGAATTCTTACGGACACATTGCACCAATCTTCTGCACTTCATTTGAATTTCCCTATTTTCATGTTCTCTTGAGGATATCATAAACTTAGTAAAATAACCCCCTGAAATCCAGATGAGTTCTGCATGCCATTCTCCCGGTCTATCAACATGATTTTATATCATTAAACTAGGCAACTGGAAGCATATGTAAGATGTTGCATAACTCATACTTCACTTAGAAACAAAAGACAAGAATACCCACACAAGGACTCACACAAGCACCATAATGAAAATCATGTGAGCACTCACACATCCAGGTCAGACAGGTGATCAGTGACGGGGCCTGGACTCGACCCCTGGGCTCCTGACTCCACATACAAGAGGCTTTACAAAAGCCTCTGCCACTGCAGGAAAAGACCATCCTGACTTTTGGTAACTCACCCTTGTTTTCGCTCACAATTTTGAAAATAAATTTAACCCAGACCTTTATTGAGGCTTCATGTGCTACTGAGAGAATTAAACCCAGGGAACAGCCCAAACTGTAATTAAGCTGAGCCTCTGGACCAGACATATGTCATCCCAGAATACAAAAACAACCTGTTCATGTGATCCTGGAGACAAAGTGGGAAGTCCTTCTGGAAGCATCTGAGATTGGTTTCCGGAGGAGACTGGAAATGAGTGGACTTTGAAGAATGGAAATATTTTGATAGAAAGAAAACCTTTTGACGCTGGAGAAGTTGGAGAGCAGAACAGGATGGGGAATGTATGCTGTGCAAGTACAAGGGGCAAAGGGCCGTCCTGGCTCCCCCTACCTGAAAGGAAGGTGTTGATTAAAGCAGTTAGATCCACAGGCTCTGAACACATCTCAGGAATGTCTCTCTCTGTTCTCAGGAAGGCTGTCCGGAGACTGATAACAGCAACTATCACAATTATTGTGGGGAAAAGTGCCCCCCCTTTTTTGTTGTTTTACCAATAATTCTGGAAATGTCCAAGAGGGTTCTCATTGGTCCTCTGACTAAAGTGACAGCTTTAACAACTAAAACTACAGGATGTCCCCATAAAATTTAGATTTCAGAAAAACAACAAAGAATTTCTTTGTATAAATATATCCCACAAAGTCTTTAGGATGGATATAGGGAAATATTTACCTGAAATTTAAAGTTGAATTAAATTAATTTATCTGTATTTCATCTGGCATCCTATCCCTGCCAATCCATGGAGCCAGATGGATGAGGAGCTGAACTTGTGTGCCCTGGGTGTGTGCCCTTGACCTGGATCCCGGGGTGAGGCGGTCATTTCTATCCAAATCACACGTACTGGGGTGCAGACTGGTTACCAGTCAAATGCTTTCCCAGAGAGAGTTTCGATGCTGGTCAGATGGAACAGCAGACTCTCCCTGTAGTTCAGCAGAAAATGAGTCTTGTTATCCCCTAATAGTGCTGGTGTTGGGGGCAAAGGATACCCTAACGAACTCCACAAATGCAGGTTTTATGGACCCTACCCCCAGCACCCCCAGACCAAAGAGATCCAAGACACCAAGGACTACAATCCCATAATGCCACCATCACCAGGACGATTGCTGGGAACTGAGGGTGGAGTTAAGCAGACAGGTTTGGTACGAAACCAGACATGTGGGCCTTGGGGGGTCTCTTGGCTTTTTGCTGGTTCTCAGCATACTCAGCAGAACTGGTAGGACACACTCACCAATTTATCTCTCTCTCTTTCTCCCTCAATTACTCATTTCTTCATTTCCTCTTCTTTCGTAAATAAGCCCTTTCTGAACATTTTCGTGTGTGCCTGCAGTCCAGACTCATTAGAAGTCCCTTTTAAGTGCACGGGTGAGGACCCACAGTCAGGCAATGTCACTGGGGCTGCCCTGTGGCATTGGGACTTGACCATCTGCTTTGCCTGCATCCTAGGCTGTATCCCACTGGTCTGTCAGCTCCTAGAGAAAAGTCTGTGTGTCTCTTGCTTGTCACTGTAATCCCATTGTTGGCATATTAAAAAAATCACAATTAAAATTATTAAAAGCTGAATTGAAGAGTCATTGCACATCCTTATACTTCCTCCTTGATGAACTGAATTATTCTCACTAGGCTAGAAGGGGTTCTTTGAAAGAGACCTTCAAAATGTTTTTACGTGAACAGCAATGATGCTTTGATAACAATAGCAATGCTAACATGCTGTTCCTCTAGGGTACCATAAAGCTCTGGCTCTTTCTCAGTGTTCCTTGAAAAACTCATGAATTCCATGTGATAATATCTCTGCAAGAAAGATGAGTGTTGTTCTTCTCTACATATAAGGAAGCCAGGTCACCAGCGTTTGGGTCAATCCATCAAGACCCCAAATAGAATGGATAGAATAGAGCAGTTTGGGACTGCTTATTTTGGGCCAGTTCATCATTTTCCTGAAGACTTGATGTTTTTAAAATCCATAATATTTGCTACCCAGTCTCTGTAGAAAGTTACAGTGCATGCACTATTTTGTTCTGGTAAAATCATCACTGGGTATTCTATGGAAAGACAGGATGTGTGCTGAAGGTGGATTTAAAGCATACCCCAGTGCAGGCAACTACATGCACACCTTTCATTTTTCCAGGTCCCACCTGGAAACTCCCTTTAGGAGCATAAAAGACTTAAGTGAAAATTGCAGTTTTCAAATGCCAGCCTCCCATTCAGTGTGTGCGCCTCTTGTCCCTGCTGCCTCTCCAAGGTTGTTCTTGTTCCTGCTCCCCTGTCCTGGCCACCCACAGTTGCGTGCTCCTGCCACTGCCATGCTCTACCCACCACAGGGAGCTCCCAGCCTGTTCCCTGAGTGATTCTGGCTCTTTCAAAGAAGGCTTACAAGCTCCACGGGCCTTTGGCATTTCTTTTATGTGCAAGGAGTTCAAACACGTAAGCAACAGTCACTTATTTTCCCTCCAAGTGATTCAGAGACCGAGTAGAGGGGGATGCTGGGAGTCTAGCTCCCACCATGCAGCGGCACCACCAGACTCCCCAAAGGTGGCTCAGAGTCCATAAACAACCCCTTCCCAGTATCTTCCATCGGGTGCCCCAGAAACAACCCGAGAATTAGACAATCAAGTAGAAACCATAGGCTGCATACTCAGGAAGTACATCGCTGCCCTATGACCTCCGAGTCAGAAATCATGAGCTGCCAGGACCACCCCATCCCATCCTAGGAGGCCCGATATGCTTCACAACCAGGACAGAAGACCAGGTGTGGTTTTATCTACTTTCTGCATGTGTCCAAACGAGCTCCCCCTGTACCCAGCCTGTGGGCCATAGACATGACGTTTAAGCCTAGAAATTGAAAAGAGTGTCCTCCACCTGATTCTGAATGTTCTTTTATAAAAAAAAAAAGATTTATTTATTTTTGCTTACAAGAACCTGGGGTACAGGCCAGAGGCATGGGAGGTGAGAGGATTCACTAGAGACAAAGTGGGGAGCAGAACAGGCAGATCGACCAGAACACACTGCCGAGGGGAGCAGTGGGCGAGGCAGGAGAGGTCTACTGCGCCATGTGAGTCTCCTCCCTGGCCAGTGGTGGGGATCGAACTCGTGCTGCAGTGGCTGCGGTCTGCTTCATAGTGTGTTGCTTCATTCAGCGCGCCGCCAGGGAAAGCCTGATACTGGTTGTTACTTTTATAGACTGGCCTGTGCTCCAAAGTGGACACCATGCCAAGGGGCAGGCCATGGCAGGCCTAAGTATCCCTCACAGTGTGAGAGCAGGTCCCCATGCCCAGCAGTGAATAGAAAGCTGCTGACCCTGACCGCACATGGTGGGATGCACCTGAACGGCAGAGGCCTTAAATACTCCAGATGCGCTAAAGTGGGGGGTGCTACCGAAGGAAAGGAAGACCCTTCTTATCTAAGATGTCCTGCTTTAAACAATAAAAAGAGGAACCTCTTTTGAGTTTCAGGGGATGCTTCCAGGAAGTGGAAAACAACAAGCCACACAGTCCCAGCTCCGCTCGGGCCCTGACCTATAACTGGCTCTCCTTGCTCCTCGTAGGTGCTGGAGCTCACTGCCTGTGAGCTCCCCTCCAGCCACGCCGTGCGATGACACTGAGACTCAAAGTCATTTAAGAAATACAGGCACATATATAGGTGTTCTTTTCACTTGTTAAGTAAACCGATGAGTGCTTTGGGCAACCTACAAAAAGCACAAAGACTTGTTTCAAGTGACCAAAGGGGTTCTGGTTCAGCACGCTGGGGGTGAAACTGCGCCCTTGTGGACAGACATCTGTTTCCAGCACCGTCTCAGATCAGCTCACTCTTGGGCAACTTACTGCCTCTGAGTCTCGTTTTCCTCACCTACAAAACTAAGTCAGTCTGGATGACAAGAGCTCTGAGGCTGGGTTTTGTTGGTTTTTATCCTTATGAGGAGAATGATGTGATTGGGTCTCAAGAACACCTTCTCCCCTTTGAGACTCGGGGTGAAGAACCACTCACTGGTCCAGCACCCCAGCCATGTAAGAACTGTGCCAAGTTCTGGAAGGATACTTCCCCACCACCACCAACTTTAATTTTTATTTTATAGATTGTATTTTACTTAGCTCATGTAAGAGCCAATATCTGCCTTGAAATAAAGAGTCATAAAAGAAGAAACAAGTACTGTGGGAGTCAAAGAAGGGGTGATCCAACACCCTCATACTCCAGATACTTCTGCCCCAGCAGAATAAGGAGACAAAGAGGGGCCTCCCTGGTGGCACAAGGGGTTAAGCACAGCACTATGAAGCATCCACAGCCACTGCAGCGAGAGTTCAATATCCATTCAGAGAGGGGACCCACATGGCCCCTGGACCCACATGGCGCAGCAGAGCTCTCCTGCCTCGCCCGCTCTCCCCTCAGCAGCATGTTTCAGTCAGTCTGTCTGTTCTGCTCCCCACTCTGTCTCTGGCGAATCCTCTCAGCCCCTGCACCTGTGCACAAATAAATCTTTAAAAAAAAAGAATAGGGAGACAAGGATTGTTTGCTGGACAAGCCCGAGAGTCTGTCTTCCTGGATGGAGCTGCAACTCTTAAAAATTCCACACTCCAATGAGGAAGAGGATGTTGCTAAAAGTAAAATATATGAAAATCTGTGACATAGGCACAGGGTGATGGAAAACTAAAGGACTGGAGTTTTTAAGTGAAAATCAGAAGAAGATGAACATGGCAAAAATGGGGGTAGGAGTGCAAATGGGGGGTGCTGAGCAGAGACTTTCAAAAGCAACAGAAGGAGGCAGTGAGGGGAGTTCGAGAAACAGGAGCAGACAGGAGTAGATACTCTGAGCCCAGAGCAGCCAACCCGCACTGTCTTCTTGCCTTCAATGGAATTTCCTCAGCAAGTGAACTTTCTTGAGATCATAAAAGCAAGCGACAGGGGAAGGAAATGGGAATCTGGGGCTTTCTCCTCAGACACGCCACAGAGGGAAATCCAGGGCAGGGGTAGATGCTGCAGTGGAAAGGCAGGGGACGCAGGAGAAGCCAGACTTCCAGCTCAGTCAGTCTCTCTTGTGCCACCAGGGAGCAGCCGCCTTTGTCATCAGCTCTGATGTGGCATTATTATTTTGTAAAGACCTTAAAATACTATTTTTACCCTGAGCACATTTTTTTCTTCCAAAGGAACAAAAGGATCACAACCCACATGCTCCCCAAACTGGCAGCCCCGAAACAAGGCAGGGCCCCGAATTACAGATCGAGGGAGCGCCTGCCCTACATGCCGCCCCCTTCTCAATCCCACAGAAACGAAACCAAAAGTCATGCCGTGCCTGGAGATTGACATCCCTCCTGCAGTACCAGAGCAAAAATAGTGCAGAATGATGAATGATGGCGCTTCACAGCCAACGTGATTGTCAGTAGTAGTTGCAGCTATTAGCAGCTCACGTCACCAGGCGTTCTCTCTGTAACCCTCATCCCACACACACAACCTGGTAAACTTTTGATCCTACCACAAAGAAATTCTGTTCTGCTTTTCCACATTTCATGCTTCCAGTGTTCCTTAATATTTCTGAGGCAACTAATTGTTACTGGTTCATTCAGCAACTTTGGAAAGATTCAACCTAACACTTCATATTTTTTCTTGTCTTTCTTTTCCTCCAAGTAGCAAGTACTGAGGGATCTTGTTCAGAATCAATATGGTGTTTCTGTTGCCCTCTCTGTGACTAGGTTGACTAGGTTATTGTCAGGTAGTGGATATATTTACAGCTGGTGTGTGTGTGTGTGTGAGTGTGTGTGTGCACACGCACATGATATGGTATTTGGTGGGTTTTCTTTTGTTCTGTTTTTTAAGAAAAAGTCTTGTGAAAACCACACAACAACCTAAATTCTATCTTAAGTTTCTCTTCACATGGAAAATATTAAAAGTATTACTCACGCATTCATTTTAATAGTGGAAGGCAAACAGCTGGTGATTCATTCCGACACCAGAGACAAGGAACAAACCAATGCTAGAATGACTTCCCTCAGGCCTTTGAACTTTGGGCGAAGTTCCTGGCATCCCACGACCCGACCTCACCAGGGTCCCCTATTCATCCTGGGAGATTGTAGATGGTGCCTGGCTGGGAACATACACCAGCCCATAGAGCATCTTAGTTGTATGGGGTCCTTGAGCCTTCTGCATCCTGAGAGATCCTCCCAAGCCAGGAGAAGGGGGAGGGGGCACTGGGGAAGAACCAGAGCCCTGATGCCCTGACATGGTCTCACCCATCAGCAGCTGTGGAGTAAGGTGGACAAGGTATGAATGAGCTCCTGAAACATCCTGGTCCCCAATCTGCCCAGCACCTAAGAAACATAGAAACTAGAAAGACACTGAGAATGCATGAAAAAAAAAAAAAAACACAAGTAAATACATGGCTGAAGGAAAACACATTATTGGATATTTGCTGTACAGGAAGTAATAAATCAAGGTAATGATGCTTTGACCAGGCACCTGATAACATTTTTTGGTAAAGATAAGCCAGGCCAGCTTAAATAAAGGATATTAAACAGATTCATCAATCCTAGCAAACTAGGTTCGCTAAGTAAACTGACAATTAATAGATAGCCCGGAAGATAAACACCATTCAGAGAAGAGTTGCTAAAGGGCTGTTTTAAAAGGGTGTTTCCTTTAGGAAAGAGAAAATGAAGTTCAAGGACCAGGTTCCAGAAAGGAAACAGGCTCCAGTCCCAGTGCCAGTTCTGACCCATGTGCCACCTTTTGAAGCTGGGATTCCATTCACTGGGTCGCTGAATTCACCTGAAAACACAACTTCTTCTCCAAATGTCCGGTTTTTAAATAGTTAATCCACTCTTCAGCGCTTTTACTTTAATGGTTTTGTTTTTTTTTTTTTTAATTAGGATAACTTTCCAAACACTACTAGACATCTGGGAAGACTGCATATTCCTGTAAAATCAGGTGGCTTGGAGCAGTCTCCCAGGAACATGCTGAGCCCATACATCTGTGGCGCTTTCTGTGTTCACGGCCAAAGAAAATGCTAAGTTCGAGCACAGCCGTGAGTTCATCAGCACATTGATTATCTGTGGTTGTGGTTTGTTAATCTACTCCTGGTGCTAATTATTTTGGTAGGAGCCACCTCCTGATCATTTCTGATCATTTTCACAACGAGACTCTGAATCTACAAGCGTTTGCTTTTCACCTGATGGCAGAGCAGGGGAGGCTGGAGGGCAGGCTCAAGCCCCCTGTTCTCACTGGCCCAGCTCCTTGCCCCAGCATGGCCTCCCTGTTCCTGGGAGTTCTCTGGACACGAGAGGCCTCCTGGTCGCCACAGTGCAGCTCTACTGGTCTCCATGCCAACCCTGCTCCACAGGCTCCGGGTAGGCCCAGCGGGACACCGCGAAGGCAGGCGTGTAGCGTTTTTATTCACGTCGGTCTTCTCTGTCCCTTTTCTTAAACATTCATGGGATCCGCTGGTGTCTGCCCCTCAGAAGCTTTCATTCTGCCAGGCCAGCGTGAATCAGAGAAGGGAGGCGCCACCCTTCCCAGTCTGCAGTCCCTGCTGCCTTTTCCTTCCCCGTGAGGTATACATTATACACTCCCGCGCCTGGGCCAGGTCAGCGTGCCCTTTTTCTTCTACTTCTGCACTATCTAAACCATCTAGAGCCAAGAAGACAGTCCTGGTGATGTTACAGATAAGTCAGGTCATGCCACCCATGTCCTTGTTATCCCACACCTATTTTGGCCGTTGCAGCTCCTTTGGGGTTAGAATTGTTGGCCCCTCTGCCTGACTCCTTTGGAGGCTGGCACCTGCCCCCCTTAGGGTTGCTCCTGAGAGCACGGCCTTCCCTCCCCAGGGCACCCAGGACGGCTCCTGTCTGCCTGATCGCTGGGTCTTGAACTCAGCTTGGAGTCTGTCACTGCCCTTCCTCTTTGTCCTGGAATGCCTGAGGCTGAAGATTTATCAAAACTATCTGGCCAATGGGATCTATTCTGCCCAGCTATGTGCCTGATACCAGCATTGGAAGCTGGGTGAGTCTTTTGACCCAGATGAGTAGGTCAGTAATCTCTCTCCCTCCCTATCTGCTCTGCAGTGTAGACGTGATGGGCTGAAGCCATGACAACCCCCAGCTTGCAGTGTGGATATCGCACTGGGACGCATCAGAATGGCCAGAGCGGGGTTGCTGAAAGCCCCCCCACCTTGGGTGTTTGAGGAGTCAGGCTCCTGGTTCTACGAACTTGCTCTAAATTTGCACAGTAGAATATAGTGCAGCTGTTACTGGCCAGCAAACAGAGTGCTGAAGATGCAGCCACCTGGCTAGCAGGGACCATATGGCTTGCCAGTCTAAACGTGCTTCCTCTGGAAGCATTAGTATTCACATGTGGTGCTTAGGATGTCCTGATGCTATTGAACCCTTTTCATACCCACTGCTCATTAGAACATGTTCTCCTCTCTCTCTATTGTGCGAGAGACAATACAGCAACGTTGTGAATAATAGCGGGACAGTCGCTGTTGTCCGTGGCAACAAGCTGCACTGGAACGTGCCATTTGGTAAATAGAGTGACTTTGAACCGGGTGGGTGTGGGCTCACAGCACCTGTGGGTGGGAGTGGCTGGGTGGGATGTGGGATCCTGTGGGATCCCTCCTGTGGGATCATCACTGGAACTCCAGCATGTTCATGTCTCTAGAAACCTGGGCAGCATTGCAGAGAAAGAAGCTAGAAGAGAACATTTATGGTTATGGGAGGGGAGAGGGGCACTGGGCACTGTTTCCTAAGTGCCAAGTTGCAGTCTTCACATGCATCCTCTCAGGGAGTCATTTGACCCTCCCAACCACCTTGTTGGGTAGATATGCCTGCCCCCTCTCCCCCCCCACCCCCGCTCCCCCGGTCACAGATGAGAAACCTGAGGCTCAGGGAGAAGTCAGCAGCTGGCCCAAAGCATGGAGTGCTGGCTCTGCTTCCCAGCTGTGAGCCAGGGCAGCCCGGGCAGCCCAGAGGGCAGCAAGCCTGCACAAGAGCCACCCAGCCACACTACTCCAGGGCCAGATGTCCCCCTTTCTATGGGCTTGTCATTTGGGTGTGTGAGAAGTGTGGACAATCACAGACGTCGTCAGGAGAGTGATTCTCATTGCGCCTGGGTAGCCAAGTTTAGGGCAGAAGCAATTCAGCCAGAATTGATGGGAGTGAGAGCGTCATGAGATGCCACCTTGCCTGTTCTCAGGGGAGAGCGCCGATGAGTGGGCTTCTCGCGGAAGGTCAGCACTGGTGGCCACAGACGTGGAATGCTAACCCGAGAGAGGACCAGGCAAGGTCCCAGGTGCCTCCTACCACTGGGGGCCCTGGGAGCTAAATGCAAACTCATACAGCAGCTGAGTTCTGTGGGGGCCCTGAAGCACTCCACTACCCTCAAGGAACATCTGTTTTTCTGCCCAGAGGCTCAGTTCTCAGCCAGTCACAGGGGAGAGGTCTCTTAACACCAGAGCAGTGCTGAGGACTAGCACTTGTGGGATTTGAAAGTCAATAGACTTGGGCTTGACCTTTGGCTCCGTCACCATCAGCCAGCATGAACTGCCCATTGGTTTCCCCAAATGTAAAAAGAGATACGATGGTCATATTAGTCAGGGACTCGGCACTGCCTGAGTACAACTGAGGAGGGTTTAATCAGACTTTAACAAGATGTGCACAGTGATGGTGGGGCATCCAGTTCAAGGACCAAGTTCAAGATCCTTGATGTTAGAATTCATGGCTGTAAGTATGTTGTGTTGAAAACTGCTGCTATGAGAAATGCAGAAGTGGAGAGAAATGTGGCTACTGCAGCCTGCAAGGTGGGGAGGGGAAAAAAGCCCCAGTGCCCCGCCTCCTATCCATGTTACCTTTCTGTTGCTGTCTCCCTTGGGCCAAATCCATCATAGACAGACAACCGGGAGCCTGAGTGACACAGACCACTCGGGTGAGCTTCCCAAGGCACTGGGGAGGGAGGACCATCTGGAGGAGACAAGGCAGGACTTTCAACAAATAATTTATTGAGTGGCAAGTACGGTCCCTTGCTCAGACTCAGAACTGAGGGCTCACAGCCCTGGTACACATGGTCTAGATGGGGAGTCATTCAGTCATTTTAAAATAGAAGAATCATTATATATTTGCAAATGATAATAAGTCTTATAAAGTAAAAGTATAAGTAATGATGATACTCATAGAGTGGACCCAGAAAAAGGAGTCAAGAAAAAGTACATGGGGGCCTCCCTGGTGATGCAAGGGGTTAAAGTGCAGCACTGTGAACTCATAGCCACTGAAGCACGAGTTCAATCCCCAGCAAGGGAGGTGACCCACATGGTGCAGCAGATCTCTCCTGTCTTTCCCGCTGCTCCAGTCAACAGTGTATTTCAGTACATAGGCCTGTTCTGCTCCCCACTCTGTCTCTGGTGAATTCTCTCACCCCTGGCATCTCTGGCCTGTACCCCAATTCTTATATGCATAAATAAATAAATCTTTTTTTAAAAAAGAATGAAAAAGTATATGAAGGCGCCACTTTGAGGATTAGATTGGTAGGATATATGGAAGTCATTTTAGGTAAAGGCATGGAAAGCAGTGTTGGTTCATGAGAATATCATAAGCTAAGGTGGGGGAGCTGGCTATACTTGACTTTGCAAGCTACTGAAGTACATGGTGCAAACTATGAGTCTTAGAGGGCCATCAGATAGGGAGTGAGTTATGTATGTTTTTAGAAGGATCAAGCTGGCCACAGAGTGACTATTAACTTGAACAGAAGTGTGACAATCACTCATTCAGTCAAATTGTACTATGTTCCAGGCACAGTTCTAGGCCTGTTGATGGTGCAATGAACAAGACAGATGAGATATCTGTTCTTGTAAAGTTTATGTTCTAGTGGGGGAAGGATATGACAACAGTTAGGTAAAACAAAGTAGATGGAATCACATTCTACTGACAATTGAACATGGAACTGTGCTTGAGGAACTGGAAGTATTGAGGATAACATCCAGGTTTGTGACTTACACTTGAAGGATAGCGGTGCTGTTAGATGAATGAAAGGATTGTGATAGAGAGCCAGGCATCGGAGAGAGGTCACGAGCTCCATTGGGACCCGCTGGGTCTGATACTGCCTTGCAGGGCGGCAGTAGCACCTGAATAACGGTGTCTCAAAGTACACCACACAAAATCTGGCATTAAGTACTCAGTAAGTGTCACTTACCTTACCCTGTCTGTAAAAAATCTCTAAATAAGAAATACCTGTCAGAGGATTAGTAAATAGAGGTGCCTGAGAAGGTTGGGTCAGATGGCTTCTATTCTCATGGGTGGGCTAAGGAAGCATCCCCTAGAGCAGCTGCTGAAATATTGAGCAAGAACTTAGCCATAAGCAGGGAGAGAGTGATAACCCAGCTGGCCCTCAGCGAGTGGCAGCTGAGTCAGTTCTGAGACAGATCTGAATTACAGACTTCAAAACCTTCAATTGTCTTAGGCTCCCCCCAGAACTATCCCAGTGAAAGAAATCTCAGGAATGTGACTCACTTTGAATTATTCTTAACAGGAGTTGAGGAAGGTCAAGGTGACCATCCTGGCTCAGGATGCCATGGCAACTTCCTGGTCTAAAATCAGGGACTTACCAGGGGAGTTTGGGGCTTGGAGGTTTATGGACTGTTTCGTTATTGTGTTTTGTTTTTCTTTTTTTTCCTCTCTGCAACAGGAGTCAGAGTGGTTTTAGCACACGTGCTGCCCTAAAACAAAGTCTGCTTACAATACAAGTCAAAGAGAATGACTGAGGGAGAAAGGAAGGAGGGACCCCAGAGCAGCCTACAGGACCTACTTGGGAGCACAGAAAAGCAGGCCCTCTGATTTGCCCTAGTGTAGGGTCAAACATTTTAAGTACTCTTTTGGGGGTTTGTTTTGTTTTTCTCTCTGCAACAGGAGCCAGAGTGGGCATTACATAAACAAAACAGGTAGTTTTTCCTTGGAGTATCTGATAGAGCCAGCTCCTTCCCATAGGCTGCCCATCTCAGCTGTTTGGTTAAAATAGGATGGAGCCCTGGACTGTGTTTAAATACCTTTCCAGCTGTACAGCCCCTCAGGGATGTCCTGGGCACTTGTGACTTTGGCTAGCTTGTCTGCTTTGTACATATCGAATCCTCAAGTTCTCCAGAATTAATTTGTTTATCAGTATTTGTTGAGCAACTACCATATGCAGAAAATGTACTAAATGGTGGGATTACCAGACAATAAACCCACAGGTGCTGGAGTTGAAGGGGAAGGTTGACAGCAAGGGTGGGGAGGAGTAGGGAGGAATATTTTACCCATTGTCTTTGCTGGTGAGTTGATTTAAACCTCAAAAAGGAAGGAGGAGGATGCCTGCAAGGCAGTAATAGCCCAGAGCAGAGCAATAGTAGATGTTGGGCCTCAGTTTTATTTTTAAATACATGCAAATAGAATCAATGATGTTTGTTTCCAGAATTTCCTATCTGAACCATCAGAGAAGGTAGCATTCATGGTTTGGTTGATACTCAGAACATCATAAATGAAATTCAGTACTGAAGACAATTTCTACCTTAGCACAGTCAGACTGACAACTGGAATAGGCTCACTATGGCTAGAATTCTTCTCCATTCCTCTCTTCTTTAATAGTGACTTTTAAAATTTAACTGCAGAATTAGACAGAAAAAGATCTCAACCAGTGTTGTGTATTTGAAAAAGATGCCAAATTACTCCACCGGAGATTTATAATTCAGTCCACTGCTGACTTTATGCCTAGAAGCAAACAAAATAAGTACTTTGTTGCTAAGGGGATTAATTAGTTAATATTTATAAAGGTGAAATATGTTCTATAAATGTGAAGTATTATTAATATCACCAGTAGTTCAATTGATTTTATATTGTGTAGGAAGCCTTGTTTTTAGCCCCATTATAGATTCCTATGGTGAAAATAAAAAGGAAAAGAAGAATAGCAGGAATTCATAAATGAACACAAACCACTGGTTTTTATTTATTTTAAAGGCCTTTCGGTCACTGAAGATGTCTTTCTTAAAATTTTTTCCAAAATGGGAATACATAATTTACAATTCTTTTCATTTTCATCCTCCATCAGTCCTGCTTTCTCTGAGGAAGTAGGTGGGCATTTTGAAAACTGGATTTTCTGGAAGGAGAGGTGACTATGATCTCCTACTGAAGGTCATTCTGCCCTGACAGGATATATCAACTCTCCAGGTCTGAAGGAATTTAGCCGCCCTCACACAAATGTCTAGATGGAGCAAACAGGGCCCAAAGGGGTGCTTAGTAGGGGCAGCTTCCCTTTCTGTCACACACAATGCAGCGTTGCCAAGTTTGAGCTGGGTAACTCCCAAGGGACTTGGGAATGGAACACAAATCATTTTTTATCAACACTGTCGCTAAGATGAGTCTACTAAATTGGACTTGATGGGGAACCTCTGGTTATTTTTCAAGGCTAAACCATTGGGTTAGGGGTCCTGGGAAATAATGAGACAATGATGGGGAGAAGGTAGAGAGAAACCTGGAAAATTCTCAGGAAGATATGCCTAATACCTTCAACAATTGGTGCTAAGCACTTATAATTCTGGAGGATGCTTCTGGAACAAAGGATGGACAGATTAGCTAGGTAAAAGGTGACTACTACCACTGGTGTCCCCTTCACCACATACCCAGGCACATCTTCATTTTCAAACTCATATTCTGTGCCTCGATAAGTGTTATTTTCTAGACTACAGAGAGAGTCAGAATAAAGACAGGCACATAAATAAGATGAAGAAGTAAGAAGGGAGAGAGGTGTGATGGAAAACAGATATATCACAAACATAGGAACTAACCTCAAGTTTTAAGCATGCCACTGAGGGTGCTGAGAAACCCCAAATTGTTAGGGGTGCACCTTCTAAAAGAGGGTACCACCACCGTTGCACACAAAGGCAAAGAAATCATACTCTTGTTGTGAAAGACCTTTAGTCCATGCGCAAAGAAGGAAAGAGATAAGAGAACAAAGGTTATTCATAATAAAACTCCAAATATTACCCATCCCCTCATAGGCAAATGCCCAGCCAAACAGGTTCAGCCCAAAGCAGGGCATCTGAGGCCTGAGAGCTTCCCACAGACCTAAGTCATCTTCTGACTGGAAACCACACGAAAGGGGTTAGGCAGGTCCCAGACAGCTGGAACCGAGGAAAGACCCAAGGTCAAAAATGTGGCTGCCATCGTCTGGCAAAATGCTAAAGCCACAGGAGCAGCTTCCCCAAGTGTCTCTCTCCAAGTGTGTCTATACTGTCTACCTGTCTCTTTTATTCCAAGTGTCTCTCTTTCCTCCTTCACTCAACCTCCACTCATGTACCCACCTCACTCCTTCCCAATTACCCCCATTTGGGAATTCAGGTTAATGGCTTCTGGGATTTACTATGCAAGGTGGCTGGGTGTAAACCCGGCAGGAAAATGATGTCCTTTCACTGTGCTATGATGCTCCTCCTCTTTCAAGCAGATACATTCTGTAGCAAAGCCTCCAAATGAGGTATCAGTTAACCCTGAGCCTGTGCACAAAATTCACCTACTAAGTGTTAAGGATCAGTGTTTTGCAGATGGAAAAATATATGAGCACAAGAAATCACATGGCCAAGAAACACATGACCAAATCAACAACAAAGTCTTGGCTTTTGTGAATTCTACTACACGCGTCCTAAACTCTGATCCTCTAGGTTTCACATAGATGTTATTTTGAGAAATGTGGCGAGCACATTTCTCAGGCTTCTTCACAGATAACTTTATTTTTCAAAATATTAGGACTGTTCCACTAGTCTGACTGCCAGAGTTATCACACCATTGATGACTTTTCTACAGATGGTAGAACCTTCCATCTTTTGAAGATGGTCAACATATGAACTAGAAGTGTGTTCTGGGCTTGGCCTTGAAGTTCCTTCCATGAGTGACCATGTAGCAGTGGGAATAGATCTCACATTGTGTGAATGTGTGTATGTGTGTGTGCACATGCAAACGTGCACATGTGTGCGTATGTGTGCTGTGTGTGTGTACAGGCGCCAGAAGTGGGGAACCAGAAAGCTATGACACAGTCTAGGCAACCACACTGCCTAGTTCCCTAATTCCCAAGCTATTCCCCATTATTTACCAAGGCTCCATTTGACTGTGAGCATTACCCATGCAATGCTATCTGCAATCACTTTGTCTTAAAATATTTAGTCATCACATCTGATGTGTAATATCTGTGAAATCGTAACACCTGCCTCAGAGCAGGGATAGTGGAATGAGGAGTGACTCAGGTGCTAAGATGCTCAGCTGAATGTTGGGAGAAGAGAATGTTGGGAAGTGACCCATAGAGGCCAATACAGCCCAGAGAAGGGTAACCTCTTCCTTGATTTTGGTGGTGGGACTCTGCGCCTCCATTATGAGTATATAGCTCTTTGGGTGCTGGGGAGATGGGGACTGGAAAGAAATCATTAAAAGATCTCTTGTGTAGGCCTTCTGCAGAATGCCCATTTTGGAACTAGACTGCCCTAGTTCCCAGGAAGTTCAGTTGGACATGCTATCGATAAAATCACCAAGAATCCAGTGAAACAGACAGAACTTTGTTTTCTTCTAAGATAACCCAAAGCCCAAAAGAAGCACCAGTAACAATGCCAATCTATCAGTCTCCTATCATCTCTCCTTCTCTTACATGTCTTCTTAAGTTCATTTCAGCAAAGGCTGATAAAAAAACAAACTAACAAAAAAATACCAAACACTTCAATGAGTAACCATGTAGCAGTGGGGACAGATCTTATGTTGTGAATGTGTGTACATGTGTGTGTGGACGTGTGTATACGTGTGTGCTTGTGTGTGTGCACATGCACCAAATCGGGGGCCCTAGAGAACCATGACACCACTGAGAGCAAGTGACCACCATACCTGCCAGGCAGGCAGAGGACTGGGCTGCACTTGCCACTGGTACCTTACTTGCTGCTGGGCCTCCACCTTGACTGCTTTTTATTTCTGCTGCCTCCATGTAATTGTTTCTTATTTCTCCGTACAGCTTTGCTCTCCCAACTGAGATTACAAATTGCTTGAGAACAAAGACTAGTTCATATTTTGTGTGTGATTATGAGGCAGGTCCAAGGCAGCTCCTCCTGATATTTGGTCAGACACTCCTTAGCCCCAGGTGAGCGCACCACTGCCACTTAGTTTCATTCCTGGAGTAAGTCAGGTCACGCCTGAAGACCACAGAAGGGTCCAGATGCCAGCAGCCAGCTGTCAGACTGAGAGCCGGTTCTGGCAACAATGCCCCATGGGTGGGCTCCGCCAGCCTTCCCAGTCTCTGCTCCCTGCACACATGGCAGCTTCCGTGTGAGCACATTTGATACTCTCATACCCCCTCACCCACAGGTGACACACAACGGGTGGGCGACCTGTGGATCCAGCTCCCTCTTCTTCAGATCCATTGCCACCTTTCCCTGACTGCTCTGCACCCTGAGGCCATGGAAGACTGGAGGTGGGAGGAGACCGAGATCAGGGTGTCTGCATCCTCTTACATCCCATTCTCTCTCATCAGATAAACTCTGAGAGAGGTGGAATTCTTCTCCAGTCCAGTTCACTCTTCTAGGGTGCACCCTCTCCACAGGATCCTCTCCCAGGGTCCAGTCCTCACTGGCTCTAGAATACTTTCCCCCCCTTGTTGCATTGGGCTAGGGTGGTAGAGGTTTCTACCAGCCCAAACATTCCCTAATCCCTGCCTATCCTCAGGAGATAGTCCACTCATTAAACTTTGCTCAGGTGAATCCTTTAAATGTACCACCTCTTCCCTTCACCAGTCCCCCAACCTTAACAGTAAAGCCATGAACTATGGGTGCCTCGAAGGCAGGGCTTTGCCTGATTGTTTGCTGATTCCTAAAGTAAACAGTGTCTGACCCAGAAGTATGTCCCCAGTAGATGATCATTAAACCAACTCTGCATGAATAAAGAATGAATAAATTGCACGATGGTCTGCTAGCCACAGTGGGAATGTTTACGGCACAGTAAGAGAAAACCCAGACCCCGTTCCCAAAGTGATGAGAAGGGTCAGTAAGAAGGACAGTGAAATAATTGACTCAGACGACTTTGGCATGTCACACAACCAGACACATGACAGTGAAACCACCCGTCAGTTTGCAGCCAAAGCTCCTCACTCAAGTCTTGGGACTGGTAGCACAGTTATTGGGAAGCCCTCAAGTTTCCTGGCCACATGTTTCTCCCAAATGATGACCATGAATTGAAAAGCAACTGAAGACGGGAGTCATTTCCCTTTGTAACTAGGACAAGACAAAAGGGAGAAAAGTTGGAGCACACCCCACTGGCTATGAGAGCAGAGAAAAGAAGCAGAACAACCTCAATTGCCCTATTAACATTTCTCTCTCTCCATTCGTTGCTGTGCATAGCCTGCTGGAAGAGAGAGGCAGGCTTTAAGAATGAATGAATCACAAGTTTAGATGAATGTTTTCATGAATGCCCTCCATATTTTGTGGTGAAATACTTCTCAAGCAAGGATCTCCTTTGGGTAATTAGTTTGTGCTACTGCCTAGAAAAGAACTGAACAGTTTAAGCAATTATTTAAATATTCTGTCAGTAGAGGGTTCTAAGGCTGGTGGAGACAGGGGTGTTTCTTGGCAATCAACCCAGAAAAAAAGTATCAGGTTCTTACTCTCTACAAATGGGAGTGAACTTCTGGGATAAATTGGGTCAATCCCTCCAGTGTCTCACATCTTCAATTCCCCAGACACTTGTTAAGCTACACTTCCACCTCCACTTCCACCATGTACTTTTCCATCCACTTCAGCAGACTCCTATGTTTACATCACTGGGGGGGAGGGGATATGTAAGGTGTCAAGACAATCCCACAAATAACAAAGATAACGAATGTTGATCATGGTGGACTGGACTTTGTCAAAAGACCTATTGCGTCTGATGCTTTAAAAGTTCCTTCCTGCTCAGAGGCTATCACTGGCTCCACCAGAGTCTTAGGGACTCACAATTGTGGGACCATAAGGCCATCTTTATTACCCATTCACTTACCCTGTAGGGAACCCTCTTCTTGTAGCTTCCATGAGTCTTACAATGTTATCTCCTTAACACAAATCTCATCTATGTTGAGCTGAACAATTGAAAAACCAATCCTATGATTGATATATTCAAGGAAAATAATCTCATTATAGCCCTTAAAAATATACATCTTATTAAAGGTCTACCCTTTAAACTATTTATCAATCATTTTATCTATTTGTCTAGCACTATTCTAAATTCTGTAAATGTTTTAACACATTCAGTCCTCAACAACCATAGTCTGGGCATAGTATTGTTACCTACATGTTCATATTAAGACTGAGGCTCAGAAAGGTCAAATAACTTATCCTTGTTCACACAATGAGGAAATATGAAAGATGGTGTTCATACTCTGTCATTATGATTTCAGTTCCAGTAAGAAACCATTCACTACATTCCCTTTCATTCTTCAGAATGGACCTTTTACTTTGCATGATTTTACTCAAAATAAAGAATATCAGGGCACCATTCACTGAATAGCTTCTTATACTATTTTTGTTTAGTATAATGTAAAAAAAAAAAGACTTACCAAGTATAGAAAGAGAAGCTGAAGGACATGGCCATTCTCCAGCAGTGGAGGGAAAGCAGGTTGTGCTGCCAATGGATGGGAGGGGAGTTCAAGTCCTTTAGTTCAAATCTCTCAGGAACTTTCCTAAAGGATGTGCAAGGGTACTTTTAACTAGGTTCTTTGCCATTGGTTCCCTTCTTGGAGCCCAACAGCCACAAAAAGCTGGAGTTCCTGCAGGCCCACCATCTTTTCTCAGCAAAGCCTGGAAGTATCTGTGTTTCCACGATAAGCACTGCAGGGAAGACAATTCTCCAAATGTGCTATATACCCCACCTTGACCATTGTGGGCCACTGATGAAGTGAATGAATGAATAAAAGAAGGAAAAGACTGCAGCACCAAATAAGGGGTAGAGACTGTGGCTAGGAATTCTTGCCTTCCAGGGAATGAACAGAGAAATCCGTGCTCTTACTGAGCATGCAGTGGCTTCTAATAACTGGGGGGCTTTTCTCCTCCTGGCTCACTTCACTTGGAGTAATCCCTTCTAGTTCCATTCCTATTGCCACAAACAGCATGAGTTTATCTTTTTGGATCTCTGAGTAGTATTTCATTTTGTAAATGTGCAACATCTTCTTTTTAAATGTGCAACAAATGCCCATTCATGTTCTTGGGCATTTTGGTTGTTTCCATATCTTTAGTACTGTAAATACTACTACAATAAACACAGGAGGGCAGGTTTCCTGTCGAATCCATGTTTTTGTGCTCTTTGGATAGATATCTAGGAGTGGAATTGCTGGGTTATGTGGTAACTGCATTTTTAGTCTTTTGAGGAATCTAGACCCTTCTTTCCATAGGGGCTGGAAAAGTCTACATTCCCACCAATAGTGTAGAAGGAAAAAGACAACTTCCAGATAGTTTCTCTTATATGTGGAATCTAAAGAACAAAGGATCAGACAAAGACAACTGTAAGGCTAACTCTTGAAAGCTGACCATAGGTCTGAGCCACTCAGGAGGGATCGGGGAGGCGGCGTGAGAGTGGGGAGCAGAGACAGAGGGGAGGAAAGCTGGTGGGGTTTGGTGGAGGACTGTGGGCACTTTGGTGCTAGGAAAACTACGGTGACCAGAACCTCAAGGGAAAAGCCTTTGTTATTAAAAAATAAACAAGGATGTTTTAAAAAAGAAAAATATTTTAAATGCTCCCCAAAAAGGGGGGAATCTGGACTAGAGATAAGATTAAGGCCCCAAATTTGTGTCCAGGGTCTCTCGGCATACCACAACTCCTGCTCTAATACTACCCGGGAATCATGAATGATCGAAAAGGTGGGAGGGTCTGAGATTAAGCTAGTCTTCATGAGACTCACATGCTTGTTTTTATTTGAGGTTGTACATTGTGGCCTTGGGAAATGGGCAGTGTCCATCTTGTGACTAGAGTGTTTAGTGTTGAAGCAAAATAGCTCTTTGAAAAAGCAAAGTACAACCAGTGCTTTGTTTCACGAAGCTAGATCTAACTCTCCTTGTCAATCTTAGAAACAGAAGTCATTTTACTGCCTCACCCTTTGTGATTTCTCAGTTTTCACAAAGCAATTAAAGTCGAGTTCACAATAGCCAAAAGGTGAAAGCAACCCAAGTGTCCAACAACAGATGAGAGGATAAACCGAATGTGGTATGTAAGCACAATGGAACAGTACTCAGTCTTAAAAAGAAAATTTGATAAGTGCTACAATGTGGATGAACCAGGGGGATGCTATGGTAAGTGAAACTAGCCAGTCAGAAGCCAGTGCACTAGTCCACACACAGAGGATTCCCAGCGTATTTAAATTCATAGAAATAGAAAGTAGAATGGTGTTTGCAAGGGCTGAAGCAGTGGGGGAGATGGGGATCGTGCTTAATGGGAAGAGAATTTCAGTTTTGCGAGATGAATACACTTCTGGAGAGTGTAAAACAGATTTGTCAATGTCTTTAACACCCCTGCACTGTATATTTATAACCATTAAGATGGTAAATTTATGTTATGAATATTTTGCCACTACTAAAACAAATTATTTTTTAAGGATTTACTTTATTTATGCATACAAGAACTGGGGTACAGGCCAGAGGTGCGGGGGATAAGAGGTTTCACCAGAGGGGGGGGAGACAGAACAGCGGATCAACTGAAATACACTGCTGAGGGGAACAGCGGGGAGGCAGGAAATGTCCACTGGGCCATGTGGGTCCCCTCCCTGGTTGGGGATCGAACTCACACCTTGTTGTAGTGGCTGGCAATAGCTTGATAGCTCTGAGACTTTAACTCTTGTGCCACCAAGGAGGCCCCAACAAATAACTTTTTAAGTTAAAATAGAGGGCCAACACAAATTTTCTTCTCCCACCAGGCATCACCTCCTGCCCAGGGCAGCACTGCCACACAGACCCCATGGGCATCCTCACCTCCAATGGGGCTTGCTGACCGTTGCCCACCCTGACGGCAGCCCACATTATGGAAACTCTATGGACGGTGACTCTCCCCATTGTCCTGCTGTCCCAGTCAGGACCAGCTGCAAGGAGCAGAGCTTGTCAAGACCCAAACACTTCCTGTTTGCAAAACTCTCCGAATGGAGCCTGACAAGTAGGATGTGTTTGATTAAAGGATGAAGCCGAAATGGGGGCAACAACAGCTTTGTGTTGTGTCTTCTGAAAATTAAAAGAAAATTGATTTGTCTTAAACTTCAAGCTGACCATAGGTCTGAGGCATCAGGCAGGGGAGGGAGAGGGAGAGGGAGAGGGGTCAAAACAGGGGAGGGAAGAGCACCAGGGACTGTGGTGATGGTTGCGAGGGGGAAGTGGGGAGACTACACCTGAGGGGAGAAATCAAATATAAGGAAATAAACTATTAAAAAATTGAATTGTCTTGCAAAATTCACTGTTACTTCAAAATGCATATATTTTGACCCCACCCATTTCTGGCCCTATAAACACAAGGCCGTCTATGGGATTGGGCACAGGATAGTGTGTTGCGTTTCCACGATCTCAACTTTGTCAAACCTTGTAAAACTGTGTATCCACACATTTCAAGAGTCTAGAGAAAAGTGTATTTATAATAAAACTAATCAACCGGAGCATAACTGAACAGAATCTTCTAGTTGCTGTATTTTGAGAAGCTATATTCTAGGACCCAAGATGAAAATTAAACTCACACACAGAGGTGGAATTTATGTAAAAATTCACCTTGCAGGGTGGGGTGTTGTTCTGGTCTCGGTGCGTCTCCCTGTTATGTGGGCAGTGGAGCCAGCGACACCCCAATTCCAGCTCTACCCAGAGCTGATGCCAGCACTTGCTTTTCTAGACTTCTGATTTCCGTTTTGTGAAAGAGGGGATTATGAGATTCTCTCTCCCCCCTCACAGTGTAATAGCCTATAATTCCATAATTACATTGTCAAGTTCATTGTGTTCATGCTGCCCAATAACACAAGATCCTTGGTTGTCAAAGGAAGATTAACAGAGACGCAGGGTTCTGTACTCACTGAGACAAGAAAGTGGAATAAATGAACAATCGAGAAGTATTTTCAACAGGGGTTGAAAAAGAGAGTATTTCTGTTTAATGCTTGATTTTCCTCTAAATAAAGATTATACCTCCTGAGCATTTTTAATTGCACTTTGTTTTAAACATTTGAAATAGTTTCCAACACTTTTCTTTAGAGTATATATCATTTTCATGTAGTTTAAACAAATAGAGGGAAATTTTTAAAAAATTATTAATGACTTTACTTATTTATTGCTCACCTGGGTTCTCTTTTGGTCGATATAATGGCAAACTGTCTCCAATATTTACGGAGAACCTCTGCTCAAGGTTTGGGTTTTTTTGCTTGCACTGTCTACAAGGTTGGAAATCTTATATGGGCAGTAAGATGTGTCAATTTCCTTGTCATGGTGTAAGTTGTATTTACAGATTGAGGCTAAAATGTATCAAAGTGAAATAAATTGCATTAAACGAGTCCACTTAGAAACTTTATTTCTTCTGAATTTCTTTTTTTTTTAAGATTTATTTATTTATGCATACAAGCACTGGGGTACAGGCCAGAGATGCGGGGAGGTGAGAGAATCCACCAGACAGAGCAGGGGACAGAACAGGCAGATGGACTGTGTTTCAACACACTGCTGAGGGGAGCAGCGGGCCAGGCAGGAGAGGTCTGCCTGTGCCATGTGTGTCACCTCCCCAGCCGGCAGCAGGGATCAAACTCTTGCTGCAGTGTCTGTGGTTTGCTTCATAGTGCGCTGCTTAACCCACTGCACCACCATGGAGGGCCCTTCTTCTGAATTTCATACTCATTATAAAGTCAAGATGAAGTCCCAACGGTACTTGTTTGATCTAATACGCCACCTAAGACCTGACCACCCGTGGTCCCACATGCGGGGAATCCTGGGATCCTTGAGAAAACTCTCTATTCCCTGCAGTCTGTGGCAACTCCTATTCACAACTGCTCTCTCAGTTCAGTTCAACCAGCATTTATGGCGTGCTTGGTGGGTTTGGGGTGTGTGCTGGGTTGTTTTCTATGCTAAATAGTGAGAGATGTCTCTTCCATAACATGGTTATTAGGCTCTGTCTGCTAGATTGATTATTACTTTTTTTTTTAAAGATTTATTTATTTATGCATACAAGCACTGGGGTACAGGCCAGAGGTGTAGGGGGGTGAGAGGATTCACCACAGAGAGCGGGGAG
>JAGFMF010011380.1:603267-724263 GCA_019455555.1 Galemys pyrenaicus
TCCCCCCCCTGGCCGGCAGCAGGGATTGAACTCGTGCTGCAGTGGCTGCGATTTGCTTCGTAGTGCGTTGCTTAACCCACTACGCCACCAGGGGAGGCCCCCTAGATTGATTATTATTAATAATTTTTACAAAGCACTCTATACATGGATACATATGTTATATGTACACATACATGTCACATATATGCATATGTGTGTATATCATTATTCCATCAAACTTGTCTTCCCAGGCCTATAACCCTAACTTCCTCATTACATTAATCTCATTATGTAAAGAGGAAATGGAAGCTCAAGATATTAAGGAACATGCCAGGAGTCAAGTTTCACAGTTACGAATAGCAATAGCAAAGTGCAGAGTCTGTCTCCCCCCTGCCTCCTGTCCGGTCTAGCAGTCTTCACCCCTCACCTGAACCTCTTTCAGGTCCTCAGATGCATCACCTTTCTATCACCTGCACATACTTATCACTGTTCTTCTGTTTGCCAGGAATTGACCTCCCTTTCCTATCTTCATTTCACATGGCAAACTCATTCCTCTACTGCTGATTGTGTCTTACCCCAGCCCCAAACTCACTATGCCACACACAAGTTATGTATTGAAGAACTTCTCTGAGGGTACAGAGCATGCCTGGCTCCCTTTACTCTGATTGACTGACGCAGCGCCTGACAGAAGCTTGGTAAGTCTTCACTGAGTAGTCCATGCGGAGTGAATGGCTGGGAGGAGAACTAAGAGGATCATTTTGACTTTGTCTCCAGATGCCCCAGCCCTTGCACATCCAATGGCTAGAGAGAGAAAGCATCCACATGAGGTGGGAGACAGAATTTCCGCTCTCCATGGCCAACCACCTCGCAGTTAGTGCCCAGATTGAGTGCAAGCACAGTATAGTTAACAAAGGGCAGAGAGTGCCATTTGGACGTGATGAACAAGAAGGAGAATACAGGGGAGTTTTAAAAAAGAAATGAAGTGGGTTCTAACAAACTTGCAAATAGTACTTAATTTATATGAAAACCAGTGGGATAAAACCCATCACTCTTAGAAAAGATGAAAGCGTACTCTTGTCTGGCCAATACTAAACACTCCCCCACCCCCACATCACCCCAGAAACTTAGTCTTCTTTCTATACTGCCACAGACAGCTCCTGCCCATCCCGACTTTCTCATGATACCTAAGGGTCTCATGAAGTCAAGGATATATAAAGTTGGAATCCAGAGATGAAGCCAAACCACACACAGTCATTTCATAAGCCCTAGGTCTAGGTTTCTATTTCTAATACTATCACATGACACTTAGAAATGGAACTTCCTCAGGGAGTGCCAGCGAATGCCTTGTTTCCCAGACTTTCAATGGACCAAAAAGTCAATGTGGCATTGCAGAGCTCTGTGAAGTTTCTCATGTTGGAAATCTCTTCCTGACTTGGATGCCTTTGACCTTTTGGACAAAATATAATATGCAGCTAACATCTTCTTTCTTTTTAATTTTTCTTGCTTAATTTCACACTATCATTAGAGTTACATCCTACCATTTAGGTCATTCCTTCCTTTCAAAACCTAATCATCATCTATCAGATAAAAGCCAAACATAAGAGTGGTCTTGAGGCTGTATTCTGGTTTTCTTTACTCTCCCAGTGCCATCTTTCCTCCATGCCTCTCCTTGCCCTACTGTGCTTCCAGAAAGAACCTAAACAAGCCGCATGGCCACACAGTAGGGTCTCTGCTCATGCTGTTTCCTCAGCCTGAGGCCCTGTTCCCCTTCTCCAGTTACCAAAATCCCATTCATCTTTAAAAAGTGATCCCAGTTACCACTCTTCTGAAGCTTTTCTCCATCCCAAGACATCACAAATTATATCTTTTAACACATCCCCTCCATGCTCTGCTGCTACTTCTCATATACAGTCTAGCTCCCTTGGCCTGCCCCCTCTTAGTGTCATTTCTCTGAGGTAGAATCAGTGTCCCATGTTTTACCCTCTCCCTCTCCAAAATGTTCCTGGGCTTTGCGAATGCTGGTTGCCCAGTGAATGTTTGTTGAAAGAACTTTGTTGAATTTTCACTCTGTCAGCCCAGAATGGGGAAGGCAATTCCCACTGGGATAGGTCGCCAGGGATGTTTTCAGACTCACAGGATGGGACAGGATGCTGAGATGATACCTCATCTATCTCTGCCTCCAGGCAAGCTCAGCAAAGCCCGACAAGAAAGATGAGCCCTGTTCTGCTTGCTAAGGGAGGATAGGGAGTCCGAGGTGAATCCTTAACACTCCTTGTCAGGAAAACCTCCTTACAATCCATCTTAAAAGCTGTGTGTTGGTCATTATTGTTACAGCAGCACTTTAGCTGCTGGGTTTTATTATTATGGGATTAACTGAGATTGCTGTGCATGCCCCAGAGGCTTTTTAAAGCAACTGTTTTAAAAATTGAAAGCACCGTTGGATAGTAGAGCTAATAAAGTGTGCTTGGTGGGTGCATCCTATTTAGCAACGTCTCATACCTTCAGCCCCCAGGATTAGTAAGAATTAAGATTCCCCTACTTCAGCGTGAAAAGAAAAACCAGCTGTGAGTCTATCTTCCAAGTTTACTCAGAAGCAGCCTGTCACTGTGAAAAGAGACGAAAGGAAGGATGTCTAGCTCTCTCTTCTTTCCCATTTTCTTTTACATGGCTAATGGAATCATTTCTTGTAAATGGCATACCTTCAGCACAAACTCCCAGGCAATGGATCTTTATTGAAATGTCTCAGTCCTGGATTCGCTTAGAAAATCTGTACATCATTAATTTAAGTGACTGCCAAGCTAAATACAACAAATACATAATGCAGGAGGGTGTGGACCACCCAGTAGGGATGCCAAAGTGTAGTTTGGCCCTGATATACCACGAGGGCAGGAAAAACCCATCCCCACCCTGATCCCAGCCACACTCACCCCCTACCCCAGAGCCCTCAGGCCCCTCCTGCCAAAAAAGCTCATTCTCTACCCCAGGAACTTCCATGTGCAACTGTCAGGCAGAAAACACTTGACCACTTCAATCCCTGATCTTGACCTTGTCTCGTCTTATAAAGCCATGATATTCGTGGTTGATGCTGATTCCACATCTTTCTAGACAGAGTATTGTGAAAACATTGGATCTGATACCAGATAGTTAAGGATTTTAATCCCATCCAGTCAATTTATTAGTTTTGTGACCCTAATAAGTATGTGACCCTCTGAGTCTCAGATTCCTCATCTGTAAAATGGGGGTAAAAATAACTTCAATAGGTTGCTGAACTGACTGCTGAACCTGTGTCTACAGAGTACTGGGCATGGTACCTGGGGCATAGCGGTGCCCTGAAAACACCTACCTCATCCAATTTATCTCCCAAACACACACCACAGGCCGTGCTGCGCTATAAAAGGACTAGGGGTGATGTTTTCAGTAGCATGGCCCAATTTGGGAAATGAAGAAAGAGGTGTCATCTTAGCACCTCTAAAATCCCTTCACAGGGCCTCCCTGGTGGCACAAGGGGTTAAGCACCACGCTGTGAAGCATCCGCAGCCATTGCAGCACGAGTTCGATCCCTGCCTCCGACCAGGGAGGGGACCCACATGGCACAGCAGACCTCTCCTGCCTCGCCCGCTGCTCCCCTCAGCAGTGTATCTCAGTCTGTCTGCCTGTTCTGCTCCTATTCTGTCTCTGGTGAATCCTCTCATATCCGGTGCCTCTGGCCTATACCCCAGCTCTTGTATGCATAAATAAATAAATCCTAAAAAAAAAATCCCTGCACATCGATTGACAAGGGCTCCTCTCTCAGAACACAACACTGACACAGGCCCCTCCCTACAGCGCTCCTCCCCATTGTCCCCCTGACAGTCTCACCTGGAGTACATCACTGCTGGTGTTCAGGGCCAATTCCAAGGCTGCTCTGCTCCTCAGGCTCAGTTCCTCCCTTCCGGTCCGACCACACCTTCCCAGTGAAGAATTTGGCTCTAAGAGGCAGAATGCGATGGCCACAACTTAAATCAGTTGTGGAGACCTAGCAGAGCAGCAACCCCTGTCTCTCCCTGCCAGAAGCTCTCCACTTATACTTAGGTTGATAACAGCGTAACACTCATGGCAGCTGCCCAGCTCATTCAGAGTAGCACTTGTGTTGGGTCCTCCCCCAGTCTCCCTCCTGATCCTCTGAACTCCTCTGTAACAGCTCTGCTGTGCTAACCAGGAACCAAACTAAACTCCTTGCTTCCCCTAGAATATGCTGGAACTCTTTGCTGCAGGGATTTTGCATTCACTCTTCCTTCTACCCAGCACTCTTCCCCTGCAGCCCACATGGCTTGCTCCTTCTCCTTTTTGACTTCATCAATTTTGTTAGTCATATTATTTCAAATTGCAACTTTCCACACCTTTCCTTGCTTTATTTTTCTCCATAGCTTTACTCTCCATCTCCTCCCTCTCCATCTATCCCCTCCAATCCAGAGGACACCTCTGAATTTTAATATCCAAACTTCAAAATACATACACAACTCTCAAAAACAATATTTCCTTTAGCTGATGTTCATATAGAAAAACTGTATACTTATATCCCACTGTCTCAGTGTGACATCTTCTATAAAATGATGTACAGGAGAATCTTGAGATATAGTCCAAATGCAGCTGGTAGAATGTCAGAAATATGTGCTGATGTTTTCAAAGGTGTTACTGGTGACAGTTAAGGAATGTGCATATCAGCATTTCTCTACCTCTCCTGTCTTAATATAAAATAGATAAAATATATCAATTCTATCTTCATTTTTACATGAAAATTGTTGTTGCTTAATATTTGCCTTATGCATTTGCCATAATCCACCTTAAAGGTAAAGCTTATAATTTGGTGTGCAAGCTGTAGTGATGGCTGACAATATTATTAGTCGATGGCGATCAAGAAGAGTTAGCTTAAGCACTCATAACTATTTACTCCATAGGTGTGAGCTGCATCTAGATTGCATGTTAGGAAATCGACTGGAGGTTTGGTGCATTTGAAACCCATCACAACCTTTCCCATTTAGCATAATGCATTGTCCTTATATATTTTGCTTACTGTCCTGTCTGCCCACATTAGAATATGTGCTCCATGTGAGCAGACCTTCAGTCTGGTTTGCTCTTTGTTGTCTCCCAGCACGTGTTGAGCTCAGGAAGTACCTGCTGAAGGAGGAAATCTGTTTCTGGCCTCTTTGGGCTCCAATAGGATCTACCTGATAGGGAACGCCTAGTCTCTGGGTGTAATGCTGGCACCTATTTTAGACTCTCACCCTACAGAGAAACACATGAGGTTTCCCACTGGAGGGAAGTTGGCGACTCCACAGGCCTGAATGGTTTGTGGAAGATTCTCAAGGACCGTAGGCTATACTTTGTCCAAGTAGAGTTGTCACTGCACCGCTAAAGCATTAGAAATTATGTAAACCAGAGAAAGGAGTTGCTACTATTGACTGAGTACCAACTATGTGAAGCAATGGTTGGCATTTCATGTTGGCATCTGTAGGTTGGCTGCCTCTAAATTGGCTCCCAGTGATCCCTGCTTCCTGGTATCCACATCTCACATAATCCCCTCCTTTTGTGGTTGGGCTAGAACTAGTACTGGATTTTAACAAAGAGAAGTGATGGGGTATCACTTTCAAGAATAGGCCAGACAAGATCGGGCGCGTTCAGGGTGGTATGGCCGTAGACAAGAATAGGCCAGAAAAAAGGACTTCCTCCTTTCTCCCTCTGGTTCTTCTCCCTAACCAGCTCTGAGGCAGCAAGCTTCCATATTGAACTACTCTTTGGAGATGCCCATTGTCAAGGAAATGAGGGAGGGAGGGCTGGGGCAGCCTGCAGGCTGTGATGATTTGAGGTCTGATCTAATAGTCCCCAACAGTCCTGTGAGTGAATTTGGAAGTGAATCCTTTCTCTATTGAGATCTCTGAAGTCTGACTGACATCTGCATGGTCACCTGAGGAGATTGAGTCAGGAGACACAGCTAAAGTACACAGGGATTCATGAGCCTCAGCTTTGGAGTTGTTTGTTACACAGCCACAGATTGCTAATGCATCATTTCATTTAGTCTTCACATCTCATTTTAAATATGCGGCCACAGAAACTCAGAGACATAAAGAAAACTGCTGAAGATTACACGACCGCTAGACCAAGATTCAAATCAAAACTTGAATCCAACATTCTCATTCTTTCTCCAGAAGTCCCCCATGGAGACAGCAGTGGAACCCACCCAGGAGATTGTGCCTTTCCAACATCTGTCCTCATAGGTCCCGGGGTGTGTGTTTCACTGCAAAATCAACACAAAACCACAGGTGCATCTTCAGAGAGAATCTTTCAAACGCTAGATTCAGCTACTTCTCCTCAAATAGACTGCAAGGCTTCAGGGAATACATCTATTTTTATTTCCAGGAAGCCATCTGCTTACCTTCAAGTTTGGAAATTTGACCAGAACTGGAAAATAATAAATATGTATAGGAAGATGGTGTGAGGTTGGACTAATTTCCCTCTTAGACATCTGTAATTTCTTGTTTTGTTCAAGGTCACTCCTGAGGATAAGGAAGTTAAAGAATAGTCTCAGTCCACTATGAATTATCAATACCTAAAATGTGACCTAAAGGAAGCAGCCTTTAGTGCTATGGGTTCAGGCCTCTAGGACAATGCGACTGAGGCTTGATTAGCCAGACTTGTCCTCTCTCGGAGCTCTGAAGCTTTTTGGGGTAGATATTCCCAGGACATCATGAAAGAGATAACCCCACTTATAGGGATAGCACCACATTCAGCATCCCTAGTCACGGAGCAAGCCAGCCAGCCCTGGTTCGTGGTCTCCATGAATGACTTAGCAACTGGGTGACTTCCATCTGTGCTAAACATTGACCATTTCTGCAGGCTGGCACCTCATCCAAGAAGAAATACCGAACTGGATTGTAATTATCATCCCTTAAGGAATACTCTACAGTAAAAAATGAAATTAAGTTATTCAAACCTGACTAATTAGTTGGTATCAGTCACAATATGGACTCAGAAGGATTCTTCCCATGTTTGTAGAAGTCTAGCTCAGAATTAACCAGGAAATACATCCCCTCCATATTTTTCTTGGGTGGGGATGGGAAAGGGCACTCTCCCACTTCCACTTCCGTATGTTTCTTCCAGTTGTAGAGAAGGTGGAGAAAATCTCCTCCTTCTGACTCACTCTCAGGGCCATGAACTCTCTGGAAATTTCCCCAGCAAAGCAGAGCTATGTAAACTCAGACCAACATTACCTCGTTGGCTTAAGCTGTGACTGAATAAATATGGTTAATCAGTATCTATGCAGGAAGCACGAGGTCATATAAGGTAGAGGTTAGGTTGATGTATAATGAAAATAAAAATTAAGGTAAGAAAACTAAACTGATTTTTACTCAAGGACAAATGTTTCTTTGCAACATATGATAATTAGGCAGATGTTCAATTTATAAATGTGATGGAAATGTTAACCAATATGGGATTGACTTGCTAAGTGTGTGTAGTTTTCTTTTGTATTTGTAATCAAACACCATGGTCCCCATATTCTCTACTATAATATACACTCTTGTAATCAAGCAAAAGATAAGGGTATAAAAGAACACTCTAGGACTGGTCCCATTACCCAGACCTATTGCCTGGCCTTGCCTGTTGGGAATAGAGAACATAGAGCGATAGAGGAGCACGTCTTGGTGGGCCTGGGCGGGGAAGGAATCCTACTAAGGCAGGGAATGTTGATGTTCCCTTTGGGGCCCCTGGAGAAGATGGAGAAGGCTAATGAGGAGGCCAGGACATGGGCACATGTAGGGACCAACAACAGAAGTGTAAATATTTTGGGTTTCTGTTGTTGTTGTTCATAAGAATGTGGGGTTTTATTTGCATTGCTAAGAGGGGCAGCTTTTTTGCTCTCATGAGTACAGGGGGCACCATTTTTTCCAGGGAGCCGCAATTCAGAACATATCTGAACCCACAATCACCTGGGATGAGCCACTTTTCAGCCATGTCTTAAAATGCATCTCTTTTAAATTTGGTAAGATGCCACTTCTTGGAGACAGGGATTTTCTGGTGACCACAGAACTTGAATTTGACCTCACTAGAGCCTCAGTGACAAGCTCTTTGCTCTGCAGCTTGGTACCAGCTAGACATGATGACTCAGTCAATGTGGGCCCTGGCCACTATGCCCTGGATCTTTCCAGAGGCACCCCACATACCTGTCTAGAGCATAACATCAGGAGGACAGCATGAGGTCAGACATGAAGGTCTCACAAAGAGGGGTTGCCTCCAATATTAAATGGGCAAATGTTGAGCAGAGGAGCTTGGAGCAGAGAAATGGACACAGGACACAGGCAGCTAATAAAAGTCTAGCTACAAGAACACCCAACATGATGAGGACAAGTCAGGACCCAACACAAGTGATGAGTCAAGTCCAGAATAAAGACTGTAACCATAGAAGTCATACAGTGAGGGAGCATGAAGGAGCAGCAAGAATGAATGTCACAGAGTCATCTGAGGTCCAAAAATTGCAAAAACACCAGCAAACAGAAACTGGTGGCATGACCAAGAAGACCTGGGGGCGATGATCCCAAGTTTGCCCTTGCTATGAGCCAAGGCACAGCTAGTCCAGTGACCTTACCTAGCCTTAAGCTATGTAAACTCTGTGTTTCCATTTCCTCAACTGTAAAATGGAAGTAATAATAGTAGCTAACTTATTGGTTTGTTGTGAAGATTAAAGAAGCTAATACAGTCAATGAGTGTGCTTAGCACAATTCCCAGCACTTATTTGGTGCTCAGTAAATAGAAACATGTATGCTGAATAAGCTGAATTTGGCATGTGATCTTGGTCCAACTTTGGGGATGAGAGGAAGTTTGTTCTGACATCTATTGCCAAGTGATGTCTTTAAGATGCTATTCTTACATCTTTTATAGGCAATCCTGGGAGTTCTCCACAAAGCAGAATTAAGCAGCTCATCCCCACAATGAGTTCAGTGTCCTTACCTGTTATGATGTCTGCTCTTTTAGACTCTGGGCTGCCGCTTCCAGAACCTCTCCTAGCAACTCTGGGCATATGTGGTCAGGTGTATGCCACATCTCCACATCTTGACTGTATTCCAGAATTCCTGCTGCTCAGATCCCCCTGCCAGTTTGAGCACATTTCCCATTACTCCCCCTAAGCCTGGAGTGTGTGTGTGTGTGTGTGTGTGTGCATGTGTATGTGGGTATGTGTCGCCTCGGGACTAGGGTTTACCAGCTAGCATGATCACAATCGCACCAAGATTGGGACAACCAAACCAGGGGTAGTAGCACAAGACAGAGTGAACAGAAATCTTGAATTTCAAATCTCTGACATTTTAGGATACAGGGAAAGAGTAGTAAAAATCAGATAAAGAGAAGGTAACCTTTGACAAGTAATAAGTTAGGAAGAACAGAAAAACAAATTAAAATAACCAACCAGTTTAGAAAAGTAGCAGGATACAAAAATCAATGCACAAAAGTCAGTAGCCTTCCTATATACAACCAGCCAATCTGAAGAAGAAATCAAGAAAAATATACCTTTTACTATTGAGGCCAAAAAAGTCAAATACCTAGGAATCAACCAACCTAACAAAAGAAACAAAAGACCTATATAAAGAAAACTATAAAACACTGTTAAAAGAAATTGAAAAGGACACAAAGAAATGGAAAGATATCCCCTGTTCATGGATAGGAAGAATCAACATTATCAAAATGGTCATCCTACCAAAAGCAACTTACAGATTCAATGCAATAAAAATCTCAATGACATTCTTTAAGGAAATAGACCAAATATTGATGAAATTCATATGGAGTCACAAAAAAACCCAATTAGCAAAATCTCTACTGAAAAATAAAAGGAGAATGGAGGTATCACACTCCCAGACTTCAAACTCTACTACAAAGCAATAGTAATTAAAACAGCATGGTACTGGAACAAAGACAGACACACAGACCAATGGAACCATATAGAAAGCACAGAAGTAAAGCCACACAACTATGGATAACTAATCTTTGACAAAGGAGCAAAGAATTTGCAATGGAATAAGGACAGCTTATTCAATAAATGGTGCTGGCAAAACTGGTCCACCATATGCAAAAAAATGAAACTGGACCACTACCTCACACCATGCACAAAAGTCAACTCAAAATGGATAAAAGATCTAAATGTAAGACCCAAAACTATAAAATATATAGAGGAAAACATAGGTAAAACACTGCAAGATTTACATCTCAATAGAGCTTTTGAGGTGGCAGTCCCCAAAGCAATAACAATGACAGAGAAGATAAACAGATGGGACTACATCAAGATAAAAAGCTTCTGTACAGCAAAGGAAACATTAAACGAACAAAAAGAAACCCCACTGAATGGGAAAAAAAATCTTTGTGCTCCACACAACGGACAAGGGTCTGATCACAAAGATATACAAAGAGCTCATAAGACTCAAGAAAATCAAAGCAAATGACCCAATCAAAAAATGGGCAGAAGAACTTCAAAGACACTTCTCCAAAGAGGACATACACATGGCCAATAGGCACATGAGAAAATGCTCAGTATCCCTCATAATCAGGGAAATGCAAATTAAAACCACAATGAGGTACCACCTTACACTAGTAAGAATGGCACACATCAAAAAACCAACAACAACAAATGCTGGCGAGGATGTAGAGAAAAGGGAACTTTAATACACTGCTGGTGGGAATGCAAGCTAATCCAACCACTATAGAAGGCTGTATCGAGGTTCCTCGGTCTACTAGAAATGGAACTACCATATGATCCAGCAATCTCACTCCTAGGAATCTACCCAAAGGACACAAAAACACCGATCCAAAAGAGCACCTGTACTCCTATGTTTATTGCAGCACTATTTGTAATTGGTAAGACCTGGAAACAACCCAAATGTCCAAAAGTAGATGACTGGATCAAGAAGATGTGGTACATATGCACAATGGAGTACTATTCAGCAATCAAAAATGATAAACTAGGGCCATTTATAGAAACATGGATGGAGTTAGAAGGAATTATACTTAGTGAAACAAGTCAGATGGCAAGAGAAAAATATCAGATGGTTTCACTATTAAGAGGAATGTGAAAGAACAACAGCTACAATAACAACAACAAAAAAGAAGAATGAGCTCAAGAAAATGGGCAATTACATACAACCAAAAGCAATCAAAAAAACTCAACAATACCAAAAGGTCAAAGATAAACCAAAGGGACCATGGAGATAGGGGGAGGGGAAGGAAGGGAGGGCAAAGACAGGGATGAGGGCAGAAAGATCACAAGGGACTGAGGTGATGGTAGATGGGTGGACTGGTGGTGGGTAGTCCCTGGGGAATACAAATGATGTCAAATATAAATAAATAAATAAATTTAATTAAATTTTTTAAAATGTTTTTTAAAAAAAAGTCAGGAAGATCCAACTTAGGACAGGGATGGGGGTGGTAACTGTGGGATTGTGGCTCCACATTCCAGAGTACCCAGGAAAGGCCAGTCATGCTTCTATCCCTTGGGTCCCCACAACTTCTGGTTACAGGTCTTCAGTAATCATGGGTCAGTGTTGAATAACCTAAGAAAAATGCTGCCCCTAACATTCCTCCCTTGCAGCCACCTATATCTTATCAGTAGCTCTGGCAATAATAATGCCTTCTCCCAACAGAATTAGCAACCAAGCTTATAATTCAAATGCATCTCAACTCTAATACAATTCAGGGTATGCAATTACAACAGCTGATGCTGAGCAGGCATTACTGTTCCAGACAAATGCTTTTCTGGATCACTGCATTTAAGCCACAAAATAACTATGTAAACAAATGTTACCTGCATTGTAGGATGAAGACACTGAGACTAGACAGATTAAATAAATTTTCCAGTGTTTACAGTGAATGAAGCCATAGAGCTGAGATGAAATAGTCCAGATATGATAGACTCAGTTCTCTCTTGCTGCTGACATACAACCTGTCTCTGACATTAGGAGCTGAGTCAGATGGTCTCCTCTTTTAATGGGCAAAGGGTTAGAGAGAGCATGGACGGTGGGTGCCTGAACTGAGAGGTGATAGAAATCATCCCATGTGAGGTCTGAAAGCTTCCTGTAAGTTAGCCTTTCAAATATACGCCAAATATATCCTCGAACGCTTTTACAAGATACCAAAGAGAAAGTGTCCAGTTTCTCCTTTGCTCATCCTTCACCTTGCACTTCCAACTAGGCAACCTCTACCAACTTCCTGGCAGAGGAAGAGCCAGTACCCAGACGTGATCTGTACAAGGTGGAGATACGGTCTGCTGTCGCTTGTAGACTAACCATGGTCTACACCTGTACCAGCAATTATACCCAGAGACCAGAAGAACACCCCCCTCCACCAATCAGGCCTTCTCCCACCTTGATAAGCTAAATCAGCAAGGTGATACCACAGCTACAGAAAAAGCATCTTGCAAATCAAGTAGGGCCAGGTCGAGGTGTTCCTGACCCCTAAGGTGATGGGCTTCCTAATTTTCAAGAAAGTAGCAGACAGACAAGAAATCACCTCATGTGAGGTCTGAAAGCTTTGTGAAAGTCAGCTTTCCAAATATATGCCAAATGTGTCCTCTTACTCTCGTAAGCCCTTCCAGTCACTACCATTAATCAAGGATTACTGAAAACCTACCTGCCCACCTGCTGACAGTGTGCGACCACCCCATGAGTGACCTTCAAGAACCACCACTGCATTTCAAACTCAGCAGCCCTCACCTAATGACAGGCTCCAAACATCCATTTGTAAGTCGGGTGTTTAGATGAGGGAGGTATTTCTCCAAACAAACAATGCTGGTTAGATACTAGGCTAGCCCACAGAAGCTCATTAACACACATCTTAGCTTTAGTACACAAACATCTAAAGAATCTCTAGTAAACGCACTATAGGACTGGGCCATGAGTAAACTTTCTTTTTGGGAGTTAGTTACCTGATGAAGTGACATTTTGTGATAGTGCCTCTAAATATGCTACACAGCATTGGCTGAAGTGAAGAGAGATCAGTAAGGGTGACCTTGCAAAATCGAGTTTTGAATTGATGAAAGCTTGAAGATTGCAACTGAAATACATAAACACTTTATATTTTTCATTAATTCAATTGCTTTTTATTGAGTCTCTGCTATGTGCCCTCGAGAGTCATTCATTCATTCTTTAATATTTTGAGCATAATAAATAAATATGTGTGAGGGATTGTGCTAGGCTGTGGAGACACAGTAGTCCCTATTCTGATGAAAACTTGCAGTCTTGAGTGGAAAATAGATATGGAATCTAATAATTAACAGTGGTATATGAAGAGGAGCAGTGGCATAGGCACAGAGGAAGAGGGAGGGAAAGGTGAAGAGTAAGTGATGTGGATGATTAGGAAAAGCTTCTCTGAGGAAGTGAGACTTAGTAAGACTGGAAGTTTGAGTTGGGGTCAGATTAGAAGGGTGAGAGGAATATTCCGGGCAGAAGAAACAGTATATACAAAGTTCAGGGTAAGAGAGGGTAAGCAAGTTTGAAAAACTAAAGCCAATTTAAATATGGTTAGACCTGAGCACACCAAAGAAGCTGGGAGCAGGTACCTGATGATGAACAATTTTGAAAAACACAGAAGGGAGTTCTATCTTAATACTCAAGGCTGCTGTGGTTATAAACAAGCTAGTTAACTGAACAGATTGAGGTTTTTGCTGTTGTTGATCTTTCTAAATTACTCTTGGAACAGCCTGGAAAAGGGATGGCAGAGCAGCAAGGCTGACAGCAAAGAGACCAATTAGGAGGCTACTAATGGAGCCCAAGTGAGCAGGTACAGTAGCTTAAACTCTAATGTTGCAGTGGAGCAAAGTCAGTTGATTTTAAGGATATTGGAGAAGCTGACTGACAATGAGTAAGATGTGGGAGATGAGGGAGAAGGAGAAATGATGCATGATTTTTGGACTTTGGGATATCAGCAGGGGGATAGATCGTGGAGTCAATTATGGGGTAGGAATTATTAAAGGAACAGCAGATTTAGTAGAGAAAATCCTATCAGTCTAGACAGAGTCTGTCCAGCACTTCCAAGATAAATAGAGATTTAAGTAGGAAGTTAGAGAACTAAGTCTGAACTTAGGTCTCTGAGTCCACGATAAGATCTGCAGGTGGAATACACAGAGATGGAAATTGTAATCACCAAGAAGAATGGGGTCCTGGGGAAGGAACTGTTGATGGAGGAAAGGGCACTGATATCTAGAAAGGGTTAGAGAGACAAGTCAAAGAAGACTGGGTATAAATGATGACCAACTAACTATAAAGGACAGAGAGAAGAAAGTGGTAAAGGTGACTAGTTTGTCTTGGGTAGTAGGGATATTTGGTAGAAAGAAAAAGTGTGGCAACATGGCCCCATTAGTGTTAGCAGGTCAGAGAGCACACTCTCTGTGGTGACACCCTGAGGGTTTACCAAACCTTCCTCCTCTGGAGACAGACGATTAAGGGATCAATCCACAGTCTGTCCATATTTAGCAAACACTTGCTGGTGTTAGCCAATTTCCCCTGCCCTGGAGTTACAGAAATAAATAATACATAGTTGTCCCTTCTAGAAATCCAATCTAGAAGGGTGATAGACATGAAAACAGATAATGATCTATCCAATCATAACCATCTATGCTGGGACAACACCCAGGGCAAGAAGGAAGGAGTGATTTTCTCTTCTTAGAAAGGGTTCAACTCTGATATCTGTCTTTGTCTCCCAGGGTTGCCATAACAAAGAACAAGAAACTTAGTGGCATTAAGACATTTGTTATATAAACAGCAGAGTCAGTTTTATATAGTACAGAGATTTATTCTCTCACAATTCTAGAAGTTAGACATCTGAAACCAAGGTGTTAGTAGTGCCATGTTCTTTTTAAAAGAGGTAGGGCTTCTTGTCTCTACCTAGATTCTAGCAGTTTCCAAGAATCCTTGACTTCTTATGCTTTGTGACAATATAACCAATTTAATCCTCCATCTTCACAGTCTCCTTTCCTGTGTCCCTGTGTTCAAATCTCCTTCTCCTTTAAGTCAGTTACTGGCTTAAGGCCCACCCTTACATAGGAAGGTCTCATCTGAACTTGATTTCTTCTGCAAAGCATATTTCTAAATAAGGTACCATGCACAGGTGTCAGGGATTAGGTTGTCAATGTAACTTATTGAAACATACTACAGTATCTGTCTCCTTTTAGCAGCAAGTTTGGTGTCTGGTACCAAATAGATGCTCAAAATACATTTATAAATTGTATCAGTAACTTGTCATATCCTAAAAGGAGAGAACAAGGGCCTTTGCTAGAGGGGATTATGATTTGTGTTTGATATTCGATCTTAAGGTCAATTCTGGGAAAGGATGTTACAGTTCATGATCACCAGCATTTCTTTGATGGTGCCTCTCAATTAGTAAGTACAATATCTTGCGCCTGGTTATAAGAACCAGTGAAGCCCTTTTCCTTCCAAAAGAGAAAAGTAAATTACTTCACTGAGAGAAATTCTAGAAAAGCATTAAGCTTTTGATCATATATATCCTGAAGTCTTAGTATAAATGACTTTCCCCAGCATATTAAGAATTCTCCAGGAATTGATACAACTCTGTGGAGAGAAATTCAGGAATACCTATTTAAAATGTAGTTACCTATTGACCAATAATTCTAGTTCTGGGAATTTATCCTATACTTATGCTCTCAAACAAGAAAATAACATAGTGTGAGATTGCTTGTTTTAATCACAGCATTTGTCATGTATGGAAGACTAGTTAAATAAGCAATAAATCCAGATGATGAAATAACATCACATCATTTAGGATTGATGTCACTGCATGTAATGGAAATCTGATGACTCTGGATTGAAAAAATAAGGAGTTTCTTTTTCCAAGAACTAAAAAGTGCAAAGGAGCGTGACCCAGAGCAGGAAAGTCAGCTCTACCCAGTCACCTTTGACCCTTGAGCTTGGTCTTCTGCACAGGGAGGTGCTTTCTTCCTCACACTCACAAGATGGCTGCCGTGCTCTCAATCTCTGTAACTGTGATCTGGGCTTCCCAGAGAACTGTATTCCAGGCAGGAAGAAGAAGGAGGAAAGACAGAAGCTTGTTCCTTTTTATATGGAAAGCAATAACTTTCCCAGAAGCACTACTTATACTTCCCTGCCGACATCAGGGTATGTGGTGCCCTGTGCATGAGGGAAGCTACAAAATTGTAGCCTCCCCGCCATGAACCTGAGATGGAGTTGCTTTGACAGAAGGAATGGCAAATGTCATTAGGAAGAATAAGGTCATTCTTTTGCCGATAATGATATGGGTCTGTCACCAAGATATACTGTTGGGAAACAAAAGTACATAGCAATGTGCATGGTATGCTCCCATGCTATACTGTAATTTATACCCTGTGTGCACTGCATACACATGCATGCCATGTGTACACATACATCCAACATGCTGCTCTGTGGCGATATATGTGTATGTTCCTTTAAATGCACAGACTATCTCTAGCAGGAAGCACAAATTACTGGCATCTGTTTGCTTCTGTTAAGGAGTCCTGGGGGGCTGGGACAGCAAAGGCAAGAAGACTCCTTTTTCATTCTTTGTTCTTCTGTGACTTTAAATATTCTAACATCTGCATATATGGTCTATTCAAATATTAAATTCCTTTTAAAGAACAGAAAGAACCCCTCAAGAGTCACGAAGCTTTTTCCTTGTCATTAGCATGATTTTAGTGTTATGACCATAAAGTCAAAAGCAGGAGGGGTACTAGGAATCCAATTGGATGTTTCGTAAAATAATGACAAGAGTCAAAGATTTGCCAGATGGGAAAATATGAAAGGAATGCAGCATTCTTTTGCCAAATCAGGCAATAAAGTTAATTGGTTACAAAAGAATCATAAAGGCATGACAGAGAGGCTAAGAGTCTTACAGTCTTCAGAGCCAGACAGAATCACATTAAGAGGTCTTAAGAGAGCCAAACAAATGTAACATCAGTCCATCAGTGAAAGGCCTTGTCCACTGGAGGTAGGAGATCCAGGCTGGAAGGAAGGACTAGACAAGGGAGTCCTTGCATGCCTTGCAGCACAGATCACATGATCTCACTAGACGCCTAGGCAGTCTCTTTCCTGCCCATGCCTCTAAACAGCATCGAAACTCAGCAGCCTGAAGTGGAAACTGCAACTTGCCAGAATCTCCTTAACCGTCAGGGATGTTTCCTTTAGGGTTGTTGGGCTCTAGTACAGCAGTGATGAAGTCAAGCCCACCTTTCTTTGCACAGTTTTGGAATAATCTCTACAAGTACACATGCTGTTCATTAGTGTACATAATTGTGCATGTTCAAGTTGGTCATGTTTATAAGGTTGGTATGTTGGAGCAGCTAGCAGATTGGCCTTGTGATTCTAATTTGATATGTAATTGAGGGATTGATTTAGATTTAAGATTTTAAGACTAAAGCTAGCAAGCAATATTGGAATGCCTAAGAGAGTTTGAGTCGCCATATGTATATGTTTAATTTTCATTTATAAAAATTACTTAATTTGGGGGAAGATTTTGTTTACTTGAAGTACTAAGAATAAAAAATAAAATATACTTATAAATGTTTAAGGAAACATTTATAATTATATTAAGTTGTAAAAGGCTTTCAAAAGAAATTGCTAAAATTCACTGATTTTTAAAGTAGCATTGTAAAATTCATATTTCAAAGCCTAGGGGAAGAGTGCTCTAAAAAAATTGTAACTTAGAAAATTGAATATTACATGAAGTAACAAAATAAGCATAATCTCTTTTTCTCCCCCATATTCCCCAAGGTTGCTTTCAAGAGTCTACAAAATTCTTACTGACATTTTGAGGTCTAAATAGCAGAAGCTCTCCCTCAAAGTCACTGGCGGACTGGCCTAGCTGGTAGCTGAGTTTCACACAGAGTGACTTGGCCCCATCACCCACCAAACTGGCCAGCGGCCCCACCTGCCACATACTCACACCCCAGGAACCAGTCCCTTTCCATAACGCTAATCACCTTGGAACATACTGTATCATTCACTTGTCTAAAATATGCATTTATCTGCTTTATTGTGGTAAAATACATGTAATATATAACTCACCATTTAAACCATTTTTAAGGGTACAATTCAGTGGCACTGAGTACATTCACAGTGCAGTGCAGCCAGCAATTTACCTGTTTAGGATGCTTGCCGTTCCCAGGGTCTCCCCTCAAAAATGTAAGCATGTGGAGGGCAGAGCTCTTTCCTTCCCCAGTGTCTTCAAGCATATGGAGGAGTGTGTTCACCACTGAGAGGCCAGGGAGTCCATCTGGCCTGGGTCTGACCACCTCCCTGGTAAGGTCATTTTGTGACTCCAGTGTTGAGTCATTCCTGGGAATGAGAAGAGGCAGCATTTTGCTGCTCCATTTCTTCTTTCCATGGAAAATTAGGAAAAGAGCCAAAGGAGAGAAAAGTTGCCATAAATAACTGTTGTGCCAGGAAGGGCACAGGACAGGTTCTCAGTAATTTCGAGCAGATGGGTCAAGGAGGAGTCCTGGAGTCCTCACTGGTTTTTTATGCTTTTATTGCATCATTACATCAGAGGTGACCAGGTACACGGCAGGCAGGGGTGCTGGGGGGCCAGGAGGCTGGCAGGCCTCCTAGCTCCTGGCGCATCTTCACTCTCTGGGCTCTCTAGCCTCTCGTGCCTCTGCTACTGCTGCTGCTTCTGCCTTTCTCTCTCTGTCTCTCTTCTCTGCTTATGCTCTCCTGCTGGTGTTCTCATGACACCGCCCTCACATGCCCCGTGTCTCAACCCAGGTGCACTCACTTGGGCATGCCCACTTAGGCATGTGTGCAGGACCACAGGTGTCCATCATCACACCAATGGGGGAGGGCGGAAAAGGCTGATAACTTTTCCATTTACCCTACAATAACAGAGAGAATAGCCCAGAAAACTGTAAAAAAAAAAAAAAATGGTGAGGGAGATTGGGTCTCTATTTTTTAACCTGATATTAAAATATACTAGACAATCATGATAATCAAATTAATATTGGATCAACCCATAAAGAATAATAGTTGAGTAGAAAGGAAAAAAGAATCCAGTTATAAATCTTAACGCATAAAAGGAATTTAATATAAAGCAAAGGAGATATTTAATTCAATAGGAAATTTTAATAAGTGAAGTTACTGCAACTGGTTTGTCATCTGGAAGAACAATTTGAACTCTACTTTCAGACTATAAACAAAACTAAATTTCACTTGAATTAATGGCTTAATTGTAAATATATATATTTTTCTAACTATATATATCACATATATATTTATATATTAAAGAAAATCTAGGAGACTATGCAATCTAAGAGAAAGGGCCTTTTCAGTCAAATCAGAAAATCCAGAAATACTTTGGAAGTATTTTTGCAATGCAAATGACAAAGGACCAGTACCTACAGCAAACAAAAAACATTACAAATTGACAAGACAAACAAGACAGTGCTAAAGTGAACAAAGGCTATAATGTGGTTTACAGGTTGCTAGAAATTTTGCATGTAGTTACCTCTTGATGGGATTTATGTATATGTATATATATATTGATTTATCTATTTTGAACAACAGTCCTAAAAATGTCTTCTATCTTCATTTTACATATGGGGAACCCAAGGCATGAGGAATCTAAGTAACTCTTGTGGTCTTACAACTAGAGCAATGACTAACTCAAGAATCTTGGGTCCAGTGTATGTGCTAAATTGCCGATTCATATGACCAAAGACATAAAAAATAATGTTCAAATCAGATTGAGGTTAGGTATTTTCATGGTGTTTAATTAAGTGGAATAAGAAAAAATTGTATACAATCCAGGTTTAAAACAAATTATGAAAAATCCTACAGGAACATGTATGTGTTCCTACAGTGTGTAAATGTTTCATATGACTATGGGAACATGGAGGAAAGCTTGAAGGAAACACAGGGAAGGAGTAATGTCATTAGGGAAAAGATTTTTTCTAAAAAATCTCACATACACACAATGTATGTGTATTCACAAAGCAATTCGAGAAAACAAAGATCAAGTTAAATTTATCCCTACCAACTTGTAGGAATGTCCATGATCTATCAATGAAAAAGCAAGTCGCTGAGCCCTGTGTGTGATAAGTTCCATTTCAGTAAAAAGAAATAAGCCCAAACCCAGTCCATGTGTCTGTTTGCCTGCATCTGCTTGCATAAGCAGCATAAAAGCTTGTCAGTGCATACAGACTTCAGCTGTCTCAGGTGGGTACACTTGGAAGCTAGTAATGAGCTTTTTCTTTATATATCTTTGAACTGTTAAAACCAATGTGTTGTACCTTCTTATCTTGAAAAATATCAAAATATTTCCAGAAAAGAAGTAGATCCTTCAAAAAGTCACTGTTCTCTCACACACATTATCACCTTTGTAACACCTGTGCGAGAATGTAGACATAGTTATCTCCACTTCACTGCTCAGGAAGCAGAGTTCAGAGATCCAAACTGCCTTTATAAGAATACACAGCTGTTAACAGTAGCACACCATCTTCTACCAGGCCTCTTGACCCACGTCCAAAGGTCTGAGCAGAAAGCCCAGAGGCTATGGGAGGACAAAAGTAGCAGCAATCCTAAAAAGTGGGCAGTGGTGTCTTTCTGGGCAAGAAAAACAATGCAAAAAGTAATGAACTCTGCCTATGACTTAACGCATTGCTGAATTATCAATATTTACCATATCTATCTAAGAATGTTATGTATCTAGCTGTAGGGTAAAGGAACGTTATCAGGTTTTTCTTCCCTCCCACCATTAGCATTAATGATAGACTCCTGTGGTGGTCATACATGCGTGCCTGATGGCGGGCACCTGGAGTAGGGTGTGGCCATGTGTAGGTGAGCACATCTGGGCTGAACGAGTGGGCCTAAAAGGGCAGCATCATGGGGATGCTAGCAGCAGAAGGAGGATCAGCGGAAGAGAAGCTCAGCAGAAGTAGCAGCAGTGGTAGCAGCAGCAGTAGCAGCAGCAGTAGAGAACCCAGAAAGAGTGAAGATTTATGGGGGCTCGGAGGCCTTCCAGCCCCTGGACCCTTGGACCCCTGCTTGCCATGTACCTGGTCACCTCACTACAAATGATGCAGAAAGATCAATAAAAGCCTAAAAAAGTCACTGAGGGCTCCAGGACTCCTCCTTTACCCATCTGCCCAGATCATAGAGAACCTGCCTTGTGCCCTCCTGCCACTACACTAGCCTTGCATGAAAAAGTCAGCATTGGACAGTAATCTCATCACATGATCTGGAACCATCCATGCCAGTTCACATGACCAAAAGGACTGTTCATAAACATCATCTTCTGGGGCAAGAGGAGTGGTGCATGTCATGTCCTTCCTCAGGATCATCAAGGTGCCTTTCCTAGGCCTTTCTGCAGATGCCACAGTGGGGGTAACAAGTTGGGGACTGTGCAAGTCTGTACCTACAGGAACTCCTCGGGCCATGGATTTGTGTGCTGTGTCTTTGCCCTGTCGGCATTTTTAAACAACACACCCTGTGCTTGTTTAAGAGATCTCCAAGTCCCTGAAACTCAGCAGTGTGCACTGTGGCAAGGACAAATGAATCACAGTGGTGGCTCCAAGCGGAACAAGGCCAGCTGGCACAAACACACCGTCTCACCATCCCCAATGGCAGTTAGCACGTTCCTGTCTCCACTGGCAATGCCTGTCTTCTGCAAACGCGATGGGAATTATGTTCAGAAGTTCAGAAATGTTCTTTCCACATCTACATCGATTTGGGTGGGATTGACCAAGTCCAGTGAGTTTTAGTGGGTCAAGCTGTATGTGATTTGAGGAACAGAGCCCTGGACCAAAAGTTAAAGGAGCAACAAACAGATCCAGATCTGCCACTCGTGGTGGAACCTCAAACAAGTCAGAAGTCCTTTGTGGGTCAGTGTCCTTATTTCTAACATAACTACTGTAAAACCTGCATCATTTCCTTCATGAGTCATTGTGAAAATCGAACTAGAAAATGTTTGAGAAAAATGCTCTGCAGATGACAAAACACTTTAGATGCAGGAACTGTTGTCATTCACTTGCTGTGTCTTAAGTAATGAGAAGGCTCCTCCATGGGGTTCCTTATTTCCATGCACATATGAAAATATATAGGCTTTAATTTGAAATCATTCATGGTTAAAGATCCTGATAAGACTTTGTAAAGTTGAATGAAATTCCCTCATAAGATTCTGTTGATATAAGCGCAAAGGCAAAAAATGAAAAGCAATGTTGGCCATCAACAAATAGGAATTTTAAAAAGAAGCTTTCTTCCTGACCATAGTGATTACTGCTTGGCGCTATGCAAATGCCTTTATTTCCACAATGTTTTCTCCTTGTTTCTTAAATGGGAGCTTTGGGAACAGGCTTAGTACAATGTGTTGCTTGAGACGTTTAAAATGCAAATAAGTTTTTCAATACAAAGTCCAGAATATTCCTCCAAATTCAAATGATATCTACTTGAAATATTTGGAAAGCAATATGGCAACTGTTAAAACTGACAATAAAAATCTGTTTCGACATAAATGTAATAAAGCCAACACTCATGGTCTCTTCCCTGTGTGCCAGGCACAAGGCTGTGCTTTCCACAGACCATTTCATGTAACCCGCACAACTCAAACAAGTCAGAAGTCCTTTTTGGGTCAGGGTCCTTATTTCTAATATAACTACTGTAAAACCTGCATCATTTCCTTCATGAGTCATTGTGGAAATCGAACTAGAAATGGGGATATCTCCATTTTGCAAATGAGGAGACCCAAGCCACTGAATTCAAGTCAAAATTTCAATTCTCCCCCAGATGTGTTCATGGAAACCTGACCAAGTGGTTATGAATGAAGGTTAACAGCAGGGAACAGCACAAGAGTCCCTCTCCCCCTGTGCCACTGTCCTGGATGTTTGTCCATAAAGTGTCTCCTCCAGCCATCCCCACACACAAGGAAATGAGGCACATTATTGTTGAAGACTGTTCTTGGCTGCCAGGTCTTATGCTTGGCAATTTTCAGTAGTTTTCTCAATTAAACATGAACAGACAATCCACACAGAAGGAAAGCCAATTAATGCATAGAGTAAACAAACAAGAAAAGAATGGTCAACATCTCTAATAATACAAAATGACAACTAAATTATCAATGAGGCACCAATTATACCTATCCTATCACCACTAGCCAAACAAAGTTAAATGCTAATGGTAGTGACTTCAGAGTGAAGCTAAATTATTTATATATTGCTGGTGGTGCCTTTATGATCAAACACCAAGTGAAGAAGCAGAAGACAAATGTATGTGTACTCTATGATTATCCACAGAGTCGAAGGAAGCAGAGCAAAATGAAAACAGCTGTTGCGTTAGAATGAAATGAAATTTTTAATTTCTTAAATTGTGTTTACTATTTTATAATATTGGCTTTGCAACAAATAAAACTGGGGGGAGGAGAAGAGATTTTATTACCCTGTTGCACCATGTTTTAGTGGAGGGCTGCAGTCCTGACTCAAATAAGTCAAAAATACTACTAATAAGTGATGAAAAAGCCAAGGTTCAGTCATTTTAAACTCACCTCTACTCGAAATATGAATATAGACTCTAAGGGATAGAATTTTATGATCATCATTCAATGCCCTCGTTTTCTTGAAGAGAAAATGGAGGCCCAGAGATATGAATTCCTTGCCAAAGTCATTCTCTTATCTGTATATAGTGCCTGTTGTTTCATTTTATAAAAGTGAAAATGTAACTGTTTACTATACAATGTGGCCCTAACTGGACAGTCACAAGTCTCAGCTTGCACCTGTGTTTCTGATCAACTAACTGACGATAAATCAGGGGTTCCCATGACTCCCTCCTCAGGTTCAATAATTTCTAGAACAGCTCACAGAAAATTAGGAAAGGGCTTTAGTTACTGTAATCGGTTGATTATAAAGGATACAATAAAAATAAACAGTCAATGAAGAGATACATAGAGTAAGGTCCAAAAGTGTCCGTAAAATAGGAACTTCCATCCTAATAGAGTTTGGAGTGCCCCCCCTTCTGGACACAACCACTCACCCAGAAGCTCCCCAAACCCCATCATGTGGTGTGTGTGGAGGGGGGAAGCTTATGGAGGTCTTGTTATGCTGAGCTGATTGATTACATATTGGTGGTGATTGGGCTCAACATATGCCCCTCTCCTAAGTTAGGCTGGGACAGGGCCAGAAAAATCAGTCCCCCTCCTATACTATCTAAGAGTCCCCAGCAACCCATCAATCATCTCACTAACAAAAGACACTCTTATTCAAAACCAGATATATGCATTTCTTATTGTATCACACACCAAAGTTTGTCACTAAAGAAACTGAGCTGTCCTTAGGGTCCAAATGCTAGAGCAGCATGCTCCTAGAGTCCATTCTAGAAATACTGGGGTGTTGCCCATTGAGGTATGGCTTTCTCTAAGGCTGAGGGAGGAGACTTTCTCCTCATTGGTCCATGGGTCAGCTGCATCAGCATCACCTGGGAACTCTTTAGAAATGCAAATCAACAGACCCCAGCCACAATGTAATGAATCACAAACTCTGAGAGTGGAGCCCAGCAATCTTTTAACGGACCTCCAAGTGCTTAGGCTTATGCTAAAGGTTGAGAACCAAGCTCTAAGCCAGTGTTCTCCCAGTTTGAAGTACATAGGTCAAGTTAAAGGGCAGGTTCTGACTCAGTAAGTAGATCAGGAGGACTGGGTTTCAAAAATGCTCTTTTGACAGGCTCTCAGGATATGCCAGTGCTGCTTCTTTGGGGGCCAGGCTTTGAGTACCAAGGTTCCCCTACAGTGATATGCCCACAGGCAAGCATTGCTTAGGCTCCAGGCTGCTCAGATATTGGCACCTCCTATCTTTGCTACAGAGTGGGTGCAGAGCTAGCAACTAGCTAGGCACCCCCTGAAGATTGTCAGAAATGCAGAATCTCAGCACTACCAGACTCACTGAATCAAATCTGCATTTAAAAAGATCCTCAGATCTGCAGTGTTATAGTTTCAGAATATGATCTGGAGGTTGCCAGATGCTAAAGTCACTAAGCCATCTGACTCTAGCCCAGGAAGCCTAAGAAAGTTCTCACCAACCACAATCGAAAGAGACTAGCAGCTCCATGTGAAGTGTGAAACACTAGGTTCCCACCACACTGAACAGCCAACAGGAGGGGCTGGGTCGAGGGACAGGGGACAATAGTCATGCAGAAGAATTATTAAATGTATGATGTCATTCCCACCCAGATAACCAGGTGACCACCTGTCTCAAGGTCTTCACTTCATCACACCACAAAAGAGCATGTAATGTAATAACAGATTCCAGACATTAGGATGTGGACATTACAGGGGGGCATTTGCTGCCTACCACACCTAATTCTAAATTCTTTGGAAGCATCTAGTGGTGAAGGAGCCACCTTGCCAGGGGCTGTGCTAGGCTCTTGGGGCCCCGTCTTTGACTCAGCAGGCATGATGCATGCCTGTGCCTCAGTCAGAGCGGGGTGCAGTGCAGTATTTCATGTGTCAGACTTCCCACTGTCAGCAGGACTCAGCTGAAGTTATTTATAGTGTCGATGACTTGCCTTTGGCACTAATGTAACCGTTTGCATTAAATGAATTTTTAAGATGGGGGCCACTCGGGGCCAGGCTGGGAGTCTTCTCTGTTCTGTGGGGCACCGAGGCCACAGCGATTGTTAAAGGAGACCGAAGGGGTGTTTTTATTTATCAAGCCCAGCTGCCCCCATGTCAACCCCCGTTTTATCTGCAACACACTCACCTCATGAAGCCTCCATGGAGCACCAGCTTTGCCTTTTTGTTCTACATCATCAGATCCAGGGACGGGTGCTGGGTGAGTGAATGCTCCGAGCTCCCCCCGTTAAGGACTGACAGGGCCTCCCACTGCTCGGAGGGCTGTGACCTTGAACAGGAAGCCTGGGGATCCAGACACCCATCCAGCCCTGGGTAAATCTCAGCTTATGCTCATGCTGTTTTTTTCTGGGGATCAGAAAAAATAGTGGTGGTCCTCCTTGTGGCCGGCAGTAGTAGAAAAAGCCCTATTCCTTCAGAGATCCCTGTGCACCTGGGCAGTACTAGAAGCTGGGATATGACAACAAGGCTTCTTTGAGCAGGCTTCTCGTCCACATGTTCCATTAACTCAGCCGTGGAAGAGTAGGCGGCTTTCAGAGGTACTTGTTCTGAACACCGGAGTGCTGAAACAAGTGGGCAAAGCTAGGGCTGCCGGCAGGATGAGGAGGGAGCTGGGAGCGCCTCAGGCCATTCTGAAGTATCTCCCACAATCAAGTGCTTCCCCTGAAATGACCGATAAAAGAAAGATTCTTGGTGATTTCAGTTAGAAAATTAGATGCCTTGGGCAAAGTATTCCAAGTGCCCTGCCAAGTATTACTAGTTTTTATTTTATTTTCTTAGCTGCTTTTAGTTGTCCTGACAGAGGAAATTGAGTTAATCGGATTCCTCAGTTCTTAATTGTTATCAGCAGCCTAAGAGCTGTCAGGAACAAATCCTGATTCTTACCACTTATAGCCATATGGCCTTGGGCAACGTGCTCATCTCTCAGTTAACTAGGAATTAAAACAATATCTACCACCATAAGCCTGTCATGAGGATAAGATGAGTAATTGCACATAAAACACAAAGAGCTATGACGGGTACTATGTAAGTGTACACGATATCTAAATATTTCCTCTAATGTTATTAGTGTTTATTTTACTTTTCCCTTCTTCCCTGGTCTCCACTTCCCTTCCCTCTCTCTCTCCAGGAAGCCTGTCTAGAGTGTTTGATATATGAGCTGTTATCCTTGTAGACAAGCTTTTCAAAGTCAGAATTAATTCCAGGCCACAGGTCACAGCTAACAGCCTATGATGCTGTGTTAAGAATTCCCACAAGTGCTTTGTGAATTATGACCAGCTACAGTGATCACCATGCTCTAGGCTAACAATGCAATTTACCCATAAGATAAATTCTTTATAGGCAGATCATTTTTACCAAAGGTGTGTAAGTCTGGGCTCTTAGTTGCAAGCAACAGAAATCGATCCTGAGTGAGACTCTCACAGAATATCTGGTGGGTCGTGGGGGAGGGAGTGTTCCTTTAATCCATGCATCTTGCAGGGACCTAGGCTGGACAAGGCTCTGTCGTCTCTTAACAAAAAGGTAAGTCTGTCATTGTGCTGATGTCACAAAGTATGTATTACTTTCTAAACCATACTTAACTGTTTCAGGGACAAAATACAAAATCTTGCAGGGACCTAGGCTGGACAAGGCTCTGTCGTCTCTTAACAAAAAGGTAAGTCTGTCATTGTGCTGATGTCACAAAGTATGTATTACTTTCTAAACCATACTTAACTGTTTCAGGGACAAAATACAAAATGGCATAGCAATTCTGGAGGGCATCTTCAAAGAGCAACCAGGCCGTGCACAACGTCTTACTGCTCAGGCAGCACAGGAGCAGTGTGTGCTATGACATCACTAAGCAATCGGAATTTGGGGGCTACTTTATTGTGTGTGTGGTGCCTCATTAATAGAAAAGTCAGATGTGGCACATGACTGAATATGACTTCTAAGGTTGCCTAGGACATCAGCATCCAGAAAATGAGGGGAAAAGTGAAGAAGAAGGGATGTTGTGCATGGGAAGTTTTATTTTCCAGAACTGGAAGTGGCTCCATGCCATTGGTTTCAATTCAGTCACATGACCTAACTGCAAGGAGAGCTGGGAAATGTATTCTGACTGTATGCTTCAGGAAGAAACAGAGCTGGGCTTAGTTAATCTACAGTCTGCTACAGAAAGAGAACATTTGGTTCTTTCAGTAACTGTGACAGAAAACAGGTTCTCCCTCCCACCTCGACCCACATGGGAAAGAAGGATGCAGTCACAAGTAGTCAATACACACATTACAAGAGAGACTTGGGGCCTTCCTGAGATTAAAACTTAGCTGTTGGAGAGAGTGCCTTCATCTGAAGACTTGATTGTGGCTGGAGGGCCTGCTCCTCAGGCGGCTCATTCAAGTAACTGACCATTTGGCATGGTTGTCCACGAGAGGGAACCACACAAGGAGTGAACACCAGAAGGCAAGAATCACTGGGTGTGTCCTACACACTGGTTTCTCAGGTGATGTTCTAGAGTCAGGCAAGTTGAGCTGCAATTTTATGGCTGCACCACTGTGAGGTTGCCTGTCTTCTTGTTTTGAGCCATATTCAGTCCCGGGAAGACTGACAGAGGAACGCAAAGCCCAGGTGTTCATGCTCCCAAACCCTTCCCTGCAGGAACACAGGAGGACCACTTAGGGCCACAGCCCCAGTGAGCTTGCCACCTCCCACCACTCTACAACTCCTCTCTCCGGGTGCAGAAACCACACCGCCCCCAGCCTCTTCAGACCTGACTGCACTCCCTCTCACACCACCCCTCAAGCCTTTGCCAGCCCTAGGGTTCTGTACCCTCCCTTGTTGGTTTCCCTTGACCCGGCCCTCAACTTTTTGTGAAAATTCCTTTCATGAAATTTTCTTTTATCTGTCCTGGTTCCATTTTTTTCCCTACCAGGACATGGGCTGTCTAGGAGACACCTGACCTTGGACTTGATCATGTGATCCCAGTCCTGGCTCTCCCACTGTCCTGGAAACAGTCCAACACACCTGGTTGCTGGTCTGTAAAACAATAGCCCCTGGCTTCATTCAGGTGAGCACATGCCCTCAAGGGGAGCATTCTGACAGAATCTGTGCACTCGTCACAAAGTAACCGCAGACACAGCACCCAGGGTCAGTCAGCAGCCTACACTTTCTTCAGCCTCAGATTCTGCCCATACAATTTTAACCTCTGATTAAACCAGCCTCATTCATTTCCAAATATATCAAATGCTGTACTTGTGGAGGGGCCGAGCATCCATTTGCTTCTTCATTCATTCATTGATAGACACCTCTTGAATTTGCAAGAAAAGAGCATGGATCCCCAAGAAGTGACAAAGATGCTGCAGAAATGAAGATGGGATGGCAGATGAGAACAGCAACCAAGTGATGCCCCATGTTCTGTATGTCACTGGCCACTGGTCTTGCTGTGGCCTCACTTGCCCTGCCAAATGAAGCAAAGACTGGCTGGACTTCCTAGGGGGTACTCTCAGACCCTCCAGGGTTCAGTGGGCCCATTGGATTTTAAGGCATAGAAAACACTCCCCACTCCCTTTTCTGTTCCACATCCTATTTGATTGTGCATCCAGAAAAGCAATTTAAGCCTCAACTGAACATTCCATTTCTCTTCACTACATTTTCTTGTTGCTTTCTCACTTCAGGCACTTGTCCTGGGCAGGACTGCCTCTGGGCACTCACTCATGTGGGATACAGACATGTGTCATATCAGGCCTGCTGCAGCCCTGGCAGCTCCCTTGGGAACTGAGGCCCCAACACCCTTCAACCTGCAAACCCTGGTCCTCTCCATGCGGTCTCTTCCCTTCACGTTCTTATTTATTTCCACTCAAGAAAAGTCACAACAACTTTGGCTCATGAAAGTGAGCAACTAAGAGACAAAATGTTTTGGGCAGCGACAACACAGAGGACCAGAAGTGCGCTCAGTCGTGAAAGGTTCCCCTCTGACGGGCCACTCCACCCTGGCTGGCCCGGGATTATGTAAACCCGATGACCAACTATGGTGGTTCGACGAAGTCCCCCCAAAAGCTATATCCAAATCCTAATCTCAGTACCTTATTTGGAAATAGGGTTGTAACAGACATAATTAAACTAAGGGTCAGGAGATAAGATCATCTGGTGTCTTCATAAGAGAAAGGAGAAGGAGATTTGGGCCACATAGAGACAGAGGAAAGGCCCGCAGGGGAAGACAATGAAGACAGAGGCAGAGACTGAACAACACGCATACAAGGCAAGGAATGAAGAGAGCCTCCAAGAGCTAGGAGAGAGGCAAGGGACAGATTTTCTCTCAGACACTCCAGATGGAACAGGCCATGCTAAAAACATACCTGATTTTGGACTTCTGGCCTTCAGATCTGTGAGAAGATAAATTTCTGTTGTCTTGTGGTAAATTCTTATGGCAGTTCTAGGAAATCGATGCACCAGCTCTCAGGAGTTCAGGAGCCCGTCCAAGAGAAGGCTCAAGAGACCAGATTCTAGGTCCATCTTGCACAAACCAGTATCTGCTCAGGTCAGGCACCAGCACTTCAGACTCTGCCTCTCAACTAACTTCTCTGAGGGAACATGAATTTGGCAGTCTCTAGGGTACCTTTCAGCATTCAAACATAGATTGTCCTCGATTTATGATGGAGTTATGATCTGATAAGGCCATCAAAAGTAGAAATACTGGAAGTCTGAAATGCACTTAATACAGTGTTCAAAATATGCGGTGGGAGCCTCCCTGGTGGTACAAGGGGTTAAGTCACAGCACCTTGTAGCTGTCCACAGCTACTGCAGCATGAGTTTGATTCCCAGCCAGGAAGGTGACTCACATGGTGCTGCAGACCTCTCCAGACTTGCTTGCTGCTCCCCTCAGCAGTGTATTTCAGTAGATCTGCCTGTTCTGCTCCCCACTCTGTCTCTGGTGAATCCTCTCATCCCTGGCATCTTTGGCCTACAATCCAATTCTTTTTCTATTATTGTTATTTTTAAATATTTATTTATGTGTACAAGAGCCGGGCTACAGGCCAGAGTCACTGGAGGTGAGAGGATTCAGCACAGACAGAGTGGGGAGCAGAACAGGCAGATCAACTGAAACACATTGCTGAGAGGAGCAGCAGGTGAGGCAGGAGAGGTCATCTCCCTGGCCATGTGGGTCATCTCCCTGGCCAGGGATCAAACTCACGCTGTTGTGCTGCAGATGCTTCACAGTGCTGCGCTCAACCCGCTGCACTGCCAGGGAGGCCCCTGTACCTCAGTGCTTGTATGCATAAACAGATCTTTAAAAAAAGTATGCTGGTGACATGAGCTGAGTGTCAGCTGTCTATTCTTGCAGGGGTGATGGTGGTGGCGTGCAGCTCACTGCCACTGTCCTACATCACAAGAAAGAATCAATATTGCATGTCACCTACTGGAAAGATCAAAATTCCAAATTTTAAGTAAAGTTTCGACTGAATGGTATCACTCTTGCTTGTGAAGTTGTAAGTCCAAAAATGTTTTGTTTTGAAAGAGGACACCATGTTCACATAACTTTTATTACAGTATGTAATAAAATAGTTATTGGCATCACTGAGGTTTGTGTCTGCTTTCTTTGGTGGATCATAGGGAGCTGCTGAAGCCACCTAGCACTTGACCATTAAGAACATGGTGCCGCCTTTGTCCAGCCCTGTCAACCAAGATGGGCTCAAAGTCCAAGCGGAATAGACTGAAGGTCTGTTCTGGGATTCCAAGGATGAGCTGGGACAAAGCCAAGGTCAGCACTACTGAGTGTTGCTCTATTGTAGTCTGGTTGTTAACGCTTTCTGTCTAATTTATGTTAAACTTTGAGGAAAAAACATAGTAGATATAGGGTTTGGTACTATCCAAAGTTTTAGGTATTCACTGGGGATATCAGAATGCATCCCCTGTTGATAAAGGGGGAATTACCAAGTGATGCTTTACCAATTTGAAGAGTCAGCAAAGTAATTTTGAAACTTATTCTTTGAAGCAGCGGAACACTTTACATATCAAAAAGAATTTTATGCTAAATCCTAACCTATGGGAATAATAAAAGTAGATCTACTCTGTTTGAAGCATGGTCTCTGACAACCCAGAGTCCCACCCTGTCTCTCATTCTCTCTTTCTCTCCCTCTCCCACTCCCTAGCTTCCAAACACTCACACCACTCCAGAGTCACCCCCATGAATTCTGGGAATTCCAGAACACAACCTGTTGCCACAGGTACTGGGGAACATGCACTGGCCCTGGAATCAGGTAGCTGGACCCTGGCTGCCAACTCCACTATGACCACCAGGCCTTGGGCAAGGAGATTCTTCTCTAAGCCTCAGTCCTGTCATCTGTACAACAGGGAATCTAATTTCCACCCCTTTCGGACTATAGGCACCTTCAGCATCCTCCAGTAGGCCCAGGGTAACTGAGTTAATATGAATTCCTGTGGCTCACCTTTTCTCACTCATGGTTCCTGATCCTTCCCTATCTTGTCAGGAAGAGCTTTCATGGTTCATTCTGTGGCCTCAACTCCACACATGCTCCTAAAATACTTCTAACCATGCCTCTGCACCAGCAGCTACTTCTGTTCAGAGAGCCTCTGCTTTACTCTCCCCGTACTAACAGATACACACACACGTATTTCACGTTCATCTGAAAAACCACTACTCATCTTTCAAGACCACTCCAAATGGCCTGGCAGAGTCAGTGTCTCCTTATTTTTGCCCCCTTGTAATGCTGCTGTATTTACACTTCTCCCACCTATTTCCCTGTTGAGTTCCCAACTGAACTGTGCGTGTTTCAAGAGTGTGACTGTGTGGCAATCCTGTAGGCTGACTAGCCAGCAGCCACAGCCGTGCTTGATCACAGAATCCCAGGTCTGTTTGGGCAGTGGGTGGTGATGAATCGTGCCTGGTCTGAATCCTCAAGGAAATCCTCTTCCTTTGCCAGTCACTGGACCAGAGCATCATGTGACCCCCATCTGGCCAAAACGCTGTAAGAGAGAAGCTGTAAGATAAGCCTGATAAGAGATGTGTACACATAAAGATGTGGTCATGTAAGGAAGAGATGCATGCCAGTTAAGTTGGGGCTAGTTCCATGTATCACCTCCCAAAGTCCACATTTTCCTTATCTGCAAAGTGGTCATAGTAACAGTCTAGATTTTGTAAGTTTAGAAATAACTTTATACAAAATCACCCAGCATAGTGCCAGCCAGGTAGCAAATACAACAAAATCCTCATAATTATCACTTCTGATTATAGAAGTCTTAGCCTTGTGATAGAATTGTGAAACAGACTGATACAACCACTTCTTAACTGAAAAGATCAGAGTGCCTAGTCCAGTAGACCTGGCAAAGCAAATCAGGGATAAATCTGCAGGGTCAGTATGTAAGACCTGATCCCTTGCTGTCGCCCATACTAACTTCCTCCTGGCTAAGAGGTTTAAGGAGACATCCAGGTCAGAGCCACAGCGAGAAGTGACTGAGGGCCTTCATGAAAGCAGCAATAGCTGCTGGTCAATAGCTGCCATTTATTTCAAGGAAAGGAAAAGAGAACTTCGAAAAGCATTTGAGGTTGGATATGTGTCTGAGGTCCTCAGCCTGAATGTCAAGTGGGGGCTGAATAGCAGCTGGACTCTCAGAACCAGAAAGTCCCTCCATGTGCCCCTCCCTCCCCAATGACGTCCTTCCACCTCCCTGTGACACCCCTCCTCAGTCACACTCAGGCTCTGCCTCAGTCACACTCAGCCACACTCAAGTGACACTCAGGCTCTGCCTTGACCAGCCACCTCAACCAGCTTTCTCAAAGAGTTCTCCACACCTCAGTAAAAAACCATTCTCCTGGTTTTTGTTCTGGAAATCAAGCCCCTCTGATATGACAATTTTATCTTTTCTTCTTCCCCCTAAAAAGCCACTTTGTAACAAGCAAATGTTCCCAAACTGTCCTCACAGCTGACATCAATGAAGCTGTCACAAACCCCACAAAGCTCTAGAAGTTCCCAAAACTCAAGCACACTCCAACCCAGCCCCACGCGGGCCAGCATCCTGTTGGTGAGTCTACAAACAGGCAGAATAATTTTTGCTTGTTTTTTTGAAGTTAGGATCAATTCTGGTTTTGGGTTGGCCAGCAGGTTTCAGTTCACTTATCTCCAAATCCGCCCTCCAAAGGAGGAACAAGAGAGTTGCTTCAATGGAAGAGACTGACAGCTTCAAATCTTTGCCTTAAAATTGAATTTTTCAAGGTTACTTCAAAATAGATTTTCTCTATGAACATCTTGAGTGCACATCCACAGGTACATTCATTTGGCAGCTGTTGCGCAGAGACAGTGTCTCTTCCTCTACTCTGCAACTTGGAGCCCCCTCCCACATTAGGGGCGCACACGAAGGGCCAATGAAAGAAGCACTCCTTTCATTGTCAGGCCTGTTAAGAAGTGTCTCTTCTTGTCCTGTCCTGGAGGCTTCCACCTCTCTCATCTTCTGCAGATGAGATGGTGACCCACACAGATAATGTAATGGAGATATGAACCTGAATTTGGGGCGTCTAAGTGGCAGTTAGCATTAGTCACCTGAACTCAAATAAGATTGGTCTCGGGCTGATTTCACATTTACTGGAAGTAGACCATTCACTTTCAGCCCCCTTCTGTCCTTAAAAGTAGGTTGGGGCCTCCCTGGTGGTGCAGTGGGTTAAGCAGCGCACTATGAAGGAAACCACAGCTACTGTAGCACGAGTTCGATCCCTGCTGCCAGCCAGGGAGGGGACCCACATGGAGCGGCAGACCTCTCCTGCTGTGCCCGCTGCTCCCCTCAGCAGTGTACCTCCGTTGATCTGCCTGTTCTGCTCCCCACTCTCTGTGGTGAATCCTCTCACCCCCCACGCCTCTGGCCTGTACCCAGTGCTTGTGTGCATAAATAAATAGATCTTTAAAAAAATAAGTAGGTTGTTGGTGTAAGTTGTTCTTTTCTTGAGCATGAATAGAGCCCCTGCTAGGAGCCACGCACTCTGGGCCTGAGATTAGGGACATGAATAAATCACTCCCCACACCCGCCCTAAAGAACTGTTGATTGGGGCAAGACAGGCAGTCAACAAGGTCTCCTGAACACAGCTGTCTAGATGGCATTAGCAAAGTAATTATCTTAGAGGAATTGTCTCAAAGCTCTTGTTTCAGCGAATTCAGAGCAGTCATAGGTGCTGATGGGAAATGAAGGGCTCAAAGCATAAACTTTCTTTGATCAGATTTAATTGGACAGATGTTTCACAAAATCCCATTCCATTAGGCTATGAACTTGACTCTTTAATTCTGTGTCAAGAGCTCATACTGACCCAGACATGTACAAGAAGACCCCACCTCCAGAAGCACACGTTCAAGTGCAAGTACAAGTAAATAAATTCACAGAAAATATGTTCATCCTCTCATGTCATAAAATAGATTAAATGAGACTTGAGGGGTCACTTTACAAATGCTAGGTTTTGAAAAAAATCATCTGTATTAGTTTGCTTGAGCTGCTATAACAAAGTAACACCAACAGGGTGTTTTAAACAAAATTGTCCCGCAGTTCTGGGAGTCAGAAGCCCGTAGCAAGTTGTAGGCCAGGCTTGTTCCTTCTGGGGGTTGCAAGGGAGAATGTGTTCTCACGCTTCTCTCCTAGATTCTGTAAACTTACTAAAACTCTTTACTGTTCCTGGGCTAGTAGATGTTTCACCTGATGTCTGCCTTCATCTTCACATGACATTCTCCCTATGTGCGTCTCTACATCCAAGCCTTCCATTTTTATAAGGGTGGCATCATATTGGATTAGGAGTCCCCCTTAATCCACCATGACTTTGTCTCAGCTTGATCATTACAAAAACCCATCTCCAAATAAGGTCACAGTCACAGATCCCAGGGGTTACGACTCCAACATGTTGGGGGGAGGAACAACCCAGCCTATAGCAGTACCCAACAGAGGCAAATGTGGGGTAAAACTGATTTGCTTACACAGTGATGTTTGCAGCAGTAAAAATAGCTGTAAAATGTAGGGAAGCAATATGATCTGTCTAACAGTAATTCTCAAGATGAAGATGGCCTTGCCCGCAAAGCTCACTCTCTGGAATGGATCTTAAAACTGCTGTGTAAGTCAAAATGGGGTAGTTTTCTTCCCAGGAGTACAGAGAAGGAACAGAAAGTACTGAAAGCTATAGGTTACAAAACATCTCTAGATCCAAGTCATTTTAATTATATTTAAATATATTTATATATTATAGTACCAATTAGATGCCTCAGGTCCCCAGTGCTCATATTGTATTGCTGTTAGGAGGCTTTAGGTGGGCAAGTTTGAAAAAAAAAATCCATCTTCAGGAAATAATTCAACAGAAGCTGAAACCTCTAGGTACAAAGATGACTGTGGCAGCATAATTGCAATTCCCAAGCTGGAAACAAAGAGCCATTGTTTATTCAGCTAATATTTACTGAGCACCTTCTAGCTGCAGGGCATATGTGCTAGGGGCTGGGGATGCAGTGGGGAAGATCATCCTCGTCCCTCTCTGCTTCCCTTTCTGCCGTTGGCCCCAGTTGTGAATGCTTGAATACATTATATTCTCAACATGTTGGCATAACGTGCGGGCATTAAATTGTAATTAAGAAAGATGTAAATACCATTTAAAATTCATAAAGATTAATCTAGAATGGCATATACACCATACTCGAGCCATCCAGAACATGGCTGCTTGCTGATTTCTGTCTGTTTTATTCACTTCTGCAAGCCTGGCACACAGTATATGCTCAGTGAGACCTTGCTGAACTGAGTGAATGTATGAGCAATAGAAGGTGATATGCAAAATCAAAGAACAAAGGAAGCAAAAAAAAAAAAAACCCACAAAACAATAAAAACATAGTCATGCTTGGATAGTGGAATCATGAATATGTTCTCCTCCTTTGTTCCAAAAATTTCTTTTACACAGTTGTTACTACTGTTTGTTGAAAAGTCAATAAATTCTAAAAAGAGAAACCGAGATGCCTTTAGGACTCAATCTTAAAGAAATTAAAAATGAAAGAACTTTTTCTCTGAGATGTCCCCAGGGCTAGAAGCTGAGACTTGGTTGTTTTTCCCACCTCGTCTACTCCCCAGTCACCCCCAGAGCTAGCGGCAGCAGACAAGCAGGAGGCTATTGCAAAGGGGCAAGCAAGACGTGAGGAGGGTCCAAACGAAGTGTCAGGGTGGCAGGAAGAATGGATTCGGGAAAACTTCTCATCTCTGTGTCCACAGTCTCCACTCCAGTGTCCCTGACGTCAACCCCTGTCTTTCCCTGCTCTGCTAGGAGAGGAGTGGGATTTTTTTTTTTCCCCACATTTGGGTGACTTCTAGACAAGTTCAGAAAAGCTAGTCTTGGACGATGACCTGGTATGATCAACCAGCTGAGTCTAGAAGATAATTTCTACCTTTCCTGACAAAGTATTTCCAAGCAAATAAAACCCAGAATGGGGCCTTACTACCCAGTGGCCCCTGAAGTCATTTGACTGATTTGACTGGACGGCTCTCTCCTCCTCCTTCCTTCCCCCAACATACATGTTACTAATCCTCCCCCAAACTTTACAGATTCTACCTCAGTATATATGACCCAGATCCTTCCACTCCCTGTACCCTGAGTCCAAGGGCCCAGGAATCCTTGAGGGGACTCCTACAGTACCCCTTAACTAGTCTCACCGCTTCTACCCTTGGCCTCCCTGACCCATTCTCTACAGTTTCCAAAGAGATCTTTTTAAAAGCATAACTCGGATCATAAGTCACCTTGAAGTGCCTGCTCCACTTAAGATAAAATATAGAATGCTTAACATGACAGCCAGCTCCATAGGCTGCCCTGCCTCTCTCCAGCACCTCTCCTTGAAACCCCGTCACAGACTCCACTGGTCTTCTTTTAAGCTCCAAAATTAGTCAACATTTTTCATGCCTCAGAGCCCTTGCGCATGCTACCCTCCCTACCTGGAATATTCTCTCTACTTGTTGCCTAATTTTCAGCTCTCACCTTATAGTCATCTACTTAGAAGGGTCTTGTCTAACTTCATATAGGTTAGAATCCGCTGCTGTGCTCTTCAGTAGCACTCAACAGTGTCATACATTACAAATACATACATATATTTAGATATGAAAGGTTCTTTATCTACGTGACTGCTGGTGATGGTTCTTGTCTGTTAATGACTGCTGGTGATGGTTAATGTCTGTCTCGACCATTAGCCTGTAAGCTCTTGAGAACCAAGACACTGTCTGCTTTGTCATCACTTAGACCCATCCAGCAGCTACCTAGCAAGTACCTAGTTCATGGTACATATATTTATCAAATAAGTGATTAAATGAACAAATCCTGGTATCAGTTCAAACTGGTATCAAGAAACCAAGAATTATTTTCTGGTTATGTCCTTAATCTGTTGAATCTAAATTCGTTCGAAAGTTGCATAATGAAGAATAACTGAAGCACATAATTCTTTTGCTAGCAGGAAGGATGTATTCTAAGGACATTCTTCTTGGCTTGACAGTTTATGTCTAGAGGTAGAAATATAGCAAACAATCAGATGTGGCCCAGAGTGCCAGATAGATTGTTTTAAAAACATCATTATATACTTTATAAATTAGGCAATTTCAGGCTGCAAGGAATTAAGACATCCTCAGTTTGTCTCAGCTAATGGGAGATTGTCAGTTAGGACTCTTAATGTGGTATGTTACAGAGGACCCAGCTCAGCAAAAAAAAAAAAAAAAAAAAAATCATGGATGGAGCATGGATGGATTATGCTCAGTGAAATAAGTCAGAAGGAAAAAGAAAAATACTGGATGGTCTCCCTTATAGGAGGAATATAGGGAATCAAGGAAAAAATAAAATAATAATAACATCAACAATAACACAAAAAGACAACAAAGCAACATGAAAATAACCGGACAACTACAGAACACCCTGCAGGGAAGAGGGAGGGACTGGGATCCAGGCAGGGATGGGAAGAGCACAGGGACAATGGCGAAGGTGCAGGGTGAATTGGTGGTGGGAATTCTATGGGGACCACACCCAGAAAAGAAAGCAAACATTGTAAGAAAAAAATAAATAAGAATTATAATATAAAAAAAAGTTTAAAAAATGAGGATTTATTGAATTCGTAACAGAAAATCTAGAGATGAGACAGCTTTTCTTCTGGAAAGGCGCAACACCACACCTAAGGGTCCCAGATTCCTTTTCCAACCTGTCATCCACGCATGGCTTTGCCTTTGCATTGCAGTCACCTAGGTTCTCATTTTATGGAAGTAAGGAGGGCAGCGCTGACTAGACCCCACATCCTCACAGCGCCCGGAGCTCTAGGAGAGCTCATCTCTCTTCCTGAGTCCTCTGCAATGATTCTTAAGCCCGACTGACCAGCAGAATCAAAATGACAAGCTGCTTCCTACCTCCCCATCCCAACGCCACCCAATAAATCTGGTATATAGCCTGAGAACCTGTTATTTTTAAGTTTTTTACAAAAACTATAAAGGAGAACCCAAATTTGTTCCATATTCTACCATTCAGATGACACTGAGTGACGTTTTCTGGTAACAGTGCTGGTAAAGAAAAATGGAAATACCATTTTAAAAAAAGTGCTGGTAACCAAAGCACAAGCAAAAAAAAATCAAAGAATTTTGAATGAAACATTAAAACTTTTCATCTTATCTCTTGCCACTCCCCACCCCCACAAAGGTCACTTTTACCATTTTTTTTTGGTATAATTTTCATTAAAAAAGAATTTGTGCATTCACCAAAATATATAGTGTATCACTTTAAAAAACTTATTTATGAAAAAAGAATCACACTGTTTATACCCTTTTGCTTCTTGCCTTATTTCTTTACAAGAAATATAACTCCAAGACTTGGGCTATTAGCAAATGGAGTTCCTCTGAAACCTTTTTAAAAGATGGAAGAACATAACCACAGCTCACTTAACCCATTCTCTACTGATGGATATTTAGGTGGTTTGGTACACAGCTGATGCTACAGTGGACATTCTTCTTCATCTACCTTGACCTTCTTTGAGGGGAATAGCACAGAGCTAGCTCCTAGCAGTGGGATTGCAGGGTCAAAGGTTATCCATATTCAAAATATGTTGATGTAAGCTAACTTTCTATTGCCATTTTAAAATTGACAAATACTGCTTTAATTATATATGATTGTACCAAGTAGGAAGGGGTATGGGAATCTGTGCTTTGAAAGTTCACTCATATTCTGGAGCTAATCCAGGTGTGAGAACTACTGCCTCCCTCCCATTCTTTAAAGGTCCCACCAACGCTGAGCTCATTTTCACTCCCGAGAAATTATTGAGGGGTGAATCGTCCTTATACGCTCACCGGCACTGGGCATATGAAACTATGAATTTTGTCAATCAGATTAATGGAAAGTGGTCTGGCCTTGTAATACTCTGAGTAAGTCTCAACAACTCTCATATTTTGGGGGCATTGGTATTTCTTTTTCTTGCTCTGCCAGTTTGGATCCTCTGCCCAACATTTATTACGTTGTGTTATTTATAGTAGTGTTTTACAAGTTAATTAAATTAGCACTTGTTCATCTCTGTTCCAAATATCTTCCCCTGTGTTTATTATTTTTTCTGACTGGTTCATGAGTCCATTTGTTGGTTTTTTAGCTATGAAGAAGGTTTTTGTTTTGTTCTATTCTAATGTGGATACATTTTAAAGTCTTTTGCCTTTATGATTTTTGAAGGGATCTATTTTTAAAATGTACTCCAGTGATTCTGCTAGTTTGTTAGTTACTTCCTTACAAGTCATAAAGAAGAGGATACAGCCCCTAAACTTACAGGGTTGACATCTGCATAGGAGAGAGAGGGTCATACATAAAAGAGTGAAAAAGGGCATCACGTGAGAAGTTTCCAATGAGCAAGGCACTTACCTGCCTCCCAAAGTCTGCCCAGTCCACAGTCTGCTCCCGGGGGGGACTCCCATTCTGCGATCCTTGTTGAGGAGGAGTGGGAGATGCCAGAAGGCAGAGAAAAGTCAGGGATACAGAACATGGGCCCCGTGCACAGGGCAGTGGAAGTAAGGCCCACAGCTGACTGGACGCAGTAGGCAGGCTAGCTTCCGGTCACAGAGCTGGCTTGGACACCATCAGTCCCAACCAACTGCAGGTATCTGGTATAGGCTGACCCTGCCTTTCCCTGGACATGCCCTGGGCTGGCGTTTCTTACCTCTGAATATTTTCTCCAACCTAAGACAATCAAGCAAACAAATAAGAGCTCTTGGGTCAGTTTCTTCTTCTTGCCACCCAAAGATCCTGATTAATGTGGAGCTGTAAGAATTCAGAGAAAGGCTGTATCTCCATGGGTTTGGAAGGGGGAGACATAAAATTTCATGGGGAAAATTAGAGAGAGAGTTCTAGCAGAGGACCTTTGGAGAGAAGACACTGGTTTTCTATCAACTCTCTATCCCTCATGCCTTCCAGAATAGGGTCTTAGGCTAGATCTATCTCTAAGCAATCAGTGAGAAAGGATTTGAGTTGGGCTTGGAAAGACCAAGGGTGGGGATCATTTCTGCATTTTTCCTGTGAAGAATACCTGACATGTAGTGAGTGTTCAGAGGTTGTCTTGAATGTTGAGGGAAGGAGGTGAGTATGTGAACAACAGTACAGAGGAGAGACTGTAAAAGCCATATTCACAGGTCAGTGAGAGTGGCCTATTTAATGAAAGATTTTATGAGGAAAACAAATGGAAAAGCAGATTAAGGGTCTCAAATACCAGGCTATGGAATAGGTCTTCAGTCTCTCTACAGTGTGGAGTCAGAGATGACTTTGTCCAGAAGACACACTCAGGTTGTGTTTCGGGAAAACTTGCCTGAGGAGAGAAAGCTGGATGGATCCCAAGTTAAGAAGAAATTCAAAAACATCCAGACCAGAGAGGGTTAGTCCATTGACAATAAAAATGGAAAAGGGACAGATTCAAAAAATTTGGCAAAGGAAGAACTGAAGGGGCCTCATGGTGGATTTGTCCTGGAAAGGAGCAGGGTGGGAGGAGAAAGGGAGAGATGGAGGAGAGGAAGGAGAGAAAATGAGAGGAAGAGAGGCACAGATGGGTCTGGATGACTGGGACCTTGTAAATGAATGGCTGCACTTACCTTTCCCCCCTATATAGACAACCCTCCTCATAGCTCCCCAGTCCCTAGAATGTGTTACTATATTCTTCTTAACCCCTCTCTAGTCTCACACTTTGCCTTCTTTGAGCTCTTGGATGCCAAAGACAAAAGACCAAGAAGCAATTATATAGGCAGAAACTACATTTTGGGCCCAGGTATGTGCTGGGGCTCACGGAAGCAACAGGGTTAGCCAGGGTGGAGGAAACACAGAGAAGCCACATTTCTACTAGGACAGAAGGAAGGCTGGAGCACATCATGAAAGGCCTCAAATACCAGGCTGAGCTTGGATTTTTTTCTGCAGGAAAAGGGGTCAAGCTTGGAGTTTGCAGGGAAGGAGTTTAAAATTGTAGCCAGCTCTGGGAATCATGGATTGATAGAGTCCAGAGGCAGAGAGAGAGGGTTTAGGATGCTGTTCAGCTGATAAGCAGTAAGACTACAGTAGTGGCAGTGGAAGGAGGAGGCTCAGTACAGGAAGTGGGGTCAGGACTTTGTGACTGGCTAAAGAGGGAAGGACTAGAGATGACCCAGAGGCCCCACAGTTCCACCAACTCCAGGCCTCTGGCAAGGCAGCTCCCAACATGTAGGTGCTCTGCCAGTGGGGTACTGAAAAGGACAAAGGTAAAGGGTGTCCTTCTTGCTGCTTTTTTCCAGATTGGGTCTCAGCACACCTCACTGGTCTGATGGGAGAATCTATAGATCTCTGCCTCTGTAATTCAGTATCATTAGAAGGTGCAAAACCATGTTTCATGTGTTGGGGAGGTCTGAGTAACACACTACTGTGAGCTTAACTACCCTACTGTGGGCTTAAATCCCAGTGTTTGCTGCCAAGGAGAGAACCTGAGCTCTTACATGAGGCACCACTTACTGGACGGGTCATTCTCGAAGCCTGGGAGGACTCTACCTGAACTTCACTGTGTGCAGTCACCCAAGCTAAGGATTCCTTCAGGAGCCTTACAATAACTGTGTCCAAATTCTGACATTCAGCTTTCCATACACTCAAAAGCTAACTCTTTGGACCTTTGTGTTTCCAAGAAACTTGAGCTCATTATACAGAAAAGTCAGTAATCTCCAAGTTTTCATCATGGACAAGAGTGACTGATTTCATAGCACCAGCCAATTCCCCTTCACTGCTGGCTCTGTCCATCAGTATTTGGTCTTGCTCAAGCTTATTTTCTTTTCTAATACAAAATGAAGTTATATTTAATACACTCAATGAATCCAATAAGAGTTATGTAATTATGAATCTAAGAATTTTATGGAATTATGAAGCATCATAACCAAATCCACCACCCAACTTAAGATCTAGTCTTCCCAATACTGCTAATAGTGCCTGTGCACAGTCTTCTGCTGGTGTCGCTGTAATTTCAACATGTGTTCGTCTCTCTGCCTTCTCCTCCATTTGACTCAGTCTTTCTGAAGTCTCAGAATGCTTCAGCCTCCAACTCCACAGCACCTGGAGTGTCCCCAACACAGCATTCAGTACACAATGAAGCATGATGAGAATCAGTAACAGAGTACTCAGGCTTTAGAAATAAATAAGTAAAATTATAGCATACTGTTTTAATCATGGCAACTCATGCAATTTTGGTGCAATTAACCTTTTATTCCTACTTATATTTTAGTGTTGCCACAAATATGCAAATTTGTGCTAATTGTATAGTGAAGTAAATTATCCATTGCATTTAAGGAAGCACTCAAGCAAATTTTTAAATGAGATCATGGTTCTAACAAAGAGTTACAAAAACAGACTTAGAAAGAGAGTCCCCTAAATGCACAGTAAACTTGACCTAGATACACAAGTCTACGGAAAGTTTTCCTGAACATGTGTTGAGAGGTTCTGAGGTTCTGAATATTTTATCCTCAGTTCCTGCTGAGCCTTCTGGAATTCAGATCAGACCTGTATCTCTGGATCTGCCGGGATACAAGAGGGGCTGCTCATGTGCTAAAGCTCCCAACGTATAGACTAAGCCAAACCTTAATCCCTTGGCTCTCCAGAAAGACAAGTCAAGTTATGGTAACTACTGATTATCATGTGTTCCTTACACTGTTATTTCATAATCCTGTTGAAACCATGATCCACCTAGCCAGTTTCAGGCCAAAAGACATTGTCCAACAACACTAATAACTTCAAAATAATTGAATTTCTTTATATGCATTTCTTAATATAGTAACAGAGTAGGCCTACAGGAATACTTCTTAAAATCTCCTTCAGATTCCTAAAAAATTAAGACTGGAAATACTATATGATCCAATTATCTGTGTATTTTTCCAAAGAATATATAAATACTAATCTGAAGAGATAGGTGCACCCCAAGTTCATTACAGCAGTACTCACTACAGTCAAGAGTGGATCAAGAGGATGTGGTGTACATACACAGTGGACTACTATTCAGCTATTTTTCACAAGATGAAACCCTATGATTTGTGACAGTGTGGATGGACCTTCATGGTGATTTTCTTAGCAAAATAAGTCAGATGGAGAAAGACAAATATTATATGACTTCACTCACAACTGGAAGATAAAGAAACAAAACAAAAAACATATTCTTAGATTATAAGACCAAAGTGATTACTAGAAGGAAAGGGGGAACTGGGGTGGGTACATTGTGTAAAACAGTTGAATGTACGGTGATAACTGGAAACCAGGCTTTTGGTGATGAGTATAATGTAACATATACAGGCGCTGATACATAAGTCTGTATGTACATAAACCTGAAGTCTATCCAATGCTATATATCGGTGTTACTTCAATTAAAAAAAAAAAAATCTCCTTCCCTTTTCCATTTAGTTCTCCTGCACTCCAGCATTACTTTCCTGAAGAAATCCCCAGCCACTGGCTGAACGTGCAAGGATGCTCTCCACTAAAGGCGTTAGCCTGCGCAGCGCACAGAGCAGGGAGCAGAGGCGCCTGGGGTGCAGAGCCTCAAGGGTGGGCAGGGGAAGGGAAGTCTGGGACACTCGGGCATGACTCACTTTTTCCCTGCTCACTAGTATCTCTCATTGGTGTGTCAGGCCAGCAGCCGTGGCAGTGGGAAAGCCAGCAGTCCACAGAGGGAACTCCAGCTGTAGACGCACAGGTTGGTTAGACCTACCTTGCCTTAGAACGGCACAAATTAGCTGGCTGTGGAGCTCCCCGTGCTAGCTCCCGTGATGAAACCTGTCACCAGAGACAGCATCATCAGATCTAGATGAAAGCCAAGGATGGAAACATCACCAACAGATAAGCTTTTTAATAGACCTGAGGAATACGCTCCTCCCTGAGTTTTCTCTAGCCAGTGCCTACTTCCACTCCCACCAGTCATCTCTCACCTGTGTCTCTTCCTTCCTATGTGTCCTGTGAAAACAAATTTTAATGAAGCACCCAGACAGGGTTCAGAATAAACCCTCAGATTCGTCTTTTTAAATGAATCAGCCAGCCTTCAAGCCAGGCCTCACCTCCTACAGCTCACCCACTCAGCAGTATTGTTCCTGCCCTCCGCCAGTGTTTCCCGGGTGCTTTCTAAGAGAGAGATGCACAGAAGGAAAGTTTAGTGGCAATCAGGAAGATGAAGGGGACTGTGAAGAGCACCTCTCTCTTCCACACACCAGAGTGTGATCTTATCCAGACTGTTTCTTCCTCAAAGACAAACTGTTCTCGACTGGCTTTCCAGGTTAGTCTAATCAAGAGTCCACACACAATCTTGGGACTGTCAAAACAAGACCCACAGACCTGACACAAACAATTAACATAAGTGAAGGCAGCCCACCGCCACCGCATCCCTCCCAGATGTCTCCTCAACACCCCAGCAGGAGCCTGGCCCTCTCGGGTCTGCACCATCGCCACAAGCGGGTCCTTGTGCTGGGGACTCCTGACATTAGGCTGGAAGCTATAATTACCCAGTGTATAATTTGGTTGCTAAATGGATTGTTTACAAAGGTGTGCATGATGAAATCACAGGCATGGCAGCGCGCTGAGACTGAGACAAGCAGTTGGGAGGAGGCCGCCAGCCAGTCATTAACGGCCGCACCTCCCTCCAGACTCCCACCTGCCAATGCAGCCGCTGCCTACTCTGACCTCGCTGACTCACCTGGGCCTCAGGCTCCATGACGTTCGGAAATACCTGGCCATCCTCCCTCTGGTGTCATCAGGTAATAAACCCCAGCGGAAGCTGACTCCCCTTGGCACAGGACAGGCGCTGGAGCTCTGTTATTCCACAGGCCCCCACAGTTAGCATGAAAGGAAAATGAGGACAACGGGAGTCCCAGCACTCTGACAGACAAAGGGGGCGGTTAAAGTCATGGGTGTATTCCAGGTTGGTGCTCTGAGGGCCGCTGGAGGCATTAGACCTGGAACCTGCGCTAAGTCCTTTTGTTACCCACAACTGACATAATGGAACTGGGGACTCTCTCACTGCAAGGAACCTAACAGGAAGGTGAAAAGTGAAACAAAATGACGTGGCTCCTGGTCAAGGGCCTCCTGGGAACCTGCAAAAAAAAAAAAAAAAAAACAGACACAAAATATGAATTATGGGTTCGACATACAAAGGCCTGAGAGATCAGATCATATCTCAGGTGGAATACACTTTCCCAACAAAACACTATTTTGAAATAAAACAAAAAACTTCAACTTCGTCAATGTGCACTTATGTCAAAGGGTTTTTTTTGAGTAAAAGAATTTACCAAGAAATAGTCTTTCTAGCGCTCAAGAATCTAAATTTTGGAAAGACATGAGTCTGTTAGAGAGAATCTAACATCTAGAGAGGGAGGACTGGATGAATGAAGAAAGTGTAAAGAACTCAAACGTAGTCACTCCACACAGAATCAGGGAAGAGGGGGTTTGATTTTCATAGTACCCTTGATGTTCTCAGAAATTCTAGCATGATTTCTGAATGACTAGGGTTTTTTTTCTAGACCTTGTCCCAGGGGGTTAGTTCATAAAGCCCTGAGATAGTAGTAACATGAATTTCATCTGCTAAGTGGCCAGAGACCCACAAAAAAGGATGGCAGCTGAGTGATCACTAAATGAGCCCTCTCTCGGCAACAGCCACATGGAAGGACTATGCAGAGCATGCACACACACGCACACACGCACCGATACTAGGCATAATGGAAAAGCTGAGCACCTTGTGCAACATCACACTGGACTCCACGCTCAGAGAACTCACCCATGTGAGTCCTAATCAAGGAAGTTCTTGCTAAGAGTATGGATATGATAAAATCTGGTGAATTCTGACTAAGCTTAGGGTTCATAACAAGAGAGAGGACAACTTTACATTTTGTCAGGGAGCAAATTAATATTCCCAGGACCCTTCCATCCTGGCAGCAAGTGAGGAGCCTCAGATTGTTCAGAAACCCTCTCTGCTCAGGGGCCTGTCCCTCTTCTTCCCCGAATGACTAAACACCAGACAGGCTTTCCACACTGCAAATAGAAGGGACAGCCCTCTAGTCCTGCCAACTGCCTGCCTGTTCCATTTGGCCTGTGTGCTGACTCTGAGTTTGGGGCCCAAAACCCTCCAGTCTTTTCTTTAATGAGGTGGACAGGCTGAGTGTAGTTTAGCCCATAAAAGGAGTGGGGTCCCGGCCAGAGTCAAAAGGGGAGCAGCAGAGAAATAGACATCCTGACCCTTCTCTTCCCTAATGGTTAAGCCTAGTAGAAAGCAAGAAGCAAGAGGCCTAGGTTGGGGAGGTGGTAGGGGGCTGGGCACAGTACACAGGGAAGAACCCCAGAGTACTGAGTAGGGTGGAGAAGGGCCAAGAATGAACAGGGAGTTGGGGGTAATTGGAGACCATTCAGTACAGATGGTGAAATGTAGAACCAGATTGGGAATAACTGTAGCATTCCATTTTCCCCAGTGAACATATGAACGCAGAGCACTTGGTGTAGAAAAGTCAAGCCTAATAGAATTGTTGGCTATAGCACACTCGAGACTGTCCAGGAGCATCATTGCAAGTAATGCTTAAACCAGCTATTGTCTGCCCCTACCATTCCCCCACAAAACTGGAGGAGATATGGCTGCAATCTGCAGCCCCCACTCACCCTCCTTGCCATAGCCCAGGAGAACAAATGAATGAGAATCTGTGCAAATCATTTCTAGAGCAACATCCTGATGCCACACAGCTCCAGTTCCTACACCCACAGCTCTGAAGTACATACCCTGGAGAATCTGGGAAAAAAAAAAACAAAAAAAAAAAACAAGCATTTGGTTTCACATACATTTTTCATCCTGGTCTCCATAGATGGCCTCTCTTTTTTGACAGTATGCATATAACTCAATGGACTGCCAGTATAATCAGCTGAGACTTTGTTCAGCAGCTGGAAAGAGAGAGGCTATCTTTGGGAGGTCGGGAGTTAGAGAGCTGGGGAGTCTGTGGAGAGGAGGAGAGGAAAGAGATTGGAAGTGTGTGCAATTCCAAAGAGAACAGCCACTGAAGACTCACATTCTGATAGAGCAAAAAGAGCTCTTAATAAGAATAGCCATTTAAGCTTCTCTCAATTATGATCCCTAGATTATAGACAGCTCATTACCACCGCCACCCCCCCCCCCCAAAAATGATTTTTTCATGAGAGTCAGAACAGTCGGTTTCATTTTGATTGAAGAAAGTCAACTCCGAGAATGACTGACTGCATCCTTCATTCAAACTAAATCAGGAGCCTCTCAGTCTGCAGACATTTTGTCTCCTCCCTGCCTCTACCCAGGGCTCCATCTAGCGGTCTCCAGCCCATACTACACTCTGCACCCAGCTTTTTAAAAGAAGCCTTTTCTTGCAAAAATCTGGTTTCATAGAAAATCATAAGACTTGATAGAAAAAAATTGGCCTCTATAATAGACATCTTTCAAAAGTGGTTGAGTAATAAAGACTTCCCATTTATCGGATTTCACACATGATGTTGCTTGAGCTAAACTAAAGACTCATGACTTAAAAACAATGAATAGGCAGAGTACAGAGTGTTTAGACAATTTTCTCATGGCTGTCTTTTCAGAAAAGAGCTTATTTATGTGCACAGAAAAAGACTCCTGATTTCCGTATGGAACAGCAGTGCACATTTTTCAAGTGGGGTGTCACACAGGCAAAATTTATTTGAGCCCCTTCTGTGGACTGAACTGTGTGCCTCTCACCCCCTTTCAATTAAGTCCAAACCCCCAGTGCCATAGATGTGACCACATTTCCAGGTGCGGTAATGGAGTTAAATGGGGTTTCTAAGGTGGGGTCTAATCCAATCTGACTGGTGTGCTTACAAGAAGAGGAAATCTATATACAGACTGCACAGCACAGAGGAGAGACAATGAGTGAGCACTGCCAGGCTGTCTGGGAACCCAGGAGAGAAGACTTCGGGAGAAACCAACTCCAGACTCACGTTGATCTGGTGCTTCCAGACTCCAGAACTGTAAAAAAATAAATATCTTCTGTTTAAGCCTCCAGTCTATGGTATTTCGTTATGGCTGCCCTAGCAAACTAATACAGCCCCTAAACTGCACCCCTCCTTCACTCCTTTAGGAGCCCCCAGCCCTACCCCCATCCCCAAAAATTAGTACACCAGAGAAAATGTTAGTTATGTAGGTTGCAAATGTGACCACTGTAAGTCCTGCATTTCCACATTTTTTGCCCAATGAATCCTGACCCCTAAGTGTTGGGCACTTTAGCCTTGGGAGCCCCCGCTGCCCCTCCTCGCTCCCATTCACAGCGGAGCTATTGAGAGTGACGGGTATGCTGGAACTGGGTATGCACGTGGAGGTTTAGAGGAATCAGCTCCACCACCACCCTCAGTACAAGTTGGGTGCACGATCTGCCACTGACCGACGACTAGGTAAGCTTTGGCAGTGTCTGCACATCTCTGAGCCCTGATTCGTCTCTGTAAAATAGGGGTGAGAAAAATCAAAGTGCTATTTGGGACGAGGCGTAGCACTCCCTCCGGCACAAAACTGCTCAGTGCACCTCCACCAGCCGCTCCCTCACGAGAGGGCAGGCGAAGCGTGGAATTCCCAAGCCAGGGGCAGAAATGCTCGGGGAAACCCCTTATCTTGTGCAGATGGGGGAATGCCGCGTTTTAAATACCCGGTTCTCCGGCAGCCCAGTGAAGGCCCGGATAAAAGCCAAGTTTACAAAATTGCTTCCAGTGACCTTTGATTTCAAAAGCCCTAGTGAAAGACAGCTCTCCTGTCTTTCTAGAGGCTAGAGGCTTTGAATAGAAATTTAGAAGCAATGTTTAAGGCGCAGAGTACAGGGCTGCGGCGGAAGGACATGGAAAGCCAACAGCTGCGAGGAGCCAGACTCCTCGGAACCGCAGCGCCGACTCAGCCATTTCCAAGTGAGATCAATCCTCAGACAGGGCCATTTCCTCCTCCCGGCGCTGGAGGGGGTAGGGAGGCCCGCCCCGCGGCTGCTGGGGCCATTAGTGACTCTGTGACCCATTCACGGAGGAGCGCGTCACCCCCGCGCACTGCCAGGCGCTGCGCCATCCATCACCCGTCCGCCTGGCCCTGTCGCCCGTCGCCCAGCCCTGCGAGGGCCCCCAGCTCCGGCGCCTCCTGCTCGCTCTGCAGGGCCGAGGCAGGGTCAGCTCACTTTGTCCTTGCTAGTAGGAGTCTCCTGGCAGTGACTTAAATGCACACAGGGCGTCCCAGCGCACCTGTCGCACCCAGGTGCTGGTGCCCCAGCCTGCGCCCCAGACAGAAACACGGCTCCCCCTGGCGGACGCCAACTCCGCAGAGCTTCCAGGGCTATTTCGTGGTTTTCTTCTTCCTGCTGAGGGGCAGGGGGCGGGGGCGGGGGCCCGGGGTCTGGGACAGGGGCTGAGACAGGGGGGTGCTGGTGGTTCTTCAGCCAAAAAGGGAAAACCACACATAGAAAAACTGTTGAGGGATTTTTCCCATTGGATGTCTCAAAGGTTTCAGTAGCAATATTCACTTAGGGTAAAGAATAAAAGATCAGAAAAACAATTAAAATTCAATAAAAACGAAAAACGGGCCAGGTCAGAGAAGTGCAAAGAATGCTATGTAACTGAATGCTGTGGTCCAAACAGCACAAGAATACTCAGTGTTCCGTCTGTATTTGTCTGCCAGGACAAATAGAGCAGTGTTGGCGCTCCCTCCTGGAATCAAGTATACTTTGGCAAGGAATGAATGTGTTACAAATGCAACTTGTGTTCTTAAGAATATTGCATATATAACACTGACACTCACAAAGGTTTATGTCTGAAAAAGAAATGCATAAAGTAGGGTCAACGAATAAGAGAGCTAAATTAAAGTTTCGTAAACTTAGAGGTTTTCATTTGGTTGGTTTAATGGAAACACATGATGGGCAAAATGTATTTATATGAACATCTGAAAAAGCTGTAACGCTAAAAAGCAACCCTAAACCAGCCCTCTATTTTATTTCCTTTAGAAACATACAGAAGTGGGTAATGGCTAGGATTTCACCCGTGGGATCAGGGTGTTGATCCCTGTGAGGAGAGGGGGAGGACATTTTACTAATTTACACTAACAGTGGACATGTGTGCTGTCAATTGTACACAGTGGCCAAAGCAGCTTGGGTCTTCAGATGTTTCTGAATGACACCATTGGCAATGGAATTGTTTATCTGCCAACTACATAGCCAGACATAAACCTTTTGGACCAAACCAACAAGGTCAGGATGTGCCCCTCTGAGCCTGGGGTCCTTGATTCTAAGGAAACCAGCAGGGCAAGAGGAACTAATAGGGAGGGATAAGGGTCTCCAAGAAAATCTGTTAGCATTTGACAAGGTGGAGTCCATCTTCTGCCCTTCCTGGGAGCCCAATGTGGTTGGTCCAGGCTTGCTTCTGGTTGGGCAGAGCAAGGCTGCACTTCCTGCCTGGAGAAAGCCCCCACTTACCACTCACTGTGCTTACCTCACACAAATGACAGGTCTGAGTCAGGAGCCAGTTAGAAGAAATGGAAATTCCTTGGACCCTAGAAGTTGAAATGGATCTGAGTAGGTAAACTCAGAAGTAGAGGAGGAAAGTGATCTTAATCCTACATAATTTGGATGATATGTGATATACAAAATGTTTCTCCTTTTGAGGAAAGAATATGCGATGGAACAAGAACAGCTTATTCAATAAATGGTGCTGGCAAAACTGGTCGACCACATGCAAGAAAATGAAACTAGACCACTACCTTACACCATGCACAAAAATCAACTCAAAATGGATAAAAGATTTGGATGTAAGACATGAAACCATAAAATACATACAAGAAAACATAGGTAAAATGCTTCAAGACATACATCTCAGTAACGACTTTGAAGACGCATCCCCCAAAGCAATAAAAATGAGAGAGAAGATAAACAGATGGGACTATATCAAGTTAAAAAGTTTCTGTACAGCAAAAGAAACATTAACCAAAATGAAAAGACTCCCCACTGATTGGGAAAAAAAAATCTTTACACCTCATACAACTGACAAGGGTCTGATCACAAAAATATACAAAGAATTCATAAGACTCAAGAAAATCAAAGCAAACAACCCAATCAAAATGGGCAGAAGAACTTAAACTCTCCAAAGAGGACATACACATGGCCAACAGACATATGAAAAAAATGAGAACATCTCTCATTATCAAGGAAATGCAAATTAAAACCACAATGAGGTACCACCTTACACCAGTAAGAATGGAACATTAAAAAATCAACAACATTAAATGTTGGGGAGGATGTGGAGAAAAAGGAACCCTAGTACACTGCTGGTGGGAATGCAAGCTAATCCAACCACTATGGAAGGCCATATGAAGGTTCCTTAGTCTACTAGAAATGGAACTACCATATGATCCAGCAATCCCACTCCTAGGAATCTACCCAAAGGACACAAAAACACCGATCCAAAAGAGCACCTGTACCCCCATGTTTATTTCAGCACTATTTGTAATTGGTAAGACCTGCAAACAACCCAAATGTCCAAAAGTAGATGACTGGATCAAGAAGATGTGGTACATATGCACAATGGAATACTATTCGGCAATCAAAAATGATAAGCTAGGGCCATTTATAGAAACATGGATGGAGCTAGAAGGAATTATACTCAGTGAAACAAGCCAGAAGGCAAGTGAAAAATGGCTTCACTTTTAGGAGGAATGTGAAAGAACAACTACAACAAAAAATAAAAAAGAAGAAAACAAAAAACAAAAAAAAAACAAGAGAAAGTTCAAGGAAATGGGCAATTACAACCAAAACAAACAAACTCAACAAGATCAAAAGGTTAAAGACAGACCAAAGGAAATGTGGTGGGAGGTGGGGGGTGTGTGAGGAGAGGCCAAAGAGGGGGAGGAGGGCACAAAGAGCACAAGGGTCTGAGGTGATGGTGCACGGGTGAAATGGTGGTGGGAACTCCCTGGGGACTACAAATATTGTCAAATACAATTAAATTAAATAAATCTAGTGAGAAAAAAAATGATCCTCCTTTGTCTTAAGCTTTTCATTCAAGTCATCAAGTGTTTACAAATGCTTTTCATTTTTGAGAGAAAATGGAGTAATTGTAAGATCAGGAATAAAGAAAAGAAGGTGATCTCCTATCAGCTTATTATTGATGAAAGAATAATTTTTCTTCTCTAATTGAGGCTATGCAATGTCAAAGTGAGCCAGCATCTATTGTTCTGTAGTAAGTACTAAACTCACTGTGGCCAAACAGTCTGAGAGGAAGCAGTGGAAGTCCTGTCATTTTGTTCATGTGGAGATGTAATACAACTATACTTTACAGCAGAGATTTTCAAAGTGTGATTCCAGCCCAGCAGTGTCAGCATCACCTGGGAACTTACTCGAAATGCATATTCTGACTCTAAATCTGATTCTAGATCTGCTAAGTCAGAAACTCTGGGGGTGAGATGCAGCCATCTGTGTTTTAACAACCCTCAAAGCAACTCTGGTGAACCTCAAAGTTTGAGTTTGAGAACCTCTGTTCTATGTCATATCTTCTTTGTGTCAAGTATTTAACTTTGATTCTAAAGTCAGAGTTTAACTCTATGAGTAATGGGTTTTAAAATAGGCTTTGGAATGTGGGAAATAAAATTTGGTGAATACAAAATTATTAGTACCAACTCCTACACAGTCAGTGTAAGACACCCTACATAAATTAGCATAGGTCTATGAGACAGAGAGAATGAAGAAGTGGAATAGGTTTAATGGAACTTGGAGAGATGTTTCTGCTGTTGGGTATCCTCATTAACTTCACAATCACAGTATCGTAAAGTGGCAGTTTTTAAAATCAATGTGAAAAATCGACTGTGTTTTTACATGCAAATATGAACTAGAAGAGAAAGAAATGTAGAAAACAATTCCATTTTCTGTCACAGCAAAAAGAACTAAATACCTAATGTAGTGCCAAGAGGGCACGGGGCAGCTTCTCTATGATCCGAGCAGACAGTTTGAGGAGGAGTCCTGGAGCCCTTGGTGACTTTTTTAGGCTTTTATTATAAGGGGCGGCCAGGTACATAGCAAGCAGGGGTTTGGGGGCCGTGGTGTGGGGCTTTGGAATGTGGGAAATGCCCTAGGCGCATCTTACTATACCTGGGCTCTCTAGCCTCTCGTGCCTCTGCTTCTACCAGTGCTTCTCTTTCTCTCTTCTCCACTTTCTCTTCTGGCATCCTCATGACGCCACCCTCATAGGGCTTGTGTCTCTGCCCAATGCACCCACTTGCGCATGCCCACTGAGGCACGCGTGCAGAATCACAGGTGTCCATGTTCAACACCAATGGGGGGAGGGCGGAAAAGCTTGATCACTTTTCCCTTTACCCTACACCTAGAATAAACTTAACAACGGAAGTGAAGGACCTGGATAATGAAAACTGTAAGACAGTGATAAAAGAAATAAAAGAAGACACAAAGAAATAAAAGGATATTACCTGCTCATTGACTAGAAGAATGAATATTGTTAAAATGGTCATCTTACCCAAAGCAATATACAGATTCAATTTAGTTCCTATCCAAGTTTCGATGGTATTCTTTCAACAAATAGAATAACACTGGGCCTCCCTGGTGGTGCAGGGGTTAAGTCTCAGCTCTATCAAGTTATTGCTAGCAAAGCTATCACCAGCCACTGCAGTATAAGTTCGATCCAGGGAGGTGACCCACATGGTGCAGCAGACCTCTCCTGTCTCGCTTTCTGCTCCCCTCAGCAGTGTATTTCAGTAGATCCACCTGTTCTGCTCCCCATTCTGTCTCTGGTGAATCCTCTCACCACCCCCACCTCTGCAAGGCTGGCCTACAACCCAGCTCTTATATGCATAAATAAAATAAATCTTTTAAAAATTAGAACTACATTAGAGAAATGTATATGGAACCAAAAAACACCGTGAATAGACAAAACAATTCTGACAGAAAAAAAGAATGGAGGTATTACATTCCCAGACTTCAAACTATACTACATAGCTATAGCAATCAAAACATTGGTAATTAAATAAAAATAGACACAGAAGCCAATGGAATACATTTGAGAATCTAGATATAAACTCACATTTATATGGACAGTTAATCTATGTAAATGAGTCAAGAATATATACTGGAGAAAAGAAAGTCTACGCAAAAAATGGTGCTGGGAAAATTGGACAGCCACATGCAAAAGAATAAAATTAGACCACTATCTCACACCATACACAAAGAATAAATCAAAATGGATTAAAGACTTGGATGTAAAACTTGAAATACATGGAAGAAAAGATAGCCACAACATTCTACGACATCAGCTTCAGTAATGTGACTCCCAGCAACAAGGGAAACAAAAGCAAAAATAAACAAATGGACGATGTCAAACTAAAAAGCCTCTGCATAGTGAAAGAAACCATCATTAAAACAAGAAGACACCTTACAGAATGGAAGAAAATATCTGCACATGGCTGATAGTCAAGATTTACAAAGAAACTCATACCTCTCAACAAAAAGAAAACATCCCAATCAAAACATGGGCAGAACGACAGCAGAGGTTCTGAACCATAAACTGACTTTGTCAAGCCCTTACTTCCCTTAATTATGTATTTCAATGTATTAAAGAGCTAAATTTCCTTAAATTATGTTTTCTTATTCTATGTGTTTTCTAAAGGAGTTCTGTCATTTTACTCCTTTGACTAGCTTCCTGACTATACTATGAGATCCCTGAGATGAAAATGTTAAAACCTCAGCAGTTAGAGAAGAAAATGCTCATGAAATGTTAAATGTTTGAAAAAGTGAATGAGGAAATAAAGTGGCAGGATAATTTAATGAGCCCTTAATTCATTTTTTTATGTTGTGGGGGAAAATAGCATTTTGTTTTGTCTTTAAATTTTTCTCTTTTTAGGTCCCATAAGTAGTCAGGAATGTCTTTCCTGGCTCAGCTTTCCTTCCTGGTTTTTAAATATTCCTGGAGTCATTTACAGAATTTAGCAAAAGGAAAGTAGAGAGGTTGAAAAAAAAAATGGGTGGAAGAGCTAACTAGACACTTCTCCAAAGAAGATATACAGATGATCTGATGATCTACAGACATGAAAAATGCTTGTCATTACTGATCACCAGAGAAATGCAAATTAAACAACAATAAGACAGCACCTCACACCAGTGAGAATGATCCACATCAGAAACAGTACTGGCAAGGGAGTGGAGAAAAGGAGTCCTTGAACACCATTGGTGAGAATGCAGATCGGTCCAGTCCCTACGGGAAACAGTATGGGGTGTCTCAAAAAATTTCTTTAAAGACTTATTTATGCATATAAGAACTGGGGTACAGGCTAGAGGTGCGGGGGGTGAGAGGATTCACCAGAGACAGAGTGGGGAACAGAACAGGTAGATCTACTGAACTACACTGCTGAGGGGGGTAACAGATGAGGAAGAAGAGGTCTGCTGCGCCATGGGGTCCCCTCCCTGGCTGGGGATTGGACTGGTGCTGCAGTGGCTACAGACGCTTCATAGTGCAGTGCCTAACCCCTTGCACCACCAGGGAGGCCCTTGTTTCTAAAAATATTAATAACACATCTACCATGTTATCAGGCACTAATTTGACAGAATGTGTGCACTCTTACATTCATTGCATCACTAGTACCAAGAGCCAGATTATGGAGACAACCTAAGTATCCAACAACAGGTGATTAGATGAAGAAGATGTGGCATAAATACACAATGGAATGGTACTCTACTATAAAAGAAAAGATGAAGTCTTGCATTTTCAACAACCTGAATAGAACTATAGGGGACTATGCTAAGTGCAATAACTCAGAAGGGGAAAGACACTCATATATTGAATATAAAGAAAGAAAACAAAAGAACAGACAAAACCAAACCAAAATAAATACTAGAAATCTGACTGCAAAATTGAGGCTAACAGATGATGGGAAAGGGTAGGCATGGAACAGAGTATGAGGGGGCCCAGTGGACTCTGGTAGAGCGTTATGTGTGCTTTGGTGGCGGGTGTGTTGTGGTCACACATCTCAAGAGATGTAAACCTATACCCCTGAAGCATATAAGGCCTAGTCTACCAATGCTACCTCAATTAAAAAAAAACTATTTTAAAAAATAACAATAAATAAAACTAAACAAATGCTTACCAAATTTTAAATATAAAGATTAAGTTGGCAGAAATCCTGCATTCTTGATTGACAGATGTAAGATGATAGTAACAGAATTGGAACAATGGTTTAAAGCTAATATGTCTTTTATCTGGGATAATGCATTATAATTAGGAACCAGCAACCAATAGCACCCATATAAATTAATTAGGACCTGTAAAAACAATAGACTTGGTATAAAAGTACACTGTGACCACCAGAAAAACTAATGAGATGCTAGACTTTCTTAAAGAAAGTGTTGTCTGAAAAATGCTCCCCACCCCAGTTATATCTACATCCTTATCCTTGGAACCTGTGAATGTTGCCTTATGGTGGGGGTAGAGGAATCTTTGTTGATTAAGAGTCTTGAGATGGGGGATTATCCAGGCGGACTCTAAATTCAGTTATGCAGACAGGCCCTCCCTCCTTGCAAGAGTAAGAGGCAAGCAAAAGGAAGTTTAACTACAACACATGAAAGAAGGTGGTGTGAAGACAGAACAGAGATTTGAAAATGCTGACTCTAAAGATTGAAACAATATGGCCATAAACCAAGGGACGCTAGCAGCCACCAGGAGCTGGAAGAGGCAAGGAACAGATTCTTCTAGAGAGTATCGGGAGGGAGCATATCCTGCTGACACCTTGATTTTGGCTCAGTGATGCTGATTTTGGAATTCTGATCTCAGAACTGTGAGAGAATAAATTCCTGTCATTTTAAGTCTCCACATTTGTGGTTATTTGTTATAGCAGCCACAGGGAACTAATACAGGCAGAAAGAAGAGAGTCCTATCCATACTTCACCTCGTTGTGCTATGTTTGATTCTGTACCCGCACTTTGGGAGACATGTTCATCAAAAGAGGCATTTAGAGTTGTTTTGAGTGGTCCCAGGAGGAAAAGTCATTAACAATGGGTGTGAACTACAAAGTAATAAATTTCAGCTTAAAACAAGAAGGCACTCTGTGCAAAGAGAACGTGTTTAGGCAACATCCAAGCGCCCATCTGTTAGGAATGTGAACACTGAAAAGAGAACTCATAGAAGCCAGGTGGAAGGCCCCTTTGAACCCAAAGATTCTGGACCTGGGTGATTTTATAGCAGTGATCTGGCCTCACTGGAGCAGGGGCAAACAGGAAGAAAGAAGGTACAAAAAGGTTGTAAAAGTCTCAGCGCGTAATGATTAAACCCAGGCACGGATGTGGCTTTGGAGAGGGAGAGGAAGGAATGCATTTTTAAAAAGGTTGTGGAGGCTTAAGTAATCAGTCTTTGGCAGCAGCTCAGATTTGGAGAAAGAAGAGTATTTATTGGGTGTCTACTAAGAGCATTGACCCCAGTGATGGACAAAATCAATATCACATGGACACCTAACCCTAGGGAGAGAGCAGAGCCCACATAGAATAATTAGGAAATCAGGTTCTAGTAATGAAGTACCTTTGATATGGGTGAAAGTGTAAATGGATTGGTAAAGACTGATTCATCAAAATTTTAGATTTTTTTTTAGTAAGAAGGCTTTGAAAGATGGTTGGGGTAGTTAAGAGGAGGAAAAAGGAGAAGTAGAAAAAGGTGAAATCATGAGCTGTGCGGGGGTGTTTTCTGCATTAAAGTCTTGCAATAAACACCGGTCAAGTTTTGGATCTGGTTGGATAAGTGGCACGGACTCCTGTCCACTTGGAGCACAAGTGGCAGGTCCAACAATAACAGAGGCTGTGAAGATGCAAAACACCACTGTCCAGTTGTTGTCCAGCTCAATTTGAAGTGGTTGCCAAGTCCCCAGAGAGGATCTTGGTGGCCTAGAAGTGGGAAGCGCTTCTTCAACACAATCTGAAAAGCATAAAACATAAGGCCAAACCTTCATGAATACATCAAGAAATAGACAGATGGTGGAGAAGACAACTTGCAACAAATATTAAGAATATGCAAAATCCCAACAAAAAGTGTTGATGTTCCTCCTCTATGATCAAAGTATCAGAAGAAGAAATTCATAACAGACAAAAAAAAATACCCCCTGCATAAAATATATGTGAAGAGAGGTTCACACTAGAAGTTAGAGAAATACAAATTAAAATAACAATGAAATTTCGATTTCTCTACTTGATTGGCAAAAATTAGGAAGCTGCATGACACCGAGTGGTGGGCAGCATGGGGGATATGGGAATCCCTGGGCCTGGCTTGGAGCTGTGTAGACTGGAGCACTTTGCCTAGTGCAAGTGTGTAAGCCCATGACCTAACGTACCGCTAGCAGATGGTACCCAGCACACACTTCCTAAAACTGCTCAGGGTACTGCTGTTGGCCATAGGCAGCCATCAGTGGGGCATGGATAGGTAGAGGTGAAGGAGAGTCTCTGAAATACTTTGCCAGACTCAGAAGAAAGGGACACATGGTAACATTAATCGAACTTTTAAAATACAAGGTGTGTCAGGAAAGTGAGAAACAAAGAGGGCTAGGGGACATTTGGGTACATTTAACCCCAGGTGCATATTAAACACCACGTGTTTGATAGGTTACATGCTAACAACAACATATATTGACCACATTTAAAAGGCTGCCTATGAGGAGAAGGGTACAGGAAGTGGGAAAGGAAGTCAATAAAAGAAATGCATGCATCAGACATGAATGAATCAATGAATGAATGAATCAATGAATGAATGAGACTCTGCAGCAACCAATAATGAGTGTACTATCAACTAAGGCTGTGACTGACCCAACCTTCAGCTTCTAAGAGCAAAATAAATAGAACTCTTAGTATATTACAGGGCAGGGAGAGGAGCACCCTAGAGCCCCCAAACCTGCCCTCTCTGAATGGGTTTTGCCATCCGCCACATTAAGACAAACATATAAGACTTTTAAGGAACTTTAATACAATTAGGGTACATTACAGAAAGGACAAAGAATATAGTTACTAAGTTAACCCATCTCCTTGAGGGTAAAAGTTTAGTTAAATAGGATTGGTCCAAAGCAAGGCCCAAAAGACTGCCATAAGTCTAAAGGACCTTTTAGTAGAGACCCATAGAAAAGGGTCAGAAAGAGTTAGACAAATCCAGGAGGAAAAGAGCAAAATTAAAATTAAGATGAAAGCTGCCATTGTTAACCTCCCCACAGGTCTTTTACTCACATCTGTTTTAACCAGTTCAATATTAAAAAGCAAATGCAGTTTCTTTACATGTCCCTCTGCTCCACATGCCTCCTCCAGGTCTCCTTGCTGCTCTCCATCCTTCTTTTTTTTTTTTTTTTCTTTTGTCCTGTTTTTTTTTTTTTTTTTTTTTTTTTTTGNTTTTTTTTTTTTTTTTCTTTTGTCCTGTTTTTTTTTTTTTTTTTTTCTTTTGCAGAATCTTTTTTTTTTCTGCTTAGCTTTACCCACTTAGGGCAGAACTGGGATTTTGGAACTAACAGGGAATTGTTAGGGGGGAAAGACCCTCCTGAAAGGATTACACAAATAGGTATGGACTTCAACCCCTATTCAAAACCTACAAGATCCAAAAACTACAAATCCCATAAAGTCATTATCAAAGAGCAGATCACTGGGACCTAAGGGTAGAGTTAAGCAGCCAGACTAAGAATAAAAGCAAACATGTGAGCCTTGGGGGTCTCTCTCTTTTCCTTGGGAGCCATCTCTCAGCGCGCCGTTGGGTTCCAGCTCCAAAAAAACTGGACATTTACAGATCTGTATCCCTCTCTTCTCCTTGTGTTATTCCCTACGCTATTTCCCCTTCTCCTGTAAATAAAACCCTTTATTAACCTTTGTTGTGTGTGCCTGCAGTTGGGGCATTATAAGTACCTTTCAAGTGCATGGGTAAAAACCCAGTCAAGCAAACCCATTTGATATTAGTGTTGCCCTGTAACAAGTATATCAATAACTAATGCAATTCTGGACCTGAATATTAAGCAGATGACTTATGAAGATTAGTTTTTTAAAAAGTGGCACCTTAAGGAGACTACTATGGGCTATAAAATCGAAGTCATGCCACAAAAACATTTTATTATATAGAGCTCCCAAACTAGGACATCAAGAATGCCATTACACACAGCATTTCACTAGTTCAGCAAAGCTTAGCCATGACCCCTTTGGAAAAAACTAAGAACTGTAGACAGAATAAGTCCTGGATATGTTGTTTAAGTGAATTAAGCAGCTAAATTCAGTAACTCTTGGTTAATTAATTTAATTCCTACTAAAGTTGTGCTTCTAAAGAGTTTTCAGAATTGTACTCTTCGAAAATTTGACCAAAAAATTTGGACTCTCTTCCAAGGAAACTATTCCTGGGTATATTCAAAATTTTCTATTTAACCTGAGGCACAGGGACAGTGTGAACCCCTGGCACTGAGAGTCTTAGGCAGAGAACCAAATTCAAAGGCCAAGTTTGTAACCAGGAATACCCTCCATTGAATAAGAATCTCTAGAGGCGATGCTTGTGTTTTTAAAAATTCCCAAAGCTGTCTTGATAAGCATTCATAGGTAAAGTAGTAGATCAAAACTTCCTGACCATAAGAATCCACCAAATGATCTTTTGTGACAAATGGTTTTCCAGGCCTCATCACCAAAGAGAGATCTGCTTCATTAAGGAAGAAGAACCTGTGTAGCTCTCCTTTTCCCCTGGTTGACCAGGAATGGTGAGGGAGGGTGGAGGGTGGATTGATTCCTCCTTTGAGATGTCTCTATCTATAAGTATCCTGGGATTCCTTAGGGATAATTGACCCTACTGGTGCCCCACCCAGATCCTTTACCCACAGATGCACCGCGCCCCCCCCCACCCCCGACCAAGTTGTTGCAAGTGCTGCTGCTAAGGGCTTTCACCCATGACCTCAGGAGACCTGCCCTGGCTGGTGGAAACACTCCTGGGGATCTGGGCCCCACCCTCAGAGTGAGACTCAACCTCAACCACAGGCAGCCTGAGTTTGCATCCTGGCTCCATCACTCACTAGCTCTGTAACTGTGGGAAGGCTACTTCTCTGTGCTTGGATGTCCTTAAGCATGGATTCGAGATTGTAGCAATTAACTCAGAGGGCAGAGTTTAATAAACTGAAGCTTGCAAAGTGTCTCTTACAGAGCCAGTTCAGAGAAGCTGAACAAATGGCAGTATTGTGATTGTTGCGTTTTATTTGTATCATTACAGAATGATATACAGTCATATAAGGAATTGCATACAAAGCCTAAGGCTTCCAGCCATCTTCAAAGGTTTCAAGGGATGATGAATGAATGTTTCAAGACTACGAGAAAGGAAACCACTCAGATCCAAAAGATGGGAGTGGCTAGGAGGCAAGTTTCACACAAGCAGACCCCACAACAGAATGAGGTCAGAAGTCAGAAGTAAGGTGGAAAATCAGATGTGGTCAGTAGCTCCTGGTCCCTGGAGGTTTTAAAGCAGAAGTTGAGCCATCTCTGTAGAGACAATGATTTGGAGAAGTAGGACTAGTTTCTGAAGTCTCTAGTTTAAACAGCTTGAGATGAGGCTACCAGTTCTACAATCCTAGGTTGCCTACAGCATTGTTTCATGTTTGCGCTCCAAAAGTTTTTGAGGAAGTTCAGTAATGAGACAAGCATATAAAGATATGAATACAATTGTATTAATATAACAACATCCCAGTACTATTTATAGATTATGGGAAACCACCTAATTATCTATAATAAGGATTATTTAAATAAATTACAGTTAATATGAATAAGTGATTGCCATTCAACATGATACTGGTAAACATCAAAAATGAAAATGTAGGGGCCTCCCTGGTGGTGCGGTGGGTTGGGCAACGCACTGGGAGGCAGAACACAGTCACAGCAGCATGAGTTCGATCCCTGCCGCCAGCCAGGGAGTGGCCCCACATGGCACAGCAGACCTCTCCTGCCTCTCCCGCTGCTCCCCTTAGCAGTGTGTTTTGGTCAGTCCACCTGTTCTGCTCCCGCTGTCTCTGGTGAATCCTCTCACCACCCTGGATTCTGGCCTGTACCCCAGCTCTTGTATGTATAACCCTAATCTACATTTTCTTTTAAAATAAATAAGCTTTTTTTTAAAAAAAAAGAGAGAATGTAGATTAGGGCCATTGTCTAAAATGGTGAACCCCTGGAGGGCAGAAGCACTGTGGAGCAGAACACAGAGGCCTTGTGGGAGGAGCACGTGGGACCTGTGGCTCAGTGTCGGGTAGAACCGTGACAGTCCTGTAAAACCACATACACACTGCAAAGGCACAACGCAGCAGCAGTCGGAGGCAGTGTTCACCATAAACCAGCGTGGGTATTATCCACGGATGTGAGACTTCAGGTGATGTTGCAACTTCCTTCTTCACGTTATATTTCCTGAATTTTTAAATGAGTATATTTAGTTTTGATAAGAAGGAAAAATCAAGTGATAATTGATGGAGTAAAGGTAAAATCAATGAGCAGAAATTCACGAAAGGATTCAGGCTTCTGTGTCAGTGTGAAGAACCCCTTCTCAGACTCTCATGGGGACCCCTGCTCTTTCCCCTGCTTCCTGACTCCACTTCTCCTGGGTGCCCCCCATGCTCCATCCTCCACCCACACCCCCACCCCATCATCAGGGGCTGCAGTAGCACAGACTGTGGTCCCCGCCCAGGAAAGAGATCTTCTTCCCACTCACGAGTCATAGACCCCAGGGAGCTCGCTTCCATTCCCTGGCCTGCCTTTTCTCTTCTATTTATGATTTAAACTGAATGGTCTTTCAACTCTGTGATTTATAGAGTCAGAATAAAATATCTTACACTTTTGATGAGTCATGAACTTGCAAGCACTGTTGAAAACTTTTTTGCACCTGAACCACTGAGAATAGCATCATGGCCCTGAACATTTTAATGTGTATTTCCTATGAACAAGGACACTCCCCTACACACTCACAATACAACCATCGAGATCAGGAAAGCAGCATTCAGACCTGGGACCTGTGCAAACGGTCACCAGTTGTCCGTTTCTAGACAAAGGATCCACCTGAATCCAAGAGGCGTGGAGCCTCCTGAGGCCCTCTAGCCTGGGATGGTTCCCTGGTATTTGTCAGATCTTTTGAGAATGACAGACCAGTTAGTTATCTTGTAGAATGTCTCACAAACTGGATTTGTCCAATTACTCGTGATTAGATGCAGGCTGCATAACTTCGAAAGGAATATCGCAGTGTGAGGCCATGTTTTTCTCATCATAACCCATCAGGTGGCACAAAATTTTGATTTGTCCCATTACTCACCTTGTTCATGTAGCTCGCCTGACTAGGGGCATGCCAGCCAGCGACTGGCTGTGAAATCTCTCCCTTCCCCTGCATTGTTAATGATGACTTCGAAAGGGGTGTTTTTAAACTATATAAATACCACATTCTTCTCCAATTTAGTCTATCACTTTTTAGATCTACTTATAGCATGCTTTCCCATTTCAGTCAACAGGTTGTCACTATCATCTTTTATGGCAGTGCTCGTGTTGCCCCTGATTTGACCATTGCAAATCCCCTCAAGCTGTCTTCTGCCACTGGAAACGGACACCTGCGCGTTAAGTGTGCTTCCTGCCGTTCAGGGTCTCTGCCCCCTCTGTTCTAGTGGACCCGGCAAGGAAGATGTGCATGCTAGATATATCGCCGAGAAAGAGCTAGAGAGAGATAGATGTGGTGTGGGGGGAAGGGAGGAGTGAGAGAGAGTTAGTTATGCCCATGTCTATCTAATGCAAACTGATTTCAGACAAATACCTCCATTTCTAATCCAACTAGAAATTTCAGTTTTCTCCCTTTCCCTACTTGTACCCACTTGCCCTGACGATGAAACGTTTGCTTCCCACTATTCTTTAAGTATTTTGACCCATCTCCCTCTAAGTCTCCCATGCCCAGGACCCATCAATTCCCCTCCTCCCCCTGCTCGAACTGCAGTCCCCCATATCAGCCTCCCTCCCCGTACAACTGCCCCCTCCCATCCCAGCTTGGTCCTGGCCTCCCACCATGCCAGCCTCTACCTGAAAGCTTTACCTGGTTTGTCTGCTCCTCAGATAGCAAAGATAACTTAAGATTATAAGTAGCTCTAAAAACATTCAATGTATATTTTCACTTTACGTCCTACTTTTCCTATTTTCATACCACAGTTCCTCCTACTCTGATTTAAGAAGTTGAGAAATTCTCCACTCTGCAGACACAGGTCAGGATGGGCACAAAACTGCCTATGCAAGTAAGTTGGTCATCTCCTGTCCTGACCCCCTGGAGTCCCAACTTCTGCTCCGGCTGTCCCTGTGTGGATGCTCCACACCACAGACCTGTGCCCCAGTCTGTCCTTCCAAGTCTCCTCATCTCAGTACCTGGAACCTTAATCCTCTTGTTCATTCTGAAAACCCAGAAGTTATTCTTCATTCTTCTCAATTTCCATTTCCCGACCAGACACCCTGACTCTACCTCCCAAATTTATTCCAAATGTGTTTCTCTCTGTCTCCCCTCCACTCAGCACCCTGGCCTAGGTCACTGTGTCCTCCCTGGTCTCCTGTGCCACCCGCACGCCAGGGACGGTTATATTATTGTTGAAAATTACTCACTCCTTCCTTCTTGCTAATAGGGCGACGCCTCCCTGCCCCATAATCTTAGCCTGTGAGTATGACTTGCTTGGGCCCATGGATGTGAGCAGCACTTGACAAGTGAGTGCAGGACAGAGCTGGGCCTTGGCTGTGGTGCTGTGTGTGGGTGATGCATCCTGGGTCCCTTCCACGGCCACCTCCTCAGTCCTGATCTGGAGCAAGAAGGAGCTGGGACAGAGCAGCGGCCCACCTCAGCCTCCAGAATTGTGAGCCAGAACTAAATGTTGTGGAGTGGTGTCTTATCAGCCCCAAACTTACTATTCCATGAAATCTGTTCTGCACAGCCACCATACGTCATCTTTCTAAGAGATAAATCAGATGAAGTCACTTGTAGTAACTTGGCCAAGACCCAGCCTCCAGAGTGCTGGTTGTGAAATCCCAGCCCTGCTGCTGGTTCTCGGCCTCCCGCCACCAGCCTCCATTCAACCTCTGTCCTTCCTGTCCTTCAGCTCTGCTTCGGGCCCCCTTGGGGCCCCTCTGGGCCCATTACCCTTGGCCTGGCCCTTCCCTTTGCCTGCAACTCTTCCTCCCCATCTCCACCAGAGAGATTTATAAAATAAAGCTAATGTGCCAACTTTACAAGGACTTTGTGAAGATTAAGTGACGTAAAGACAACAGCTGACATTTATTGAGAGCTGCAGCTGAGCCAGCTACCGTGCCAAGTTATTTACATCTATTATTTTATTTAATTCTTACAAGAAACCTATAAAGTTGGAATTATCATTACCTCTATTTGATAGTTAAGGAAACTGAGGCAACCAGCGGTTAGGCAATTGCCCAGGGCCCCACATCTGCTAAGACATAAATCTGCAAGACTCTTGTCCTGATCTTCCCCAGCAGTAAGCAGTGCCTGACATGGAACATACGCCATGAATTGTCATTTCTGCCATCCATCCACTTTTCAGCACTACATTAACTTGGTCCTCTAAAGACATGCATTTCTGCTGTCCCTAAATGAAGGCGAGTGGCCAGTTGCTCTGGAGACCTATTTTGCCCTATGTTCTGGGCTGCGTGCAGTTGTGTGTGCACGTGTGTGCTGAACTTCAAACAGCTCTCTGTTGCCCCCAGGTCTTGCATAGGGACTGTGTTCCCTGTACAAATGCAGCGTGGAAAGGCCTGTGGGATGGATAAAAGTCTGGTTGGGTGTGAGTCATCCTAATAGCTTTGGCAAGGATAAGCCAGAGCTAAGTGAGGTCATGGCAGAACAATAAAAACAACTTTTGAAATCACACAGAAATGCGTCTTGCTCTTAAGTCTGTGGGCTGTGGGGGTACAGAATGTTCCCAGGGCACAGGACTTGTAAGGATATCATACCCAGAAAATCCCAATTGTATGTTTTAAAAAGTAATTTTGGTAGAATCAAAGCTACGAATGATATGTAAATAACTTTGCTGAAATATTTTATTAATTATTCTAAAAATTCATTAGCCAAAGCTTTTTATTTTTTTAATTAAACTCTCAGGAGAAACAAAAAGGCTTCTTCTGTAATTTCTTTTCCTAGACCCTTACACATAAGCATGAGCTCCAGAGGCGGGGAGGAACTGTAGAAATCATCCAATTCAATTCCTCCCTATTACAGTGGGAAAACCCAGAGCCAGAGACGTGAAGACGTGGTCAAAGGCACACAGCAAGGTCAGAGATACCTAATGTCTGCATGATGGAGCCACAGTCCTTTGTTAAGAGTCTGAAGAAAAACCAGCCCGTCACCCCGAAAACTTCATGTCTCTTTTACAACCTGAATGCCCTCTGTCTAGAAACCAGGCTGCCTGCAATGTTCAGGAGTCCCACAGGGCCCTGTCCATCTCTAAGGAGTTGCATGCTGGGAAAAAAGAAAGTTGTTCTACTGATCAGAATCTGCTCTTATACCACTTCCACCCACACCTTTGTCTCTGCTGGCCTGCTGCTGGATCCCAGGGAATTCAGAAGCTAGTTTCTGAAGTCTTAGCTCTGGGCTAAAGGCAAGGCCTAGCGAGACCACTGAACGCTAAGCCTTCCCGATGGCTGTGCCTTCCCTGCTAATAATAACCTCTGAAAAGAGTGTCAGCGGAGCTTATCCCTAGTTTCCATGGTGCAGGATGTTGGGCTAAACCTGTGCAGACAAACCTCCCTGGCAGAGTCCCCTCTGCCCTCCTTCACCGCAGCCTTGTGAGACTCGCAGCCCCTCCCCTGCTCCCCGAGGATCTCTTCCTGCGCAGCCACAAGCCCAGAGTCTCGCTGATCCATAAATCACAGCCAGCAAAGGACTGCAAAGATGGCCCGCGAGCTTCCGTGCTGCACTCAAGCTCAGGACGCCTTGTAGAGGTCTCGGCAGTTTATGCTCTCAAAGCTAGCTCAGCACCCTGCGAGGCATGGGGGACTTGCTGTTTTTTTCTAGACAGTATGGTGGAGCCGCCAGGGCTCGTAGCCAGCTGTTAGGCACCAGGAGAAGCAGAGCCAGGTGGAAGGCCTGGGATTATGTAGAGGAGAAAGGCCATCAAGGAGAGCTGTCTGAAATGAGTCAGTAATAGTTATTAATCGCTGGGTGCCGGTCTCTGTGCTAGGCGTCTCTGGTGTGCTATCATGTTAAACTGCAATTCATCTGCATTAGACTCGAGTAAGAAAGTTATTGCCATTCTACTTCACAGAGAGGACACTGAGGCACAGGGGAAGGAGGTGAATCTCTACTAAATGGCTGATACAGCATTCAGACCTAGATTTACCAACTCCAAAACTCCAAATTAAATCTCTATTTGATCACTACCCCATTTGAGTCTTTCCTTGGAAGAACTCCCCTTAAGGCAAGGAAGGATACCTCTATCCTCTCCCACCCCCTGTGAACCCCTTGGTGTGGAAGGCCCAGGTCTGTAGCATCTGGCCAGCTGCCATCCCCAGCCCAAGTCTCTGAGGTCACTGCAACCCAGGGCTGAGTTTATGGCAGCACAAGTCCAAGTCCACAGCAGATCTGACTCATGCCCTCTCAGCACTTGACCCTCTCCAGAGCCCAGGTGACCAGTTGTGGGCCAAAAGGGTCCATTTCCTCTAGCAGAATAAGAGATGCAATTGAGGACTTAAGGTACGTCTGGAACCTCTAGGAACTTGGAGGGTCTGCAGTACGAATGTTTCTGGGGACCTCCTCCATGCAAGCCCCTGAAGCGCTGCTGCCAACAGAAACCCCGCCGAGTGTCAGAGCCACCTCCTCCTGCCTGTGAAAGACCAGAGGCTGGGGCCCAAGTGGACACTCTTCCATCCAGGGAGTGTGGTAGCCCCCTTGCCTGGGAACAAGATCCTCGTTTGTAAATTAGCCAATGCTTATGACAATCCTGTATTGCCCTGCTTAAAATCTCCAGTGTTGCTCTTGATAGCCCATGGAGCAGAGTCTGAATGCCCAGGGCAGTGCTCACACCCTCCCACACTCTACTCGACAGGCTTTATCTTCTGACTCACTCACTTTTCTCCCTTTTCTCCTTCACACTGTGGTGTCCAAGACCTGCCAGTTCCTCCACAAGCTGAGCCTCAGCACACACTGTTCTCTCTGCCTCATGAATTCCTACTTATTCCTCAAGACACAGATCAAAGGTCCTCTCTCCCCTAGAACCTTCCTTAATGCCCAAACCATTATTTCCTCTTATGCACCACATGGTCAATTCGTGAACAGCTACTAAGCTAACAAATGCACTAGACTCTCAGTACTTGCTTATGTTTCCCACCATCAGATCCAGAACTTCTCATTGACGTGCTGATGACAATGACAATGGCTGGCTCTGTCTGGAATGGCACATGGCTTGGTGGAGCCTTTACTTATTAGTAAAGTGTCATGTATCCATTCAGCAGGCATCAGCACCTCACTTTGCTTGGACACATGACCCACATTTCCTGGCCGGAACTTCCAAGTCCTCTTGTTGATGAGCGCCATCTTATTCTGCAGCTGACCAATTCTCCTTCTTCCTCGTTCTCTTTTACCCCCGATGCTGTTGGACTGCTTCGGGAAGTTCTCATTTTGCTCTCATGCCCTATTTGATCTCTCTTTCAATATTGGATACTGATGGAGGCTAAGAGTTAAAAATTTAGGATGGAGGCATCACAAGTCCAGAAAAAAGTGCCAAATCAGCACCCAGTGATTAACTGGAGGTGGACAGAAATGATCAACCTAGTCATTAAACCAGTTATAGAAATGAAAAATCCTTAGGTGCCAACTGCTATAATAAGTATCAGGTGTAAGGAGGTATAGGCCAGCGGTAGGATATGGAGGCTGAGGGCCGTTAAGAGAATCCTAGGTCATTACAAATCAACCTACTCACGCCCTAGAAGTAAGCAATTTAACTATAGATAACAAATCCCCAAGGAAATGACCCCTCCCAATAAGAAGAACACTATATCAATTTCTGCCCTGGCAAAAGGCAGTTCTCCTGCCCACCTGTGACTATGTAGCTGTTTCTTTTCACAAAATCCTTTCCCTTTGCAAAACAGGAGCCCTTGTTCCCAAACTGCCCACTGTGACTAAGTAGGTCTATCTTTAACAAACCTGTTCCTTTCAGGGCTAGCTCTTCCTGCCCGCTTGTTTTGTGCAAGCGTCAAAAACAGACGATAGGAGAGACAGAAGGAAAGGAGGAAGAAGGAAGCAGGGTAAAAAGCAGCAAGGAGACCTGGAGAAAACACATGGAGCAGAGGAACATGTGAAAAAACTATGCTTACTTCTTGATCTTAAACGGTTAGAACAGATGTAAGTAAGAGATCCATGGAGAGCTTAGTAATGGCAGCTTTCACCTTAATTTTAATTTTACTCTTTTCCTCCCAGATTTGTCTGACCCTTTCTGACCCTTTTCTATACATCTCCACTGAAAGATGCTTTAAACTTATAGCAGGATTTTAGGCCTTGCTTTAGGCCAATCCTGTTTAGCCTGACTTTGACCTTCAAGGAGATAGATAACATTAGATGCTTAGTTTAGTAACTATATTCTTTGTCTTTTCCATATTGTTCCCTAATTATAGTAAAATCCCTTTCCATTCAAGGCTTAATGTTTGTCTTAATACGACAGATAACAGAACCCATTTTAAAATGGCAAATTTGAGAGCTCTGACATGCCCCTCTCCCTGCCCTGTAACACTTTTCTTTCCTTTCCTTTGTTATATAACAAACCTGCCCTTTGGGATCTAACTAAATGCCTGGCCTTGTGGTGAAGTTCGCTGTGTGCATGTGTGTCTTGGGAACTGAAGGAAACAGGGCTCCCTGGCATGTGGGGTGGCCACGAGGCTGAGAATGGATAGATGACGTGATGGAAGGGGCTGGAGGGGCTGGGCAAATCTGGCCTTTCTCTGGAGATGTGGTCTCTGAAATTGAAGCAAATCTACCCAGATGTGGGACAATGAAAAAACAAACCCTACTTATAATTATTTTGTGCAAGAATAATAACATGAGTTCTTATCTGACTTACAAATATTTGATATTTATGTGTGCACATATATGCCTCTATCTTGCCTTTAAAATCAGCATATGTATAATGGAGGACACATGCTCATAAATTTTTAATGGCAGCAAGCTTAGAATAGCCTAGAGATGACGGCCAACCTAGGGAGGAAGAGGCCAATCCAACTTACATGAGGAAGGCTGAATGGCACAGGCCTGGAGGAAAAACCTGAAGTCCCTGAGATGGTCACAGACTGCCTGTAACAGTGGGATAAAAGTGTCACCCCAGAAAAGAAGTATCTTTCTGATGGGCCAAACTACATCTTCCAGTTGAGAAACTACTCTAAAGTTTTTAGCCAGCAAAAGCCCAATTGCTGACACACAGAATGAGAGCAGGGCGCCATAATTAATAAAGATTGTACGCATTTACCAAGATGACGATTGCCTTTTCAGATACAAACTGGATTTACACTACCTTTATTTTACATAAACAGGTTAAAAGCACTAAGAAGCAAACTTAGTCCCAGTTGGCAATCAGCCAAGTCAAGACTCTGGTAGAGGCCTGAATCCAAAGGCCTGACAAGGCCTGGGCTGGGCATGGGCCGTGGAAGGAGTTGGACCCCAGAATTGCTGGGACTTTCCCTCCAGGATCAGGTTGTTCTACTTGCAGAGACAGCCCCCAGGAGGGCTCACCACACGTTCTGGGCACCACTGGTGGCGTAAGTCATTTAACTTATACTGATCAGGATAAAAGCCATACACTTAAAACTGTGATCTGAATTTTGAAACTGGCATGATGACAGTGCAATGTTCTCCAAGGTCTCACAGCCTTCAGGGCCATGGCAACCACATAGACCCAAACTGGAAGAGCATTGTATGTACCACAACAGTCGGTTGACTCCTATTAATATCAGTTATTAAAAAATACATTTATTTGTGGTAGAGAAGAAATATGCTCCCATAGTAAGATCATTGCTTCTCTATTACATGAAGATAAATGATCAGTTCTAAAGATTCATAACCCTGGTGGTGACTATGAGTTTTGAGAGTTTAAAGATTATGTTCTCTTCTATGACTGTTAACCATTCTCTTGGTGTCTGGAATGAAACCATCTGAAACGTTCAGTTAACTTTCAACTGTCATTGACAGCATCAATAGTTAGAGTTATCAGGAGTTGGGGAGGCATAAAACTAGGGAAGGGTATCAGTAAAAGAGAAAGGGGAGAGGAAAATCACAGATTTCTAAATCTAAGGAATTGCAGTCAATCCTGTTAGTCTCCGGTTGTCAGTCCTTGTGTATTACCGAATGTTACCAGCGGAGGGCGGCTTCTCCTTGTTTAAGGAGCAGCTGTTTTTCCAAAGAATGCAGGCGGTATGCCTGCACAGAGACCCCGCATCGGGAATTATAAATGCATCTCCTCTTAGCCTTTCCCTCTGTTGAAAGGGCAAGAAGGGGCTGATGTAGAACCAAACCTTTGCAGGGCCTTAACACGCATGTGTTTATTGTTTGATACACAACTACTGCTGTTGACTGAGGTTTAAATGTGAGGCTGAGTGCAGGGACTGAATGAGACTTCTCTGTCTTTGGGTGGAGGTCAAAGGCCAGGAGTCAAGCCCAAGGAACCCTGAGACCAGTCACACATAAGAAGTGGGAGGGCAATCTGACCCCACGCATGCCCCTCCCCACTCTGAACCATGGAGACCCCAGTGGTCAACTTCAGCCACCTCCTCTCCCCACCCCATGTTTTGCTGCTCCCAGGTGTGTGGCAACTAGCCAACAAGCGGGTTTGTGGGCTACCCCCTCTTCTTCCCTGTGCCTGTCTGTGACTTCTCACCACTGGGGGGACGCCTGCCACACCCCATGCGCTTCCTTGCCCACCTGGAGCAGGTGGAGCGCTGTGTGCGGCTGCCCCTCATCCGGACCAGCCTGGGCAGGCAGTTTGCTATTAGGTTTCCTACTGTTAGCCCCCACACAAGCCCCTTGACCTCCCTGTGACCATAGTCCCCAGGAGCCCCGCCTCCGCTGGTCACCTGAGTTGAGGGCTTCGCTTCTCTTCATGCACAGGTCCTGGGTAAGGGGCGCAGATGGTGGGCCAGGCCTCCCACTGTTTTCCTGGAGAAGTGTGTGGTGCCAGCAAGGCACGGAGCAGGTTCTCAATGATTCTGGAAGATGGGTCCAGGAGGAGTCCTGGAGCCCTCGGTGGCTTTTTCAGACTTAATTGATCTTTACATCTGAGGTGACCAAGTAAAGGGTTGGGGGGGGGGGGGGGCAGGAGGCTGGCAGACCTCCTAGCCCCCAGCGAATCTTCACTCTCTGGGCTCTCTAGCCTCTCCTGTCTCCGCTGCTACTGCTGCTGCGTCTGCCTTTTCTCTCTTTAGCGTCCGCCTGACGCTGCCCTCATAGCCGCGTGTCTTAGCCCAGGTGCGCCCACTTGCGCATGCCCACACCCTGCTCGAGGGGCCGCCACCAGGCCTGCGTGCAGGACCGCAGGTGTCCATCATCCACACTGATGTCGGTTGGGCGGAAAAGCCTAATCGCTTTTCACTGACCCTGCGAGTAATAACTGGCCCTCCTCTTCCCTGTGAAGCGGAAAGTCTAACCCGTTCGGTTGGGACCATTCGTTCCGCGGGGTCTGTGAGGCTGGGGCTGCGGAGCTGGCCGGCGTCTTTCCTTCGAGAGCCCACCCCAGCAGCTGCCTTTCCTGTCCACCCTGTTACCAGCGGTGCAGACCTAACAGCACCCACCTGAAACACCCGACCCACGGCGCCGGCGGCCCAGCCCGTAGGGTTTGCGCCCGCGGGGCTCTGGGTCCTGAGGTGCCCCACACAGCGGGAGGACAGTCCCAGAGCATTGTCACCGAAGCGCTAGTGAACTTCCTTGGGTCACCTGGTTCTGATGTCATGTTTGTCCCAGCCTTTGCGGCTCCAGGCTGGGGTCGTGTCTGATCACGTCACACCATGTCTGGTGGCTCCTTACAAATACTTTAGGATGACTCCTCCTCTTTATTTAAAAGGAAGAGTGGGGCCCTCCTCTGGTGGCGCAGTGGGTTAAGCAACACACTATGAAGCAAAACGCAGTCACTGCAACACAAGTTAGATCCCTGCCGCCGGCCAGAGAGGTGACCCACCTGACGCAGCAGACCTCTCCTGCCTAGCCCGCTGCTCCCCTCAGCAGTATATTTCAATCCATCTGCCTGTTCTGTTCCCCACTCTGTCTCTGGTGGATCCTCTCACCCCCCTGCACTTCTGGCCTGTACCCCAGTTCTTATATGAATAAATAAATCTTTAAAAAATAAATAAATAAATAAAAGGAAGACTGGGAAGAAATAGGAAATACCAGGGTGGTTATGAAGCCAGAAATCTAAAAATAACTTCTGTAAAGAGCAGCAGACGCCATTGTGGTTTCTCTTTATCTTGAAAGCGCAGTAGCTAATGACCAAAGCAGGCCCACTTTATCCAGGCGGCCTCAAGCCCCGGGTACCCGCTTCGTGGTAATAGGATCCAGGGCCTCCTGAAGAACAAGGCACGAGGGGGCCCCCCCGGGGCCTTCCGGTCAGGAGGGCGGGGTCCTGCGGCCTCCCCCGCGCCTCTGTGGCCACTGCTTCCTCAACGTCCTCGGCAGAGGGGTCACGGGCACAGGTCAGCCTCCAGGACATTCTAACGAGTGATGGCACGCGCTGTGTGGTCAGCCCAGAGGCCCGTCGCTGCGCTCCCTCTCACCTTCAGAGCCTGGAACAGTACAGAGATGCCACGGGCGCTTTCACTGTGCTAAGTGCGTTTTTGTTTCATTTTGTTGGACTGTCACAACTCTGCGATTCCCCATCTTGCAGCAGAGAGTAACTTCAAAATCTGAAAAGTCGTTAAATCACAGAAGCCAAATTAAACCCAGATTTAACTTCCAACCCCTGCTCTAACCCCACCACTAGGCCAGGCTGTTTCCACGGTAAAACCACAATGCAGCCAAAACGAAGGCGAAAAGCAGAAAGATTTTCCTCTTCCGGACAGTCATCAAGCCTGAAGCTCCTGAAGAAAATACCCAGGCCCCTTCTAAGGCACAGGGTAGACTCCGGAAGAAGAAGCGCCTGGACTGCTCGCCGCCCCACACCCCTACTGCACACACATTTAACTGCGCATCTTATACGCCAAGGACAGCAGCAGACACGACCCGCCTTGACCCGAAGGAACCTGTGGTCTAGGAGGAGACAAGCAATAAGTGAATAGAGGAGCAAGATAAATCCAGTGAGAAATGTGGCAATAGGGTGTCCTGACAGGTAACAGGTGACTTGTGGGCGGGGCCAGCCTGGGTTTGAGCCATGCCCCCCTCCCCAAGCCTTCCTAGGGAAGGTGTTTGTTCAGAATGTCACACAGGGAGGTCACTGTTTCCCATCCAGAGACAGCGACTTCTCAGTTAAAGGACCAGCAGAGACTATCAAGTGGGGACTGTCTTGATTTGTCCCCACTTGATCCGATTTGTGTTTTTAAGGGGCCACTCTAGAGTCTGGACAATGGGCACAGAGAGGCAGGAGAGACACTGGACACCAGCGGTCCAGTGGACATCAGGGCCAGCAAGAGAGGACAAGACTGGTGAGGGCACGCAGTGGGTTAAACAACGCTCTATGAAGCAAGCCACAACCACTGCAGCATGAGTTCGATCCCTGTCGCTGGCCAGAGAGGGGGACCCACATGGTGCGGCAGACCTCTCCTGCTGTGCCCGCTGCTCCCCTCAGCAGTGTACTTCCGTTGATCTGCCTGTTCTGCTCCCCACTCTGTCTCTGGTGAATCCTCTCACCCCACACCTCTGGCCTGTACCCCAGTGCTTATATGCATAAATAAATAAATCTTTAAAAAAAAAACAAAACTGGCCAGGGCACTGTGCTGGAGGGAGTCTCGGGAACGCCCACTCCGATCCCAGGGGACTGGATCACCGAGAAGGCAATCACCGAGCACCACTCCCAGCCCCACAAGGCTTCACCTGCTCCCCTTCTCCTCTCCCCCCATTTCCCTCTTCAGTGCCCCTGCCCTCGGAGAAGGTACTGGGGAACTAGGGGTTCGCCAGAGTACCGTGCCCCAGACTTGGTCTGGCTGAGTGCGTCTGACTGACTCAGGAGAAAAGCTGGTCCAAGCCCATTCCCAAGCCAGGCCCCTCCTGCCTGACACCAGCACCTGGAGGTAAAGAGGGACCCCTTCACTTGTGGCCCCCTGAAGGCTGGCTGTGGGGGTGAGGGAGGAGGGGTTAAGGCTGCTGCGAACTTCGGACATTACGGAGACAGGGAAGACGGCAATTGGAGGAGGCCCCGACTGGAGGAAAATTCAAGAGTTCTGCTTATTGAGGTTTTCCACACGTACCAGCCTCCACGTGGAGATACCAAATAGTCTGTTTGAGAAACCACTAAAGGAGGGATTGTTAAAATCTCCCAGATGCCCCTTATGGTGCCCCAGAGGCAGACGGGACCCCTCTTCTCCCCTCTCCCTTTCCACCCTGGCCCATTGCTCAGCACTCACACCTTCATGTGACAGCAGCCAGTTACACAAGGGCACAGGGTGTCTCCAAACTGCTTTCTCTCCTGACACTTAATTAAAAGTAATTCATTTCTTAAAGAGTCACTCACTGAGCTACAGAAGAACCTGAGGGTCAGGGAGACATCGAGTCCAGGAAGGACCAGCTCTATGGTTCAGGGACCTTGCCTCCTCTTCCCCAGGCACCTCCCTTTAATGAAGTAATAACACCAGATGACTCTCCTGAATGAGCACAATGAACCAGGCCCTGTGCCAGGCACTTTCCTTGTTTCCTCTCATTCTCCCAAAGACCCTGGAAGTGGGTAACTATTCTTGGTCCATTTTTCAGTTGAGGTAACTGAGGCTTAGAGATTTTAGCAAGTAATTAACCCAGACAATAAGGCACAGAGATGGGATTCAAACTCATGTCAGTTGACCCCAGAGTGCTGTGCTTCGGCCCTTGTCTGTTTCCCTTAGTCTGGGTACCATGGGGCCTCTGGGGTAGCCACAGAAGGAGGACCACAGAAGGACAAGACCTCTGCCTCACTCTGTCCTCAGTATGTTCCCTGAGCTGAAGCCATTCACCACTGCCTCCAACATACTGAGATCCATTTTCTCTTGCTGCAGCATTCTAGTGCCATGTGGCCAACTGCTGCCCCGCCCAGTCACACTTAGCCCACCATGGTTCAGGAGGTGGGGACTTAAGAGGGACAGGACAGAAAGCCCAGGAGAATGCAAGCAGGGTCTTGGGCACAGCCCCAGCCACACTTGCTTGGCCCTGACACATGCCTCCAGAACCCATGTGCAAGCAGATGTAAAGACCACAGGGCTGGGCCTCCCTGGTGGTGCAGTGGGTTAAGCAACACACTGTGAAGCAAACAGCCACTGCAGCACGAGTTCGATCCCTGCTGCTGGCCAGGGAGGGGACCCACATGGCGCCACAGACCTCTCCTGCCTCGCCCGCTGCCGCCCTCGGCAGTGTGTTTCAGTCAGTCTGCCTGTTCTGCTCCCCACTGTCTGGTGAATCTTCTCACCTTCCACGACTCTGGCCTGTACTCCAGCTATTATGTGCATAAATAAATAAATCTTTTTTTTAAAAAAAGGAAAAAGAAAACCACAGGGCTGGGTAGGCATCACAGTTGGAATCTAAAACCTGGACCTGTCTTACACAAGCTGAGGACCTGGGTCAAAACTCATGCCCTCTGATGACGACGCGCCCCCCCCCCCCCACCNACCTGGGTCAAAACTCATGCCCTCTGATGACGACGCGCCCCCCCCCCCCCATCTCTCTGTTGGAAACACCGGCTCTCTATCAGTGTTCAGTGGTCTCTGCCCATCACTCAACTTAAATCCTTCTGCTGAGTCCTTTCGCTCTTGAAACTGGCCCTTAAGTTCTTCCCTCAATAATTTTCCTCCTTTTGCTTAGGCTGCTTGAAGGTCTCCTTTGTTAACTCTCTAATTCAAGCTACTCCCCAAATCTTGATATTTTCCAAGGATCCAGCCTGGGGTGCCTTCATCTCACTCTGTACTCCTCAGCCCCCATATGCTACCTTCCCCCATATCTGTGTCCAGTCCAGTTATTTTCCCAACATGCAGGCTTGGATTCTCAGCTCTGTTAGACCCCTGCATTTTATTGCACACTCTGCAGTCACTTTAAAACCAACAAATTCTGAACGGATGAGGGAATTTACTCACATACTTACCCAAAACTGCTCTTCTCTAAATCTTCTCCAGGTGAATGGCTGCTCTACCCAGTTGGTCATTTGAAAGCTGAGTCACCCTGGGTTCCCTCGGTCCCAGTCACCCAAATCCTGCTGATTTTGCCTCCTAAATACATCTTCCATCCAGTCTTCTTGTCATGCCACTGACTTAATTTCCATAGAGATTACTGAAATGGTTTGCGATGAGGTCTCCATGCTTTCAGTATTGTTTCCTTCAAAATAGCACTCATACTGTCCACACTCTGATCTTAACATATAAATCTGACCCTGTCACTTTGCTGGGGAGCACAAGATCCTTCTATACTTAGCCTTGGGTTGTGGTAACTCCCTCATTCTGATTATAATGGACTATTTGCAGAACCCCAATGTGATATTATGATTTAAAATAAGAAAAATATATTTGCTATACATCCCGTTTCTGGCAGTTCTTAAATCCCTAGACCTTTGAAGATGGGAGAAGGGCTGGAGACTGGGTTCAATTACCAATAACCATGATTTCATCAATCACACCTAAGTACTGTAAAAAAAAAAACTGATTAAAAGGACCAGGTGTGAAGTGCTTCCAGGTTGGTGAATCAAAATGCATTCTCATAGGTGGAAACATCTGTCTCGCCTCCACCAGGACAGAAGCTTCTTTGTTCTGGATGCAAGCCTATACATCTCTTCATCTGGCTGCTGGTGTGCATTGTCTGATAAACTTTGTAATGAATTTGCAGTCTAGTCTGAAAATTGGTTGCCTGAGTTCTGCAAACTGCAGAAACTCGGATTTTAGCTAGTCTGTCAGAAACACAGGGGTGCTTTCGTCTGGCACCCGAAGTGGGGCCAGTACTATGGGACCAAGCCCTTAACCTGCAGGGTCTGACACTGTCTCCAGGTAGATAGTGTCGGGACCAAGTTGAATTGTGGGACACTCAGCTGATGTTAGGAAGTGTATGGGAAACCACACACACACACACACACAGAGGAATTGGTGTCAAGCTTACACAAACACTCCTCCGTGTTGCTCACCACCACAGCAGTGCCTGGCCCTGCTTCCACACACACTCAGCACACACAGTCTGCCCTGGTCTCACCCAACTCAGCTGGACAACATAGCAACTGGGGTGTAATTCTAGTATATTCTGTATTGCACTGTATTGGATGTATATGTGTTTCTCTCACTAGGCTCACTGAAAGTTGGGACAAAACCTTATTTTTGTCTCCAGTGTCTACATTCTGCTTGACATCATAAATATTTGATTGTTTCAAGAAATCAATCTGATTGTTACACCTTCCTGGTGATATTTATTATTATGAGATTTCCCTTTTTATGTATGATAATAGTCTCTGTCTTAGAGCCTACTGAATTTAGCCACTTCAGCTTTCTTATGATTACTTTTGAATGATACGTCTTTTCCCATTTCATTTCCTATCAACCTTTCTTGTGTGTCCCTTGCAGATAGCATACAGTTGGGGCCTGTTTTTCTCTTCATTCTGACAACGGCTGCCTATTAATCAGCATGTTTTGGATGATTAATTTCCAGTATTGCTATGGTTGCGTGTAGGTCTGCCATTCTGCTATTTGTTTTCTATTTGCCCCACATTTGTTCCTTTATCTCTTGCCTTCTTTTTTATTAATTGAATCTTTTTTAGAAATCTACTCTCATCTATATGTTTGCTTCTTGTTGCACTTCTTGCATTTTTAAAGTAGTTTTTGTAGCTATTGTAATATATAGCCTTAATATTTCACCATCTATTTAGAATTAATATGATGTCACTTTATGTAAAGCGTGTATTACGTTACATGCACATAAGTTATCAACTTCATGATGCAGTATTACATTTTTTGGTTTAAATATTCATAACTATTTTAAAGAAGTGGAGAGGAGAATGGCTTCTCTTTTTAAAAAAGAAATCAATCTGAAAAAAACCCATGGCATCATCAACCAAGTAGAACTAAAAGAGAACCCACAGATCACCTAGTCAAACACCCTCACTTCCACTGAAGAAACTGAAACCAGGAAGCAGGCGGCTAGGCCGAGGCAAAATACGTGTGTGTGTGTGTGTGTGTGTGTAAGTAAAGGAACTCCAAGCTTGTGCACACCATACACATGAATGTCTCACATTTTGGGGATACTTGGATTTACAGGAAATAGCGCAGGTGTCATATCCCATTTTCTCTTTTATTAGCCTCCTGATTCGGGCTCCGTCTTATTCCAGCCTGGCCTGATTTCTTTTACACTTTTGCTTCTCGCATGTAGCTGGCTAGCATGGACAGTGCTTTGCTCACATGTGAAATCTTCTGCCAGCCTCAGAGGGCATCTCGAGGGCGGATGTTCCTTTTGATCATCATTTGATACTCTCTCAGCCTCATCTGGGTTATTAAGCCATTTGGTCTCCCAGGCAACCTGAAAGCAGCTCCTGGACATTTTAACCCAAAAAAACAGACAGATTTGAGAGAAGGAAAAGGTGCCAGCGTCACACACTCAGAAATCCGTGAGCAGTCTAGCAGGGACACCTGCCGGGGTGGGCTATCTCTGTGTGCTAGGAGGGCTGCCGTTGGGGCGAGGAACGAAGGAGAAAATACCAGTCATATAGGAACAAACCCTTTCTTCTGCCAATGAAAATGATTTTTTTTCTGCCTGAAACCTGGGCTAGTGTTTCTGCACAGGTTACTCCATCGAGCCTGACGCAGATTCATCTTGATGAAAACACTCAGAGAGCCGTGAGGTCCAGTCCGTGCTTTCCTGAACGTTCAGAGAACCCCTTTCCGAAGGCATCTTTCAGCCCCGCTGCCCTTGACAGTCCGGAAGTGTTCCCCAGCCTTCCTGCTTGCAAAGCTTCCAGTTCCTTCCGGGCAGTAACTTCTCTTCCTGAGTTTCCTTTTAAATCTTGCTCCTGAATTCAGCTCGAGGGTTCCTGCAAGTCCCCAGAGAGAGAACATCAGACGCTGGGATTTTGTAGGGCCTCCCCATTCATAAAACAGGAGCCATTTCCATGTGGGTGTCTTACTCCACACAGGAAAAAAAACAAAGGAAGCTGCCAGACTAGTGCCTCCTCCATTAAACCCTCCCCCAGAGGAGGGTGGGGCTCAGCTGCCTCAGAGGTGTGCGCATGGTGAGGGGAGGGTGGGGTAAAATATACTCCAAGCCTCCAGGTCAAGCAGAGTCTTTGATAATCAGACACGGTCTTCAATTCAAGTCCGAGAGTGGCCTGAAAACCATTTGTTATTCTTTAATACTTGTTTGGTAAGGAGGCGTGGGGTGCAGGGGCCCCACACAGCATGGCAGGAACAGAGCTCAGTACGTGCCACCCAGGTGTGGTGCAGCGAATGGGGCGAATGGGGCGCACGCGCCTCCGCGAGACTGCCAGTATGCCACCGCGCTCAAGTCACGTGCGTGGCGTGCGGGAGTTTCCCTGGGTACTCCCAGTTCCACCATACTTTGCAGGACCTGGGACTTCTCCTTCGGGTTAAGTCTCAGGTCTCCACGCAGTATGGCACCTGCTCTCGGCTAGTTCTCTGGGCCACCAGGAGTCAGTGCTCCCGTTTCTCCCCCAGGCTGTGCCCTGTGGTTGATGCCCCTGGAGATGCTGCTGCTGCTGGGGCTGTTGTCCTGAGGTCACCACTGCGTGTCCAGTGCATGGTCCCAGAGCTGATCTTCAGGGGCACTGACCCTCATTGCCAGGAGAGGCTGGGACCTTGCCGATACACGGAGCTTTCGTGTGCCCCCAGCACACTGCAGCGGGAAGTCTCTCCCCTTGCACTGCATTTCTGCCTTGTCATCTTATTCAGGTCTTCCTACCACCCCCACCTCATGGGGCACAAAAGTGTGTAAAGGGGGCAGAGGGTGCAGAGTAGAAGTGTGCTCAGGGGACCCAGGGTTGCATATTCTCTTCTCCCCTGGGATGCTGGGGAGCACTCCATTCTTTCCTCCTTTAAGTAAATGTCCCACCCAGCAGGAATGTCGGCCCAGCCTCCAGGGCAGTATTCCTGCGAAGGCTGATCCTTGCTTCAGTGCTGCTTCATTCATCTGAAATTCCCTATTAAAAATGTTCCATCCCTCATTATGTGAGATGAAGTTGATTGACACTGTCCAGCTTTAAGAGCATGTTTTACCACTTGTGAGTTCTTTATTTCCCCACCACAATCCCTATGTCTCCTGTCCCTTTCCCTCCTCTACCTGAACCTCAGAACCCTCAAGATGTGTCTTGATGTCTAGTAGGTTTTGAGTGTTTTACATTGTCAAAGTTTCTGTTAGATGAATGTTCGATAATTGTCTTTATCATTCTGGCTTTAGCGCATATAATTTTTTTTTTTTTCAAATTCCCTGTATTTTGTTGAAAATGGCTGCGTTATCTTCCTTTCCTGTGACCTACGTAGCGTTCCATGGTATTGCGTACACCATCTTTTTGGCAGATTCATACATTAAAAGAGACTTAGGTTGTTTCTACGTCCTAGCTATACAATGCTGTGAATATTGTAGGACATATGGTTTCATATTCTGTGGCTATATGCCCAAGTGTGGGATGGCTGGGACTATGGTATTTCTATTTTTAATTTTTTAAGGTAAATCCAGATTGAATTCCATAATAGTTTCATCAGTTCACATTTCCACCCATAGTGTAATAGGGTTCTGTTTTCAACACATCCAGGGAAGGTTTAAGACTCTATGTAAATACCCACTTTGGGAAGCCTTAGGAATGTGCCACTTATACATACTTCTTAAGTCACTCCTATGCATTCAAAAATTTCATGTCTTTTTAATCCATCTTAGAGAAATTAAAGAAGAAGTCTTCTGTGTCTGCTAAGCATAAGGATATTAGACCCAACACTAATCAATGAGTTGGGAGGAGAAGGCGGGGAGGGGCTGGCTAGCTGTGACATCCACTGCTACCCTCACCTGACCCAGGTCTTCAGAGGCGGGCCTGCTCTCTTCTGTCACCAAATGAAAGTCAGTAATTGCTGGAGGGAAATGGCCACCCCTAGCCAGGGAAGGCAGGAAGCAACCACAATGATGAGGCCTCAGAAGAGAGAGGGCAAACGTCAGGCAGCACTGACCATCACCCTGGATGCCAGAGAGGTGTCAGACCCTGTGAGAAATGAAAAGGGGAGGCCGGGGAGAGGAAGACCCCACCACCAGGAATTGCACAGAGCTTAAGTTTAGGAAGCGGAGACTTCGTAGTCAGTGAGCTGATTTCCAGTGTCATCAGAGCCACCACTTGGAGGGAGGGACATTTTTAGGGGTCACAATTACTAGGATGTGTTGATGGTATTTATATGCGAGCAATGCTACGCAAATATGAAGGACTGTCCCACGATAAAGTTTTATAAGTTCCTTGGGATATTGATGTTTATAATGAAGCTTAGAAATGAGCTCCATTTTATGTAATTTACCTAAATGAAAAAATAGTAATATTTTGAATTACTTAAATGCATACTAAAATTTCCAGGAATGTAATGATCAAGTTGTTTTATATGTCTTGGGTTTTTTGTTTTGTTTGCTTGTTTTTCAACTTCAGAAATATATGTCATTGACAGCAGTTCTATTCATTTGCCACTGGAAAAATTCAGTCTGTATTTGTTACCATGTAAATAATGATTTTACATATATGTGCAAGCTTCTGCATCCTCTTTAGGTCTTTTAGGGTAGACATGACTGATCATATTAAGCATAATTTTTTATTAAGTATAATATTTTTCTCTGTTACTCTAGAGTAATATATGGATTTTTTAAAGATTTATTCAGTTATGCATACAAGAACTGGGGTACAGTCCAGAGGTGAAGGGAGTGAGAGGACTCACCAGAGACAGAGCAGGGAGCAGAACAGGCAGAAACTGAAACACACTGCTGAGGGGAGCAGCGGGCAAGGCAGGAGAGGTCTGCTGCGTCAGATGAGTCACCTCTCCAGCCAGCGGCAGAGATCGAACTCGTGCTGCAGTGGCTGTGATTTGCTTCATAGTGTATTGCTTAACCCATTGTGCCACCAGGGAGTCCCCTATGGATACATATATATTTAATTCTATGAATTCAAAAGAAAAGAGGGTTTCAAAATATTTGTCATAAAAGCAGATGCTGCATTGGGGAGAGTTCTGCAAATGCAGGCCTAGGCTCGTGCTCAGTGCGAATGAAAACTGACCAGAAGCTCTGTGAGCTTCTTGTGGAGTTATGTCTCATCTCATTCACAAAGACTCCTGCCAGCCCAGCTGGCTGCTTCCAGTCAACTCTGTAGGTCCTTGGAACGGACTCAAGTCTTGAAACATTCCCTCATCAGCACAGAGCGCATGGCTTTCTCTCTTGTAGGCACAGACTTTCTCAGGAGGGTTCTTGAAAGTCATTTTTTCATTAGGGATATTCTAACTCCTTTGTTTTACCCCTGTTTTGATCCAAGAATATTTTGATATGGACAGAAGTCATCAAGCTTTCAACTATTTTTATTACCAAATAACAAATGAAACAAACATTCTGCACCCATGGGTCTCACCTATGTCTCATGCCAAGCAAACTGTTAAGCAGGTGCTTGAGGCTGATGGGAGAGTCTGTTGTGCTGACTTATTGGTAATAAAAATATGTTTTTGCATTTGTTTTGGGTCACTTTGTGTAGAATATCTGCCCCAAAGGACCTCACAGAAATACCTTTCTCAGACGTTCCACTCTCACCCTGATATCGTAACTTCAGGTTTTCAGGTCTAGTCTCCCAGCCAGGAATGGACCCCATGCTGCAGGGGCAGCGCTGAGTCCCAGCCACTAGAGGACCACGGGTTGGTGTCTCACGAAGCCACAGAAGGAACTCTGCAGATGCTCAGGCAAGCAGGCAAGAAGAGGCAGATCTGTTTAGAGAAAGAAAAAGTTTGTTGAGAAGGAAAGGAACAGAAATAAAGTGGAACTCCCAGGCCAGTGGAACCAGGCCAGGGAGGGGCAAGGTAGCTGAAGTGGAGTTGAACTTCAGAGAATATATACCTTCTTTCCCTAGTCACTCCAAAGCTCCACTAGTCTCTCTGTGATTGGTTGTTTCTAGGTGGTCTCATTCACTCTACCACATTACATCCCTTATCATTCCTTTGTTCTTGAAATGTCTCTTTCCCTTAGTCCCAGGACATTTGCTAGTTCCCCTTGGAATTTTGTCCCATCTCCGGATCTTCCTTTATCTCTCTTGCCATCCTTATCTCCAAAACTTAGTTCTTCTGAGGCCCCACCTGTCCTCTCCCTAAAGTGCCTAGTCATTCCTAACCTGCCCTTGCCTGACCTAGGCCTCAACCCCAACTCCAGAGGAAATAGGGCTGAAAAAGGGAGCATTGCCAGTAACCCTTCTTGCTGACCTCAGAGGAGCCAAGTGAAGTGATTGTTCTCCTCCCCTATCTACCTCAATGACTCTTCCCTACTTGCAGACAGTGGGCCCTGGATAAGGTTCAGTGATTCTCATGCTGGAATCATCTGGATTGCTTTAGAAAAATGCATATGTGTGGATCCCACCCTAAAGATCTGAGTTCTTTGGTCTGAGGTGCATCCTGGGCACTGGGAGTTTTTAAATCCCCCTTGGGTGAGGCAACGCGCAGCCTCAGTCAGGAACCTCCACCACGGTTGTTCTCAGCAGCCCTGTCCAGCATGTCTCTCCTCGGGCGTCTCCGTGTCTTCTAACTCCAGGAAGAAGCCTTTGGCGATTCACTGCCAAGCACAACCATTCATTACTCCTTAATAAGATGAATTTGTGTCACCAACAATAAGTCATCGTGTTTCTCTGCCTCTTCCGCTCCTGACAAATCTCTCTATGCGTCATCCTTTTCTTCTCTTCGAACTGATATTCTGATAATCACCATTTTTAAAAAGGTATGTTGGTCATCTTAAGATTTTACTGGGGGGCTGGCGGTAGTCAAAGAGTGGCTGAACAGGCTTCTCCTGCCTCGCCCTCTGCTCCCCTCAGCAGTGTGTTTCAGTCAGTCTGCCTGTTCTGCTTCCCACTCTGTCTCTGGTGAATCCTCTCACCGCCCTGGACTCTGGCCTGTACCCCAGCTCTTGTGTGCATAGATGAATAAATCTTTAGAGAAAAAAAAAAGAGAGTGGCTGAAGGGAAGAGAACTGATACCCAACACATCAGACTGAGCTCAAAGAGACTTTGCAGAACTAGTTGACTAGAGGCCCCCCTGGAGGTCCCCGGTCCAGGTCCTGGCTCTGGGCAGGGTGACCGAGAGGGCTACAGACAGGGCTGGCATGTGTGTGTGCAAAGCCACGGAGACACTGCCCTCTCTCTAAGAGACTGCCACGCGTGATTGGCACTTGTGCTTTTCGGGCCAGGCACATGCACCCAGCTGTAAATCCAAGCGAATTTCCACTTGTTTTATGTTCACTGGTATTAAAAAACATTGTAACACCTGTCATGGAGTGAATTATGTTTCTCCAAAATAGATATGTTCAAGTTCTAACCCTCAGGGCATCTCAACAAGAACTTATTTTGAGATAGGATCGTTCCAAATGCAGTTAGGTAATTAAGATATGGTCCTATTGGAGCAATCTGAGATGACGCCTGTCCTTACAGAAGGTGGCCTGGCCTGGTGAAGACAGACACACACAGAGAAAACGTCACATGAAGAGGGAGAATCAGAGCTGTGTGACTGAGCCAGTGAGGCAAAGCCAAGGATACAAGCAACACCAGAAGCGAAGACCAAGGCTCAAAACAGAGCCTCCCCTGCAGAGGTCAAAAAGTCCTGGCCCCGTAGATGCCTATAGGTTTGGGCTTTCTGACCTCCAGAACCGTAAGGGAATAAATTTCTGTTCTTCCAGTGGTGCACTGTCACCGCAGTCCAGGGAAACTAACACAAGCCCAGTTATCGTGCCCGTGTTGGACGGAGGCTCTGGCCCCTGGGAGCTGATAGCACAGACCTGGTGTCAAGCAGTCCTAGTCCCACTCCCGCCATTGAGTAGGCGTGCGATTTAGGATAAACAGCCCAACAGCTTTGAGTCTTGGTTTCCTCATCTGTAAGACAGAAATAATAACAACCTTCTTCATAAAAGTGTTACAAGTCCTGAAACAGAGACTGTCTAAGAAGCATTTCCCCAGGACCCGGCAGTTTCAGGACCTCCCAAAGCACAGGGGTCTCGAGCTGGGAACCAGGATCATCTCCCCAACCCGTGCAGAAGCGCTGTGACGAAGCCTGGGTTCTGTGCAGCAGGCTGTCTGTCTGGATGACAAAAGACAGAGGCCGGGCCAAGTCTCTGCCCTCTCAGGATGTTGTCAGGGTAAAGGAGGTGATGTGTGGAAGCCCTGGAAGCGAGCAGCCACGTTTGCATCAATCACCATCTTTATCTTTCCATGGATTCGTCACTGGCCATTTTAGAGCTTCAATAAGACAGATTTCAGCAAGAAGGCAGGAGCTGTGTGCTGGGTGTCACTTCACACCCCAGGCATCTGGCTGTCACGCAGCAACAGCAAACCCATTCACTTGGGTCTTACTGCTTAATTATTGCAAATTGGCATGGCTGCGGGCACCTTGAGAGCCCTTGGACACGCACCATACGTTTCAGGCAGGCAGGCTCTCCTGGAGAGGAGACGGCCTGTCACTCCTGCAGCTCCTCGCCGCTAAGTGGTGGATCCACTCCAAGCTCTCAGCCCCAAATGCACAGGAAGCAAACGCTTGGCACTCAAAGGTGCCAGTGCCACGCTCACAAGGGAGCAGCCTGTCAGCCATACCGCCCAGCATTTGTCACCGGTGGCAATTTCCGGCTTGGCGATGGAAAGAGGCCAGGGGACAGGAGCCAGGCAAGCGGCCTCATGTTTCCCGCACAAGTCAGCTTGTATAAAACATGTAGAACCCCACAGTTCTCACCTCCAGGCCCAAGTGAAGACCAGTGTCCCTGTCCATCTTGCTGGCTAGGTCCTTGACCGGCCAGGGCAAAGGAGAGTTTGATCAGAGCTGATGTTACTCGTTCCTTCCTTCAACAATCAACCAATATTATTGATCATCCACTATGTGCCGGGGCTGTGCTCAGCCCTGGTGACACGGAAATGATGGAGAACGGGAGGCCTCCTTTGGTCAGGTGAGAGCAAGACCCGGACTGGGACAAGGGATCAGCCACCAACGTCAGGCAAGGGGTCGGCTTCCCTGAGCCTTCCTAAGCCCAGGGAACAGCCACTGCTGTAGCGCCCTCTGGAGGCTGGGGTGCTGGGCGCTGTTCCACTGACAACTTATTTATGACATTCATTTCACAAAATTTATCAAAGATCTAAGATGGGAGGCACACAGTTCTGGGAGCATGAGTTTCACTAATGAAATTCATAAAGGTCTCAACCCTCACAGAACTGCAACTAAGACCTCCCGAGAAATTCAAAATTTGTGCTCTGAACACTTTCTAATCCTTCGTGACCTGAAATTATTCCACTGAAAATGGGGTTCTACAAAGTCCAGCTGGCCAACAGGCAAGCCACCCAGTCTGCCCGGTGACTCAGGACATGGAACTGTCTGCTCCCCTCATCTGCTGGCACCATGGACTTGGTCATAGGTAGAAGGACTGAGTCAAAAGCTGAGGTGAAATGCTTTATTGGCATGAGGAGCTAGGGGAAGATTCTTTTTGAGTGCCAGATGCCAGCATGTCTTGGCCCCAGTTCTTTTCTAAGGAACAAGGAAAGTATCTTGACTTCTCAAAATCCCAATGGAGCAGAAGGGTAGACAATATACTCTATCATAGACTTCCACCTTGGCTGGAATGGAGTAACATCTCTGAACTTTCTGCTGAAGAGATTCCATCCTGCGTGGATGAGTAGGCCTGGCACAAAAGAGAATCCAGCTCCTGCTTGAGGCTTTGGCAAGACTACCCCCTCCCGGAAAGACTGGAGGAAGCTGGAGACAGTTGACACTGATGCAACCTATGAAATCCTCTTTGGGAAGAGGAGCTGAGAATGACGGGGCCAGAGGACAGTGCCCAATGTGGGAGCCTCACTAACACCCTAACCCCAACCTCTCCCAGTGAGCCACTTCATGCCTGGGATCTTTGCTTTTCCCCCTCCCAAGTGCCCATAACAGTGCCTGGCACCTGTTACTGACAGTTAACAACTGCTGTTGCACGTGAAGGATCAGGATTCTATAAACATTATGAGCATGTGTGACCTTTGTAATTTCTTCACAGTTATTTTCATTTTCCCAGCATGTTGCCCAGCTGCACTTGGCAAGAAAGCCTTACCATAACAGGGCCCTAAGGACAGCCGAAACACTGTTTCTCTGCTGCCAGTGGGGAATGGATGAGAGAAGGAGTCCCCAAGAGTGAGCAGCCCTGAGTCTGGAGGAAAGGCAGCAAGTGAGTCTTTCCGTCAGCTGTCAAGAAGGGGTGAGAGCTGCACAGTGGGCCTGGAGCCTGCATTGGAGAGGGTGATATACTCTCTGAGCATCATGTGGTAGGAGGCCTACCGCGAGGACTGGCAGTGCGCTTGGCACATAGAAGGATCTCATTTATTTCCTGGAAACATCATGTAGTACCATGGTCAGCAGTTTGGGCTGTAGGGTCTGATGACATTGGGTTCAAGTCCTGGCCATATGCCATTATATCTGTCTGACCTTGGGTAAATTCCTTCCCCTTTCTAGACCCTGTGTCTGCCCTCATCTGTTGGGTTGAGATTAATATGAGACTCGACTTGTAGACATTCAATATCTCACTGTTGTCAGGACTGTGGCTGTAAGCCCCGCAGCCTGGTGCACAGCACAATATAAGTACTCTATAAATGGGAGATTAGATGGGACTTTTTCCACAAGAGAATATTTAGTATATCATCCTAAATTCAGTGGCTTAAAAACAGAAAGGATTATTCACGTCGCTCATAGTTTCTCTGGGTCAGAAATTGACAAATGACTTGCCTGTGGGATTCGGACTCCAGGTCTCTCATGAGGTTGCCTTTGGATGTCAGCCAGCGATATGGTCTCATCTGAAGGCTGCACTGGGGCTGGAGGCTGCTCCTCCAGCTGGCATCTTAATGAGAGGTCGTTCTTCTCAACACAGGCCTCTCCACAGGGCTCCCCAAATGTGCCCAGGCCAAGTTATTGGCTCTCCTCCGAGCAGGTGACCCAAGAGAATGAGGTAGAAGCCTTTCTCCCATCGTGCCCAGCCTGGAAAGGCACATATCACCAGCACCACTGTGCTCTGTTCCTCTCACAGACCAAGTCAGTGTGGGAAGAGGCTGCACAGGTTGAAGGCCAGGCAGCAGGGTGCCACGCAGGGCCATCCTGAGGGTTGACCACCACACATTCCACCTGATATTTGATCTTGAACCTGAGAGTTGTTCCATCCAGCCCCTGGTAACTGTGTTGCACTTCGACCTCCATCTGCTCATTTGTAAGATGAAGTACAAGGCTGAGTATCATCTAACTAGTCCTTTCAGGATAGTGTGAACCCCCTAAGAGTAGGGGTGGCAGTTTCTTCACATCTTTATCCTCACAGTACCTCCATAAACATTAAGGGAGTGAATTAAAGATTATATGTTGTCTGACAAGGAAACTACAGTTTCAGCTTTGTCCTTGAGTTCTTTTTAAAAAAAAAAAAAAGATTTATTTATTTATGCATACAAGAGCTGGGGTGTGTACAGGTCAGAGTTGTGGGAGGTAAGAGGATTCACCAGAGACAGTGGGGAGTAGAACAGGCAGACTGACTGAAACACACTGCTGAGGGGAGCAGTGGGCAAGACAGGAGAGGTCTGCTGTGCCATGTGGGTTCCCTTCCTGGCCGGGGATTGAATTCACATTGCTGTGCCGTGGATGCTTCACAGTACAGTGCTCAACCTGCTGCGCCACCAGGGAAGCCCCGTCCCTGAGTTCTAATGAGCCAAAGATTCAAAGCCATGCAGATGCGGAATTTCAAGGGTCCAACACACAGCTGGACACAGGGCAGGAGCCCGGGCTGCTGGGCATGGATGCGACCGGCAGGGACCTGAAGCAGCTGGAAAGGGGCCCTTAGGGCATGGCTCTGCTGTGCCGACCCGTGGGCTGCCCCTGGACTCATCCTGCCTTGATCGCATACATTGCCAGGCCAGGTGCACAAGGGCAGTTTATTTAGAAATTAAACCCTTCCGTAGTATTGATTATATCCAGGTACGAGCACTGTGAACAATTTTTGCTTTTCTTTAGAGGACTTTTCCATATTTTTTCAGATTTGCCATAAAGAACATGCATATATTTAGATGGGAGAAAAATAGGGAAAAAACAGAAACCTAACTCAGTTTGTCATTTTCACTGTGCTTCATTCCACAGGACCCGGGTCCCGCTCTCCTGCAGGGCGCGCTAGGTTCGCTTGCCTCACTCCCAGGTTTCCTCTAGGTTTGTCGAAAGCCTGGATGAGCAATCTGTGAAATGGGAGGTTAACGTCTCATTTTGCAAGTTGTTTGCAAGGACTATGAGACATTCTGGACAGATGGCTGAAATCTGGAAATGAGCAGAAGACACTGTAAGGACAGATGGTCAGCAACAAAGGACAGAGAATGAGCTGGGCATCAGGATAACCCTGACACCCCCCAAAATGGAGTTGCTGCCTTTATGGCCTGAATAATTGCTCCCATTCTCTTTAATGGATTATGCCAGAGGGGACCTGGCACTGCAGCTCATGTTTAATTATTGTTATCATTATTACTGTAATGACTAATATCTAGAGGATTCTGCACTTAATGCTTTGCTACTGCAGGATAGCAACATCCCCAGCATCACACTGGTAGAGGACAGAAATTCCAATTTTTCATGAGAGACCACTGGAAACTGCATTAACACCACTGAAATCCTGAGATTCACCAAGCCCGACTTTAATAAGCATTTTCCTCCTGTTTCTTTTCCTGCTCCCTCTCCAGAAACAGCTTCTCAGTGAAAATTGTCATGACAACCTGGAGAGAGGACACAGTGCGACAAGCTGCGCGCAGGGACAGAGGGCCCACATGTCACAATGAAAGGACTGTGATGAAGGACATGGGCCAGGCTGCCTTCGCTTTGCAGAGAGCTGGGAATCTAAAATCACAGGGCATTTTGAAGGTCACGTTGTTTTATAAATGGAAAGCTGGGTGAGGGGCTTCACCAGGCAGTTGCTTCCCAACTCCAGCACGGGCTGAAGATGAGCCGCTGCACCAAGCCAGAGTGGGGCTGTAATTAGCCTGAGTGTTGACTCAGGGCCTCCGGGCCCGCTGCCCCTCCCTGCCCAGTGCATTTATGGCTTAATTGTGCCTGACCTCCCAGGTAACCTTTGTGCAGGAAGTAGAGGAGAGGCTCTGCTCTGATTCTTCCTACCCAGAGCCTCGGAGAGAGCAGGTTGTTTATCACAGAAGAGTTGTGAAGAGCTTTTCAAAAAGCCTCGCGGGCTATTTTTGGGTAGCGAGCTTCTGCATGGCACAGAACAGAGTGTGCCTGCCTGACCTCTCCCTTCCTGGCTGTGTGGGCAAACCACTTAACCTCCAGGTTCTCTGTCGCTATCTATAAAGTGGAGATTCTCCTCGGGAAGGCAGATGGCTCATCCACCCTCTCCCCAGATCCCTCAGACCAGATCTGTGATTCTAAGAAATTGGCTCAAGTAGGACCAAAATCCTGTGCAGGGCCTCAACTCCTGAGAGGACCTAGGAGCCCAGCTCGGCCACCTGCACGCTGTAGGGCCTTGGGCAAGTCACGGGCACTATTCAAAATGCAATCTCCTTCATTCCCAGTGTCCAAGGCCGTGAACCTAAAGATCAGTTTCTCTCACAGTGTGCCTAACCCCCCCACCCAAAGTCCATCAGCAACAGTTCTCCAAAAACCTCTCCAGCTGCCAATTCCCCTGCATCTCCCCCCATTACCACCTCCCTGACCTGGAGATTTACAGCAGCACCCCACTGGTGGAAGCAGCTTCCACTCCTGCCCTTGGGCTTTGCAGTCTCCGCACAGCCACCAGGTGAGCCTGAAAAGCACAAAGCAGGGCACACTGCTTGTCTGCTCAGAATCCTTCAGTTAGCAGGTTCTGCTTACTCAGCAGCGGAGAGTACCTAGATTGCTCAGGTAATCCCCACCTACAGCAAACCTACAAGAAAGATAGCTGTTATCATTCCATCCCCACCTTACTGATGAGGAAATAAGCTGAGAGAGTCTTGCTCCAAATCACAGACCAGTGAGGGACGGTGCCTGGATTTGCAGCTTGACAGTTTGTCCCACCATCCACTTAACCCCACGGTGGACGGCTCAGATCTTGCACTGGCTCCTGCGAGCCCCTTACCACACTCCCCACATCCTCTCCTCCACTCACCCAGGCCGTCCTAACTCAGGCTGAGCAATGTGACTTCAGGGCCTTTGTGAATGCTTTTCCTTCAGCCAGGTCTCCCCCGACTCACTGCCAGATGGAAGCCTCCTCCTTTGCACCTCCCTTCCTAAATACCACCCCTCATAGAGGATGCCTGAGCACCTAATCTAGCTGTAGGAAGAGAGGGAACTTTCTCTGGTCTTGTCATCTCTCTGGGAAGTCTATGAGATCCACAAGGACATGCTCATATCTGTTCTTTCCCCATCGTTCACGCTGGCACAGAGGGTGCTCGCACTTCTGGGATGCACAGAAAGTGGATGTGTGTTGATGGTCAAGTTAGCGGAGCTCAGATAGGGCCCAAAAGAGAGCCTGATGCCCTGCCTTGGGATGCCCAGCACCTCTTGCCTGCACACTTACCTTCTCCAGACTGCCAGGGTGGGGTACTGTCAGTCTGGAGAAGGTAAGTGTGCAGGCAAGAGGTGCTGGGCACCCCAAGGAAGGCATGGCAGGGGCTGGAGAAGGGGACCAACCACCTCATCGACACTGGGGAGGCAATAGCTCACACGAAGTCAGGATCGAGGAAGATTGGAGAGTCCGAGACACCGCCAGGTTTCAGGATGGTTCACTGAGATGCAAACAAGACGGCGCGGGGCCGCTCAGAAAGCTAATATCTGCGTAGAGGAAAGCAGGCCAGCTGAATATGGAAAGTGCCAGCTAAATGATAGTCAATGTCATTAAGGCAGAAAAAAATACTAAAGGGGATGAGGGCAAAAATACTGCTGGAATTCATTTAAGAGGCTGAGTTGTTTCTCCTTGAGAGAACAGCACAGTTGTGCATGAGCAGATTCCAAAACATGATGATGGAGGCAAACTGAAATCTCTTTCTTCCACCTCACATTAGATTTTTAAATTCAGATTGATTGCATTCATCCCAAAGTTAAATTCATGACATTTACCTAGAGTTCAAAGGGGGCTCTTATTGAAACCAGAGCTAGAGAGGCTGGAACGTGGATACCTTCCCAGTCAGGGCAGCTCAGGTGTCACAGGGCAAAGGCACGGGCGAAGGAGTACCTGGGCCGCCCTACCTGGAGCTGTGGTCCCTTGCCTTGGACTTCACTTTCTCCCACAAAAGGCAGGGAACATTCTGGGTCAGAGTTCCTAGGCATTCTGCTATGGGGCCAACTAGTCCTAGGGAAGGGAACTTCCTAGACTTCCCTCTTGGCCCTCTGCTTAAAGGGACTTGTAACTAGTCAGCCCAGACTTAGCACAGTCTCATCTGTCCCGTCATTCTGTCTTCTGAGCTCAGCGTCAGCACACACTATCCAGTGTACGAGACCTTTTATGGAACCCGGGGTGGTTTAGGTGAGACAGAGTAGTTTAGCTGTCAGAAATTGGTTTGTGGCTCTGCCCTCACCTCCAGAACCTTGGACACAAGCAGGTGTCCTCTCTGGGCCTCTCTTAAGACCAGACTCATTAGACTTTTCATCTTTCAAATAAGAAGGTTAGATGAGAAAAGCAGACTTTTCTCAATGGGACTTGTTTTTTGATTTAAAAAAATGTTTGTGGAAACTTATATTTGTAAAGTTAAAGTTAGTTTGGAAATAAAATCTGAAGTTCAGAAACAACAAGATTGAACAAATATTTTAAAAAACTGGACTCTTATATGGAACTTCAATATCAAAAGCCAACAGCACTCTCCCCGCCACATGTGACTTAGCAAGAAGGCAGGAAGAGGGTCCCAGAACCAAGCCATGCCAGCACCCTTATCTTGGACTCCCAGCCTTCAGAACAGTTATAAAATCGTGTCTGCTAAGCCACCCAGTCTATGGTATTTTTTATACAGCACAGGCTGACTGTACAGGGCACGGTGCACCAGCTCACTGTTCAGCACAAAGCTCAGAAGAGACAATGAGAGTGGCTGTACTTGACCTGTCTCTGACAGAACAGAGAATTTACTGGGATTCCAATGTTTTAAATTAAGTATGATTGTACTTTTTATGAGATGCATTTACTCAAGTTAAAGAAATCTCCTAAGAAAACAATTCTACTGCCTGTTCCTCCACTCTGATAAAACTGTAGAGACACTCCAGAGACTGAAGTCAGCAAGACAATATTTCCTGTCTGCAGTGAAGAGCCCTGTGGCAAGACACAGAAAAAATAACCCACCCACAAGAGTCCAAATTCCAAATCCACCCGCATCATGTTTACAAGTTTCTGGAAGAAAGAGCATGCGTGATAGCCTGAGGCTTAACCCCTATGCCACAAGGGAGGCCCCACATGAAAGAACTGCCTGACTACACAGTTTGATGCTCGTGAATACAGTGGCACTCTCTAGGATAAGAAATTCAAATAACCTTTGGTCCTTACAGCCTCCCACACACAGATGGCTCTGGCTGAGTTGACTTTGTAAGATTTAGGGATCACTCTGAGGTTATGATTATGGCTCTTCATTTATAATCAACCAAGGATGTTAGAAACTAACTTCTTCCAACTAACTCAAAATGTTAGAAGTTAACCAAATGTCCCCCTTTTCTTTGTTAGAAAATGAATTATGTATTCTTTCTGGGTATGTAACTTACCTGTATAAACAGACCAAATCTGGGACCATGGAGGGGTAGCAGTTTCTCAAGGAAATCTGATGACAGTCTTCTGGGCCTAGGTCCTCAGCTGAGTTCTGAATAGCCTCTTTATGTTGTTGTTGTTTTAGATTTATTTATTTGTGCATACAAGAACTGGGGTACAGGGCAGTGGGGTGGGATGCAGGCAGGGGGAGAAGATTCACCAGAGACAGAGTGGGACGAAGAACAGGAAGACTGACTGAAGTACATTGCTGAGGGGAGCAGTGGGGCGAGGCAGGAGAGGACTGCTGCTCCATGTGGGTCAGCTCCCTGGCCGGGGATTGAACTCATGCTGCTGAGACTTAACCCCTCGTGCCACCAGGGAAGCCCCAAATACCCTCTTTAATAAGCTTCTTTTATAATCCTTCAAAGAAGAGGAGAAAAAAAATCAGTAATAGTGAAACAGCAATGCTGAAACAGAGATAGACAGGTCCCAGCTCACCTATTCATTTCCCCCAAAACTTTCTTTACCCCCATCACTCCAAAGAACTTCCAGGAACCCAGTCTGAGACCCGCTGACTGAGATGCTTACTAAGCTCCCTGTTTGCTCCTGAGCAGTGCTCTCGGAGCACTGGGTTTCCCTGGACTCCCCCAGAAGCCTGCTGAAAAGCCAGCACAGCAAGAAGCTTCAGATAGAGCAAGTTCCTCAGGCTCCCACAAGATGTCCACGGTCACTAGAAGTCTGGCGGCACCACCTTCACTGTGGAGTCCTCACAGGAGGTCAGAGAGTTCACTCATGTTCTGGCATGCCACCAAGCATCAGCAGTTGTCTGATGCTTGACACTCTTGAGTCCCAACCAAAGGGTGTGAGGAGTTGCCCCTATAGATTCAGCATGCTCGGCACTGCTCAAACACGGAGCTTTCTGCCTACATGCAGGGGCTGATAAATGAGCGTTTGTTTTGGCACGTCTTGAGCCAGATACCCCTGCTAAATTGGAGATTGAGTATCTGCCCCACACACATTCGTGGAGAGGAACACCTGCAGTGGGGGAGACAGCACCACTTTGTGGTTCAGAGGCAGCCAGGCTATGGAGTCAGATGGTCTAAAGTCAATCCCCCAGTCTGTGTTCTCATTTGTAAAATGAGAGGAATAATCTAACACCCTAGATTTGTTGTTTAGAGAAATGAGAGAGCATATGTACAGCTACATTATTATTAATATCACTTGGACCTGTGTCCAAACAATTGCCCTGTTAAGTAGGCATCACATGCAAAGAGCACACAGAGCTACAGAAAACCCTGGAACAGACATTCCTTAATCTGCATTTCCTACCTATCTGTCTGTTTTTGAATGGTACATTCTAGTTAGAGAATGATAGAGAAAATTTGAGGTTCAAAAAGATATTATCTGCCTGCTTCCAGATAGGATTTACTATTGCTTTGAAAAGGCACTTGAACCAGTTTATCTTAATCCAGTGTGGATGAGCTGATTCAAAACTGGTTTTAATCTTTGGGAGGACTGGCCCACTTCTGATGCACTGTTATGTCTTAGGTAACACATCAGCTGTCCCTGCCAAAGCCTGGGCTATTATTTATCGAGCCCCTCTTCCTTATAGGCCCTGAACTCAGATGTTTGTTTCCCCCCATTGTGGGACGATGAAAGGTCTACTCAGTTTCTCAACTTGGCACTTAGAAGTTGGCAAATGCCTGAAGAGGAAAGAGGTATTAAAAGCTCCCCTCTCTGTAATTCTCTTCCCTCCTCAGATTTGGATCCTCCAGTTCTGACTGTCTTGGTAGCTCTTTGATAATTTCAACAGATTTTTTAAAAACATTTGTTCCAGCGTTTGCAATTGTTCTCAAGGTGGTAGTTAGTCTACCATATTGGCCATGAAAGTCTGTTTGATATTCACAATCATTTAGGTAGTTTTAAAAATTTTTCTGTTTTCCCATGCTTCACTAATTCAAAGAAGGTCTACTAGAATAGTTGAAGTAAGTGGGACTGAATATTTTACAGGCTATTTTAGCATCAAATTCCTCATGAGGCAGAAAGATAAAATGCAAGGAAGGTGTGTGGTTATGGATTCAGGTGACTCATAAGCCAAAGCGGTAAGGTGAGAGAAGGCAGGTCTTCTCAGAAGCTGGAGATGTTCTTAGAAATTGAATTCTTAAGAAATTTTTCTTCAGCAATTCATAGACTAGTATGATTAATGATAATTTTTCCTCCAAATAATACAGTTTAGAAACGAGGTGAGAGAGCCATCTCCTGGTAAGAAATATGGTGATGTGTTAGAGCTTTGTAGAAATTCTTAAATTGTATGTAACCCCCTGGGTGCCTGGGAATCTAGGGTTTGGGAAAGTGCTCCGATTTAGTGGATTCCCACCCCCATCTTCACCTGACTTTCAACGGATGCAGCTCTCACTTTAGTATTTTATACACTGAGTTTCTGAGAGTTCGTTCTATAGTATGGAATCTGAGAAATTGTTTCACCATTAAACAAGCTTGAAAATCCTTCACTGGGTTCAACAGCTTCATCTTATAGAAAAACTGAGTGTCCAAGAGAGGAAGTGAATTTCTTACAGCCATACAAATTATTCTAGAAAATCCAGGAGAAGCCTAGCTGTACAGACTTCAATTCTAGCACTTTCTATCACCCATACTCTCTCGCTTCAAGACTCAGTTTCCTTAAAGGTCTTTGCTATCAGAAAACATTTCTTTTAAGAGCACCATTCTATACTTTTTTGTAGAGCTTCATGGCTTTTTCTTAAAAGGGATATGATGTGATTGTGACCCCTACCATTTCATTGATGGTAAACTAAGGCAGCAAAACTAACTGCCCCCAGGGAGAACTGTGCTTGCCCTGGCTCTCCTCACTTCCCATGAGACAGTGACAAGTCACACCACTTGCTGGTCCCAGCTTTCTCTTTGGTGTAAATGAGAAAATCAGGAGGCTGAAAATCTCTGCACTTTATTGTGGGAGATCCTTCAGGGAATCCACCCTGAAACTGTGCCACAGTTCTTCAATCTCTTGGGAAGCTAATGATTTCCACAAACCCAAGAGAGTTGCTACACCTCTGCCTCAAGGAAGGCAAATACATAACCTCCGTGCTATGGGTTGATTTATCCCCCCCACACACTAATCTATTGACACCCTAACTCCCCAGCATCTCAGAATGTGTCTTTATTTGGAGATAGTCCCCTGTAGAGGTTAAATAAGGAAATGAGATCCCCAGGGTGGGTCCCAATCCAACATGACTGATGCCCTTATAAGAAAGCAGCACAGTGTAGAGACAGAGGGAGAAGACCCCAACACTAGCAAAGGAGTGAGGACTCAGGAGAAACTAACCCTGCTAACACCTTGATCTTGGACTCCAACCTCCAGGACTGAGAAAAAACAGATCTGGTTAAACACCCAGTCTGTGGTACTTCGTGTGGCAATCCTAGTGGACTAATAAAATCAGCAAATTTCCTGCTTAAAGAAGCATGGTTGCTCTTTGGACAATGTCTCTATCAATAAATTGGAGAGAAAGTCCCCCCTAGAATGAGTAAGATGATAAGGTCACTAGAGAACCACAACCACCACGCTGGGAAAGGTCACAGCACATTCCCACACATCCTCTGGCTGTTGCTTATCTTTGCAAGGACTAGGCTGAGATGAGACAAGTCCTCTGTGCCCACCCTCATCACCAGCTTTGGAGCCTGGGGTTGCTGAGATTGTTGAAGAATCCCACTCTGGGCAGGAGCTAAAGTCATAAAGGTAGGACTCCAAGAGCAGTTGGCACTGCATTTAGAAGGAAAATTAAAGTGTGAAACCCATTTTTTGTTCTTTAGTGTCCTACAGTTTCCATTTCATGGGCACAAAATGAACTCAAATACCATCTGGTGAAGTCACATCTCTGAGATCACAATCATACCTGCCTTAGGGCTAAAGGGATGGATGGATACTTTATCACTCAAGAAAAGAATAAAACAATGACTTCCAGTATGTGAGATACGTGTACAAATATGTGTACAAATCTACAAATAAAGCCTTTGCTTAGGCAAGAAATTGTTGGTTGATCTCGGCTGATGAGAACATCAGCAGTAGCTGGCATGAACCGCTGCCTGGTTCAAAGACCGTCGAAGGAGTATGGGCTTTGGAGCCAAACTTGGTGGATTCAGATCTGGCTCAACAGCTGTGTAACTCCATCTCTTTCATGCTAAGCTTTCTGATCTGTGAAATGGGGATCCATGGGATGTGAAGAGTTAAAATAATGATGTCCAGCATCGAGTGTTCAGAGTATAGGTAGCTTATTGCTTTTGAAGTTAAAATGAACGCCTTCTTCTTGCCCCATTACTGAGGCCACAGAGGGGTCTATACACACCAAGCAACTTACTGATATTGTGGACTTGCTGAATATTTTATCCAGTTTGTTAAGGATGAATGGGGCTCTAAAGGTAGAGATTATTTTTGCTTGGTTTAGAAGGACCAGAGGGCAGTTTCCACACATGATGTCACAATGCCTAAGTCCCCTTTAATGATGAGGTTGCATTTGAGGAGTACTGAGAGTCCCCTAATATACCAAGGCCCCATTGGTAACTGTGCTCTAGAAGCTGAAGTCCTTTGTAAATTAACCTAAAGGAGGGGTCTAGTCAATGAGCAAGAGTCACTAAGATCATATTGAAGAGAAACTCCAAATCCCTAATTAGACAGGAAGGTAGGGCCAGCACAAGGAGAGGTTCTCCTTCTTTTAAAACAGAGCTCACTGCTTTTCTGTTCTAATTAAGCAACAAATAGAGTCTGTTCTTATGTATGTTGGTGGTCTTTATATCATTACCCAAGGTAAGAGCTGCTGAGACTCTAATATCCCATAATTAGTCTCCCACTGTTGTTGGTACTTAAGCCAGACAAAATCCAACCTGCCTACATATGAGGCATAACAGACGACTGCTTGTATGATAAGATCTGAGAAAGCCCCAGAGGCTGGCCTGCCTGAAAATATCATTTCCACATTTGTGTTAGCCACAGCCTCCAAGAGACATTTGTCAGAAGATACATAAATCTCCTGAGAGCTGTGTTGACCCATGATCACTAATTCCTACCTTCATACTACTAGTCCACCTTAATTACAGAGAGTTCAGCTGGGAACATAGGACAAAGCCACTGATAGAAGTAAAAGAGTCAAAGAAAGATGGTAGACTGGCATTATCTGGGATTGCTTGTTCTCAGTGGGATACCAGAGTAAGCCCTTACCTCTCACCATCAGTTTTGGGTTCAAATCTAGCTCCTTCACTTAATATCTCTGTTAATTGAGAAAAGTACTTAGTGTCTCTAAGAAACAACATTGGCAAAACACAGATATTTCTACCTTGTGGTACTGTGAAGATTAAAGGAGCTAATGTAGAGAAGTACTGGAACAGTGCCTGACACACTACAGATGCTCAGTAACTATTAGCCTCTTTCCCTCTGTGAGTATATTATGCCTTCTGCTTTCTCATAATGGTAACTTCTTCCAAATATATTCAATCTTGCCTTTAATTTTCTTTCAATGACAGTTCAGGCAATACCTAAGTGTCAATTTACCTGCACCAAACCTGGGTTGAACATTGAGGCTGGTGCCACCATGCCAGTAACCCTATGCCATGTACTGGCAACACAAATGAAGACAAATGTAATGACTTTTATGTCTTTTTGCTCCCCAGGTACTATCCAGGTGGGCAAATAGGAAGACTCCAAGGTAGAAGTCTTTTTAAATAGTTAGAATCATATGGGCCCTTATCTGTCTTTGCAAAACTTGCATTTTTAACTCTAAAACAATAGAGTTAGTTTTAGTGTTAGTGTTAATTACAGTTAGTTTTAGTATTAATTTTCTATTTCACCATGGAATGATATGAAAAGTTATAATATCTACAATCTATGAAGACCCTGCTGTTGTGAAACATCACATTTGCCACTAGGAAAACAGATTATAGATTAATCTGTACCCTCTTGGAATTTACAGTCTAGGTGGGGAAGTGGAAATTATGTATAAGAAGAATGAAAGAATATCAAGAGGAAAATTTTTAGGTGGCACATGAAAAGTGCAGGTGGTGAGTCTGAGAGGAGACCAACATGTACTGTCAAGAACTTAGAACTGGAGGAAATCCAGTTGCTGAGGTAAACTATAAATCAACACAGAAAGGGTCAGGATGTAGAGAACGTTTCCTTAAAAAGAGAGAGCATGACTCCAAGGCAAGGAGACTTGGTCATGACCTGATAGAAGGCATTCATATACAAGGAACCAAGGTGTCAATCTGGAGGATTAGTGGGTCCCTAAAAAAAAAAGAAGAAGAATCAAAGAGAGAGACATGGGGGCCTCCCTGATGGCACAGGGGTTAAAGTCAGCACTATGAAACTATCACCAGCCACTGTGGCATGAGTTTGATCCCTGGCCAGGAAGGTGACCCACATGGTGCAGCAGACCTCTCTTGTCTCACCTACTACTTCCCTCAGCAGTGTATTTCAGTAAATCCACCCGTTCTGCTCCCACTCTGTCTCTGGTGAATCCCCTCACCCACACCAGACCTCTGACCTATACCCTAGTTCTTGTATGCATAAATAAAAAATAAATCTTTAAAAGAGAGAGAGAGAGGCCACAAAGCCAGCGGTGATCCCCAAAAGCAGGATCCCAGTGGGTACAAAAATCGTCTAGTGAGTAATGAGGCAAAAATAGAACTTCAATTCTTCTAGATTATCCTTTAAAATTTCCATATACAGGTCTACTTTGTTACTGGCAAAATACATTATTCCAATAGAGTATGATCTATAAAAAATTAAATAGATTTATCAGGTGTTCATGCTCATGGGTTCTGGTGGAACCATGATGTAATTAATTCAGAGACCAGTTATCGTTACATTATCACATACATATTGAAGTCCTGATACTGGGAATCCCCAGTATCTTGGAATATAATGGTATTTAGAGATTAGATCTTCAAAGAGATAATTACATTAAGATCAGATTAGAGTGAACCCTAATCTAATACCTCTAATGTTCTTAAAGGAAAGGAAATTTAGACACAAACCAATATATTGGGAAGACCATGACATAGGAGTGGCCATCTGCAAACCAAGGCATCATTGCATACCAGCCCCACTGACACTTTGATCTTGGGCTTCCAGCCTCCAGAACAATAAAAAAATCAATTTCTGTTGTGTAAGCCACTCTGTCAGTGTAACTTGACTATGGCTGCCCTACCCAGTGCAGACAATAATAGTGCTGAGCCCTGCTGGAAGGGGAAGGGAAATCTCTCCCACCTGAATCAAATCCTTGCTTCCTGAAGTAGTTCTTGGGGTGTGCTGACTTCTAGCCTCACTATTCCCAGTCTACTTCCTGAAGGAGTCCTTTGTCAGTAACAAGGATGATCTTGGGTATGCCCCTTCCACTAACACCAAACTGCCCCTTGCCCAGCTTTCTCTTGCCCTGCCCCTCTCACCCTACATTTGACTGTGGAGACCCATGTTCTAGTCCCTACTAGGACTTAAGTCTGTGACTTATCCAATTTACTAAGTAAGTTGGTGACTGAATCTAGAATGGTGTCAAGATCCAGCTCTAATGATTTAATCTTGATATAATTTTAGTGAGTATATGTTCTCAGTGTCTGCCAAATGACTTTAAGACATTTTTGACCCAAGTCCCCCTCTTCTACAATGAGCACCCACTAGGGCCTTTAAAAGATAAGATTTACTGAAATTTCTAGTTGCCAATATGTGTCTTTCTTTCCCCTAAGCCTTTTTGCCTGGAGTTAATTTGTCATATTACTATACCCCAACTTTTGTAATTAACCTGGTTATTGCAGAATCAAAAACTTTCAAGTGGTACAAGTGTCTGTTCTAAATTAGGGTCACAGGTTTGAGAAAGAAGCTATTTAAAAGAAGTTCTAAGTTTACCAATTCTACATAAACCTATTTCTTTCAGTCTAATCAGTCATATGCATCATTATAGTTTTCTTAGTAATTGACATATACTGTATTTAAAGTATTTGACAAAAATGAAGATGCGATATTTTGGTTACAATTGGGACTCCTGTGGGAAATAAACTTAAAAAATAAGGAAGTCTTCCTATGAGGTGATATTGATCCCATGAGACATAGCAGACGCTGCTGTGAAGAAAGTATACTCTGTGTGTGTGTCTTGAGGCAAGATATTTCAGTTCCTTGATCTCACTTGCCAAAATGAAGTCAAAATCGCTTCCTCACCTGGTTGGTGTAAGCACCGTGTTTGCTACACAGTTAAAACTCTGAAATAATAAATAAAAATAATTTTTAAAATAAATTTAAAGTTGCATGGGATAAGGCATAAATCTTTCATTAAGATACTGTGACAAAGTGAGGTGCAGGGATATTTAATGAAAGAAGACAATAGCAGCTGATTTTTTTCATGCCATGGGACAAGTGGTTTCTTTTCTCATCACAGAACTATGGGTTGGTCAGAGGAAAAAATGGGGATGATTTCAGCAAATAATAACCCAAAAGTCTGAATAAAATTTGCAAAAACAATTGATTTTCTTCCCCAGGACTGGAAGTGGCGCGGACAGTTGGGCAACAAAGGAGCAGCGGTGATTTTCTGCTCCATTTCTACAACAGTAACAAAAAGATGATGGCAGAAGACAAGGCCAAGTGGAAATCTTCATTTCCTTCCTTGGGATAGAAAAACACATCCATTTATTAAGTCTTTAAGGACTGAAACCACAGGTTGCAGCAACAAGAGCTACAGAGAAAAGATGAGTTGTGTTGAGCCAAGTGTATGTGGCAACCAAAAGAAAAGAGGGTTCCCGTATGGAAAAGCCATGGCCTGACCAAGACAAAGAACTCTCATTTACATTCGAAATGCTGACATGAAGTGTGTTTTCCTCAGCAGATTGGGGAGCTCCCTAAAAAGGGAAGATTAATATGAGTGGGGAATATGAACTCTCTCTAGCAAACCATGTCCATTTTCTGCCTGGGGTGAGCTCTGAGTAATGAGTGTCTCTTGACCTTGGATTTGAATAAACTCTGTCCAGTCCCTCCACTTCCTTCCCAACTCTTCCCATCTTGGTTTAACATGCAGTGAAATCTCAAGTGCTCAATGTCTCTGAGCAAGAGCTAAGTCCACCTGAATTCATTTTACAAAAAAAACTGAGGTTTGCCCATTTGAATCTCAAACATTTGTTTATGTAATTTTTTAACATTATTTGTAAAAAATTTTTCAAAAATAATGTCTGACCTGCCTCTCCACATACCCTGCACTTCAGTGAGATCCAGATGAATGAGAACAGAACACAACTCACACACAATGCATGCCAAGCAGCACCCCAGCTTGTTGCTTATTTCTATTTCTAATTCGAGGTCATCAGTGTGAGTATTACTAATGGAAGGATGTCTCAGGAGAGGCTGACAATATGGAAGAAAAGGTTGGAGAGAAACAAAAGGCTAAATGTTCTTTGAGTGTTTATCTGTAATTTCTATCCTCTTCCCCCTTTCACCATTAATATACTAGTGCTTGTTTCTCAGCCTTCTCTACACTACCTTGCTCACTTGCCAATGTCTTCCCTGAACCACAGAATTTTTCACGTGACTGCCCACTAGCAATACCACAGTCCCACTGAATAGGTAACTCAACTTACACTCAGACAAGCACCTGCCCAAATTCCCCAAACACTTCCTCCAACTCTCCCCATCTTGGCAACTATATCCTTCCAGTGGCTGAAGTCCCAAAACTCAGAATTGTCTTTGACAACTTTCTTTTCTCACTCCTCCCCTCCAGGCCATCAGCAAGTCCTGTAAGCACTATTTTCAAAATGTGTCACTTCTCCCCAACTCCAATGCTACCACTTTGGTCCAAGCAACCACGTCCTTCTTCCTGGATTATAGCAAAGCTAGTTAGTTACCTACCCTCCCAAAATCTAACCTTGTCTCCCAGTTCTCAAAAGAAATGACAAAGTAATATTTTGCTGTGACCTGTTGGGCCCACACAGTCTGGATCCCCATTATCGTTCTGACTTTGCCTCATATTCTCCCCCATCATTCATTGAGCTTCTCCCACTATTTTTGGCCATCTTACTGTTTCTCATATTAAGCCAGACACGTTTCTACCTTAGGGCCTTTTATTTGTCACTTCTTCTGTCTAGAATGCTACCGAACTAGATAAGAATATGATTCATTCCTTTGCTTTAGTTCCTTACTCAAATACCACTTTATAGTAAGGTCCACCTGGCCACCCACTGTTTGTTTTTCTCTCCTAACTCTGCTTTATTTTAACGCATTGCTCACCAACATAAGATATAGTGTGCTTGCATGTTTTCTTTACTGTCTGTCTCCACAAACAAAAACATAAGCTCCATAAGAATAGGATTTGTTTCCTATTTTGTTCCTTATTATATTCCTAGCCCCTAAAGTAGTATCTGGCACATAGCTGGTCATCAGTAAAGATTTTTTATGTGAAGATTTTGTTTACTGTAATTATTGAACACATTTCTAGAAATGTAGGACAGTAATTATGAGCATGACTCTTTTAAGTCAGATTAATAAGGATTCAGAAACCTATTCTAACTCTGTATTAGTTGTGGGACCTAAGACAAGACACTAAAGCTAGTAAATAAAATTATTCTAAATGGAGTTTTATCATATTAGTTATGACAATAGACCAAAAAAAGCATGACATGGACTGAGCACAGAATCTAGCAAACTACAATCATCCACACATGTGCGTTGTCATGAGCATCACCTTCATGGCCCCTGCTGTGGGAGTGTCATCTTTTGCCTCTAGGCCACAAAATTCCCAACTTACCTCCCTGAGTTCAGTCTTCTCCAAACTCTAATGTCTTCTACACACCAGATCTTCCCAAACATAGATCTGATTGTTAACAAGGATTTTCAAAAATCCTTTCTCCAAAAATGTAGCAAGAAAATGGCAATAAATTGTCAAATCAAATTCTTCAGAAATCTGGATATAACCAAGACTTTCAGTAACCTGGGAAGTTGGTAAAAACAGTGAGATTTATGATGTTTTGTTTTTTCTGATCTCCCCATCTCCAGTTCCATGATTGCTTTGAAAGCCATACGTTTCTGTAAAACCAGAAAATTGGCAACTGTCAGGAAGTTAAAATAGGATTGGAGCTCCTTTAAAGCATTCCCAAGGAACTGCTATTACACTGTCTTTCAGTTAGTCGCCTGGAAGACTCACCTGCAAGCCCACCTTTCTTCCACCTGCCTTGGAGCTCATGTGATGCAAAAAGCTTCTTTTTCCAGAAGTATCTGTCAAAAAAAAAAAATCAGAGGTAATTGTTTGACTGAGGCCCTCAATAACATTTGGGACAAAAAATTTACTAACCAAAAAGGTTAAAGAGAAAAGCTGAGGAATAAATTTCCATAAGGACTTTGAAAATTTCAACATATTCTTGGAGGTCTGGAAGGCATGTGCAGCGGCAGGGTAGTGTGTGTGCTCATGAAATGTCTGAGAAGGCCCTACACGCTCCCCTCTGACTGGCTTTGAGGATCTGTGCAGGAAGAGCTCAGGCACAGTTGTCAATTTCTTGGCTGCATGTTGAAGGCATGCTCCACCGTGCACACAGAGCCCCTGGCAAATACACGTGACTTCTTAGGATTTTAAGGAAATCTCCGCCTATCTGTTAGTTGACCACTGACCAGCTGAGAATTCATTTTGTGCTCTAAACCATGCCTATTCTTACTCTCTGACCCTAAAATATTCTGTTCCATGAGACTTAGTATGGCCTCCCCACTTCCTCTTTTCCAACTTAATTCTGCCTCATCAGCTGGTCTTCACTTAGATTGTCCAACCTCAAGACATTTCCCTGGACCTCACCTGACTATGCAAGTGTCTCTTCTGAAATCATACACAGAATCCTGTGGCTTTGTTCCTGTAGCAAATCTAGAGTAAGGGAGTAAACAGATGTTGATTAGTCTGTCTCTCCTCCCAGTCCTGGAAGACAGAAACTGGCTTGCAGGCTGCCTCTTGGTAGCAGGGACACAACAATTGCTCAATAAATGACCTCAGGATAAAATAAAGCTCTGCACTATTTGCAGAGCTAATTTTGATCATTTTATCCCAGTCCTAATGAGGACCCCTCCTTGGTAGAGAAGGGATTAATAACAAAGTGAAATCTTCCTGAGACTAAAAAAAAAAAAAAAATGAGCTCTCCATTTTCAGATCTGTTTGCAAACTAAAATGGGCCTGGCCAGTCCTGTGCAATCTGTGCACATCAACTATGGTGTTGCTCAGAGACCCCCTCATCACCTCCACAGCCTAAAAGCCACAGTCCTGAATTGGGACAGGAGATACTGGCAGGAAGGAGACATGGACCCTCGTCCATATGGAGCGCAAGTGTCCAGTGAGAAGAAATAGCATGGGCGAGCAGACAGGGTAACATCACTACCAGGAACCCTCAACTCAGAGACAAGGAAGTAAGGCGAGCAGGTGCGAGAACTGTGCTCTAGGACTAACACCTGCAGGAGTGATAGGAAGGAAGAGCTCCTCCCTACAGAAGAAGCTGGAAAAGGCTTGGAGGTGAAAATAATGCAAAGTGTGGGAGACTAAGGAGGAGAAGAGTGGGAGAGGCAGATAAGGTCCATTGGGAGGAATTTAAATATCATGCCAATGAATTTAATTTTTCCTGTAGCCAATTGGGAGCCACAGAACATTTTTGAGCCAAGGAGAAAATGCAGTGCATGCCAAGTGGTGTGTTAGGAAGATTAGCCGGGCATGGTTGCTAGAGGGGTAGCGGGTAGGGGCAGCAATCCAGACACCAGACAAGAAATGTGCAGCAGGAGGAGAAAATGGTGGGAGGTGGAGTGTGGAGGGGACTCAGTGTGTGCCAATTACTGTGCAAAATTCTCTGTATGTGCCAACACATGCAACCCTCACTAACTAACCACTGAGGTATTACTCTTACTTTACATATTATTGAAAATGAGTGTTGGTGACATTAAATAATGTGCTGCAGAAATGGCAAGGAAGGCAGAACATGGCCCAAGGAGTTATCTCTAGCAGCTTCACTCTTCACCGTTAGACAAGTCTACGTGGGAACCACCTACATGTGTCTTTAGAATATGTGTGAGCTGTTTGTTAGCTAAGTGGACAGTTTCTCAGCCAGGGATGACAATGGTAATAATTATAAAAATAACAAGGGCCATCCCATTTCATGTGCTATGTACTAGGTGCTACACTAACCACTCACAAACACGACAGGGACAGACTTATTCTCCATCCTTGTTCTGCACCCCTCAGTTGCCTAGCAGTGTCCTCTGCAGCACTGGATGCTTCATAAATGTTCGTGAGCTGCTTGAGAAGTCACGAACTGATGCTTTCGGAGTTCTCACTCTTTCATGCATCATTTCAGTAGGCTTCCATTTGGATACAGCCACCATCCACATCACCCCTGGTCCTCTCACTGACACACTGCAGATGGTTTTTAATGGACCTGTTTAAGGCCAAACTGGTAGGCAAAGGCCCAAGTGACCATTTTTAAAGATGATTCAACTGTGAAGTGGCAAATTTTTGCTTGTATTCAATAATTTTAAAAGGCTCAAATATGTTGTATAAGCATATCTCTATAGCCACTCAAGGTTAAAGAGCTTTCTCAAGGTCCCTGTCTTACAGCTAAGAAGTATTATAGGATGAGAATTCACTGCATTTCATACCCTTAAGGTGGCATTCTGACCTGACTTTGGAATAAACAGACTTAAGACAATATTGCACAAGAAGAAACAGTTCTAGTACATCCTAAATTTAAGAGCTTTTAACTTTGTCTTTTTTCTTCTCTTGTAATAATAGTGTAGTTTGAGCATGGAAATAAACTGGGGGGAAGAATGGTGTCCTTTGTTTGCTAATGTTTTTTCCTTTCACTCACTATTGTGAAATGTAATTCTCTAATAGATGATGTTGAATAGTCTCTGTTAACCTCTCTTAAGGCTCTGTTGAGCATGACAAATGTGTGAATTATTACTTTTCAGTTTTCATTGAGAAGATAAAACATTAATATATTAAATTTGTATTTTAATCAAGTTTTTCTACAAGGTCTTCAGTTTTTCAGTGTTGTCATTGACAAATATGAGTTACCCGTTTTCCAACCAATGCTGACCTCTCCCTTTACATGTAATTGATGCCCGGGCAGTCTAGGTTCTCAACGGCTGCTCATTCTCCATTTGGTTTTCCCAGATGGTTGAGGTGGTATCCGGTGCTCTTCCCTCATGGGCTCTCTCTTCTAACTCTGTAGACCACAGAGCAGTTGAGTGCCCTGCACAATTCAGAGGAGTGAGGCCTGCTGCTTTTGAATCAGACACTTCTCTCTAGAAGGAGTTCCTTAGGATGTGTCAAGCATTACAAATTCACTTCCTGTCTCTGCCACATGTCATGGAAAGTTTTGAGCTGTGAAACAGCCTGTCCTTTTATCTTCAAAGCTGAAAAGATCTGGGATCTAAGAAGGAAATTACTTATTTAGATTGAAAAAGACAATTTGATTTTAAGATGGTTAAATACAGGGAGGGTTACCAAAAAATGAAGACCAAACAACTTTTAGCCTAATAAGAACCCACATGTTTATATGCCTGCTGGTAACTCATTAATAACACCTAAAAACCAGGCACCAAACCATTGGAAACTGCAATAATGAGGTGCATAGTGAGTAACCTGAGATTTATTATTTGGGAATAGCACTATGAGCCATGAAAAAATGTTGACATGGTCCAAACTTACATGCATAGATACAGGTGAATATAAAAATCTGCATACAAGGACAGAAAGAGAGAGAGAGAGAGAGAAAGAGAGAGAGAGACTATAAACCTACCAGTGTTTGCAAAAGTTACTTACTTATCAAACCAATAAGGCTTTCACTAACCACCATGGTCTGGCAGAACTCTGTCAAATTAGTTTGGACAACAATGATTTGGTATTTTATTATTATTATTAGGTTATTAAATTACTAAATAGGTGACCTTAGACAAGGTCACCAATCTTTCTGAGTCTCAGTTTCTTAATGTATGAAATATATTAAATAATGCCCTTTATACAGGGTTGTTGACGAGGATTAGCAGATAGGAAACATTTAGCACAGTAAATGTAAAAAAGATGTTACCCATACACAACACTAATTACTATGATTTGTTCTTTTTTATAATCAGGGTATGAAGATAAGCAATTTGAGGAAAATGAATGTCAATGGTTTAAAGAAATATCCCAAGGCTAAAATAGTTATTGTTTTGTTTTGTTTGTTAAGATTTTTTTATTTATTTTGGGAGGGGCATATAATAAACTAGGGTGTAGGCCAGAGGTGCAGGGAGTGAGAGGATTCACCAGAGACAGAATGGGGAGCAGAACAGCAGGTTTACTGAAACACACTGTTAAGGATTTATTGAAATAAACTGAGCTGTGGGCGAGTCAGGAGAGGTCTGCTGCACCATATGTAGGTTAGCTCCCTGGCTGGGATTAAACTCAGGCCTCAGTGGTGATAGCACTGAGACTTAACCCCTAGGCCACCAGGGAGGCTTTAAGTAGTTATTCTTTTAAATATTGCCCAATCTTTTTAGGTTGTTGAGACTAGGGTGTGTGCGTGCGTGTGCACATGCGCATGTATCTAAAAAAACCCTGCAAAAATAGATATCTAAAATCTCTTTCAACATATTGAAATTTTATGCATAAAGGATATGACTTCTGTTTCCTGTTTTGTAGGTGAGGAGCTTGGAAGTCACCACTGCATCCTAACAACAAGTGAAAAGCTGAGCAGATTAAAGAATCCACAACTCTTCTAGGATCCAATAAGAGAGGAAAAGAGGTAGGGCAAACTACTGTCCTCATGGTTGAAGACACATTTGTTGCAAGGCAAAAAAAAAAAAAAGAGTGGAAGACAAAACCAGAGAAGGTACAAAGAACAAGGACAACAAATAAAAGGCAATAATGAATATGGTGTTTATCAACCCCATTATATAAATAATCACTTTGAATGCCACCTATCCAAATGCATCAATTAAAAGGCAGATAGTCAGAGTGGATAAAAAATACATTCAAACTATATGTTGGCTACAAGAAAGCTGCTTGAAATATGCAATCATGCACTGCTTAACAATAAGGATATTCCATCATCATGCCAACACCATAGGGTATACTTACACAAACCTAGATGTTATAGCCTACTACACACCTTCAGATAACATAGGGAGAGCACAGTGGACTATGGTGGAAGACTATGGATGACTTGGTGGTGGGAAAACTATGATGACCAAACCTGAGGGAAAAATCCTATATTGTGAAAACTATGATTATGATTTGTTGTTAATATTATTTTAAAAATTCAAAAGAATATAGAAGAAATCTCTGTACCTTCCTCTCAATTTTATTGTAAATATAAAATTGCTCTAAAAGTTGTCTTTAAAGATGGGAGAAAGTTGTTTCCAAAAAACTAGACAATTACTGAACTTGATGACTGAGCACAAAACCTAGCTAAGAGCTAAGGCAAAAAATGAGGAACAAACTAAATAGATTTCAGTATTGAATAAGAGGAAGTACATTTATGAGGATATTACTTTGAAAGCAACTAATCATATAGATATATCTATATAATAGTGATTTGACATGATTATTTCTAACATCTTTAAAATTTTAACATCTCTAACATCTTGTAAAGAAGCATCTTTAAAAGTCAGGGTATGGTCAGTTTATAGTTGTTCTGTGGGGCTCTTTAGGGCGTTGGTTTACTATAGACTGGATACAGCAGTTTTCTGGTCATTGTGTTGATGTTCTATGTTAGATGGTTTATACAGATACCATGAGAAAAATGTGAAGTGAGCACAAGAGCCTCAAAAGACTGTGAGTGGCATCGGTCACCACGGGCTCACAGACTTCCAATCCTAACTCCCTCCTTGGCATCTAGCTTGGATCACTTCCTTCATCCCTCCCTGTGAAATTCTACAACCATCTTTCTTGATACTCTCCAATACAGCTTCTTGGATGGTGAGTCACACTGGCCTTTTGTTAGCAAGTGACCAGGGGTCATGAGGGACCCCAAACAAAGGGAGTGTATGCTCTAAAATAGGGTCCTGCCATTTGTCACATAAAGACAAGGGAAACATACTCTTAGTGTGACAGAGCTTTAATAGAATTGGGGTGCATACAGAGAGAAGAAAGGACATTTTCCTAATTAAACACCCCAAATTACCCATTCTCTCATGGGCAAGTGTCCCACCAAACAGGGTTGACCCAAAGTGGAACTGTTGAGGCCTGAAAACTTGCCACAAGTCTAAGGCAGGGAACCATAAGAAAAGGGTTCTGAAGCAGGTCCAGAAAGCTAGAACAAAAGAAGGCCACATGTGCCTTCCAAATTCTCTATGTGTGTCTGCTTCCCAAGTCTCCTTTCATGTCTCCTTCCCAGCAAGTCAGACCACAAAAGCAAGAGCTCTTTTTAGTCCACCTGCCTTCTGTGTTCTGTAGCTTCTGTGTTCTATAGTTCTGTGTTCAGAGCTTCTACTGCTCAGCTCCACACCTACTGCCTGGCAACTAGCCCAAGACAGCTGCCTGTAAGTGGCAACTCCCTAACACTTTTATTCCTGTATTACTTGGTATTAATATGGCTCAAAATTGAAAGAAATTTCACTATTATCCACATGTTGCCTGTGCTCAGCATTCAGGAGTAGCATTTAATTAGAATTTATATCCATTTCTCATAATTCTTTAAACATGTTCCCTCTTTTGACAAATATATTCATATCTGATTCTACTTGGGGGAGATGGATGAGAGATGAAGATAGCCCTTTCTTGACCTCCACCCACCACAAGAGGTTTGTAGTTTCATATTCTGTAGTCCTTTATTAAGAAAATGATAGGTTATTTTTGCACTTTGCAAGAGTAAAATTGTACCATAAATTTGAATATTCAGTTTGCCTACCCAAGCTCTGCCCTACAGCAACTGGGTGAGAGAGAAAATGCACTTTGCAAGGGCATTTCACCCTGTCGGGTTCCAACACATTCAAGGCTAAAGAGACACCCAGAGTCCTCAAGTCTGCCCATGGTTCCATGTCTAAGATTCCAGCCCTGGTTACTGCTTGAATTTTATGTTTTGTCTTTGACCCAGACTGTCTTTGACTCTCTTAAGTCAATAGTATTATGGTTCAAAAGAAGTGGGAGAAGTGATGTGACTGAGTCCCTTTAAAAACGTGCAAGGCTGGGGAAATGTCGCAGTTCATGGGCTCACATTTGCAAGATATGACTCGAACTGGCAGCAGGAGCCGGGTTTATTTGCCAAGGGAGATTGGAATAAGGAAAGAGTTTCTCAGGCCACTAATAGCAGGCTGTCCTACCCCAGATAGTGTCCACAGTGTCCAGCAGTCCAAACCAAAAGCTACTGTCCCCTTGTCATAAACGCCTGGAACTTGTGTCACACTGGTAAGCAGTACTGGGATCCAACTCACAATGGCAACTAGAAGTAGTCACAGGTGGCACTGCTGACTCAGCACCACGACAGTGCAGCCAGCAGCAACCCAAGGGCCAGGCCGGGCAGCGCCAGAGAGCGGATATGAGACAGCGCTCAGGGATGGAGCCAGAGGACCAGGCATGGAGCGATCGCTCCTTAGAGATGTGGGGTGCAGGCCAGTGGCACTCCGGATGAATGAAGTTGAAATTGTCTTCCGAGGAGAAAGTCTGATGAGTTTCTCTGAAGTCACTGAAGGCTTATTTCCCCTGTCAGAGTACCCACCTTTCAAACCTAATTGATCCATTTTCCAAACCAGCTCTGTTTCAAGACTTGATTGGGGCTGGTGCAAGCTTGAATCTAATTGAGACCAGTGGGAGTTAGAACCTGATTGTTCCATTTTAAAAACCACTTTAGGGGCCTCCCTGGTGGCGCAGTGGGTTAAGCAACACACTATGAAGCAAACCGCAGCCGCTGCAGCACAAGTTCGATCCCTGCCGCCGGCCAGGGAGGGGACCCACATGGCGTGGCAGACCTCTCCTGCCTCGCCCGCTGCTCCCCTCAGCAGTGTGTTTCTGTCAATCTGCCTGTTCTGCGTCCTGCTCTGTCTGGTGGATTCTCTCACCACCCCCACACCTCTGGCCTGTACCCCAGTGCTTGTATGCATAAATAAATAAATCTTTAAAAAAAAAAAACCACTTTAGGGTTCAAAACCAAAATCCTGGTGGTGTGTCCTACCTGGCCTGGCAGGACTGTGTCCACACCCAAACTGGAGCAGGCAGGGCAGGCTCTTGCATCTTGTTCTATCTAGTGCTGTTCCTGCCACTTCACCGCATTGGTTGAGGAGGGTTTGAGGCATGTGACAGGCAAAAGGGCAGTTTTCCCAACTGACACCCTCTGACAAAATCAGGAAAAAATAACTCTGCTTTCAACATCAAATTCTGCCAGCTTGAGACAAGTTGGGGGAGGAAAGTATAGTGAAGATCAACTTCCCAGGGAGTAAGAGCCACTAGAACAGGCAGAAGTTCTAGACTTACAGTCACTATAGCAACAGAAACAGAGCCCCCAAATTGGGTGGTGTGTGTTTTGTGTTACCGAACCTGGGTTTGTCATCTTTCAATGATTCCCTTTACAAATCAACTGGGAATTGGCCCACCCTTACTTCTTTAATAGCTGCAGGTCACATTTGTTTGGTTATTTTTGAAAACCAAAGGAATGGAGAAGTAGCAGACCCTGCTGTGTCCCCAGAGGGTCTTGGCTGCTCGAGGCGCAGAGCAGACAAGGTTGGCGTACTTAGCCCATACACCTCAGTGGTGTGGGAAGGTCTGCGAGCACCCTCCTGACAGACTTCTGTCCAGCAGAAAGTCATCCTGGGGCTTGCTTGTAAAGCCTGAGCAAGCATAATGGGAGAAGTGTGACTTCCTGCTACTGTGACTGTTTGCGCTGGTACCTTTTCTACACATGTATCTTCCATCCAAAAGGGTCGGGTTTTTTACTGGGGAGCCAAGGTTATCAAGTGGCAATGGACTACAGCCTCTGCACTATTTTCTACACCGGACCTGCCAGGCACCACAGGGTATCTCCATCTAATGACACCACAGGGTATGTCTATCTAATGACACCCCAGTCACTCCCAGCCAGTTCCGTTGAACACGCTGACTGCCGCCGCAGAAACTTCTGTCCACTGGTGCTGTCAGAGATAGTAAGCCATTTCCTAGAAAGAGGAGGAAACTCCTCTCTACCATTCTGCCTGGCCAATGCAAATGACACTTCAAAGAGGCCCACATCCCTGGAGTGCACACGGCAATGGGATGTACAAAGAACTCAAACATTTCAAGTCTGGGTCTCTGCTCATATTCCATTCTGGTTCTTAGGAACAGGGACCCATGATAATGGCCAAGGGCAAAAAGTCTGGACCTGTGCTTAAAAACTAAAAATGGAAACACCATATAACCCAGCTCAAGGGATTGAGTGCTGCACTGTGTGGCTTTCGCAGCCACAGCATCACGTGCATTGGATCCTGGGCCAGGGAGGGGACCCACATGGCGCAGCAGACCTCTCCTGCCTTACCCGCTACTCCCCTCTGTCCATCTGCCTGTTCTACTCCCCACTCTGGTGAATCCTCTTACCCCCTGCACTGTACTCCAGTTCTTGTATTCATAAATAAATCTTTTTTTTTTAAATGTTATCCTATCAGAACCTTAAACATCCAAGACTGTAACACTGTGTTCTATTACTTGGACTTGACAGCTGCCCTCTCACAGACCTGTTGTGATAGGGTTGTGCCTTCAGGTGGTTCTTTATAAATTCTTAAAGGGAGCATTACACATCCTTACATGGATCATTCCAGCGGGAGCGTCTATTTATGGAATCAAAGACAGTCGGTTGAAGACACCGTATGTCTTACCAGAACTGAGTCTAATCATAAGAAACAGAATCCACACTGAGGGCCTTTACAAGAGAGTGACCTGAGCTGCTGTGGACAAATGAGACCCGACAATGCAATGGAAGTCAGTGTTCTCGGGAGTGTAGCGTAAAGCCAAGTTGTAAAGGATATTATCGACTCAGTTGGAAGGAACATGACATAACTCATTCTATTGATATTCAATTGCTTGGGTGTGACAGGGATATGGCGGTTGTATAGAAGAAGGTCTTCATTCTTAAATACCTGCAGAAGTATTTGGGTGTAAGAATTCATCATGTTTGTAGTTTATTTTCAAAGTGTTCAGAGAAAAAGGTGTGTGTCGGGGGAGAGACACACATACAGATAAAGCAAATACTGCAAAACATAAACAACTGGCGAATGTAGGTGAATGGGTTCATTGGACTCCTCTGGCTTTCCTATGGGTTTGAAAATTTTCATAATACCAAAGGTGGCAGGACTTAACTTCACACGAATGAATCTGGTTACCTTGGTTGGCTATAGGTAACCAGGTGGCTGGGGATTAGAAGAAGGCATTTACTCTTTTCTATGCCTTCTGAATTTTGAAACAAATAAATGTATTATTTATACCAAGAATAAGTCAAAATGTTTTAAAAAGACAAGTGGTTAATTAATAAGTTGCAGAATTGCAAAAAGCCCTTGTCTTAAGTCTTCTCAAATAAGTGATACAGAGTGTAGTAGTAGGTAATTTTAGAATAACTGAGCCTCAGAATACCTGCTTTTCATGTGACATATTAAAGTGTGAGGCTCGGGTCTGTGATTTATGGAGAAGAAAGTTGGCGCTGTTGACAGCAGCACTGCAGACGTGTGAGGGCAACAAGCTCAGATCTGAAGAACTAACAAGAAAAGGTGAGAGAATCCCAGAGAGACAGAGGTTGTTGCTAACCGGCAGGTGTGGGGTGGGAGGGATGAACTGGCAGTGAGGCATTATGGGAGCTGAGACAAGAGCAGGAGAAGGAGAAGGTTCTGGAAGTGCTAAGAACTAAGCTGCTCTGCCACGATGCTGGGACTCTCAGAGCTTGCCTATTGCCGCAGATATAGTTCTGTGTTAGCCTCCCACCCTGCTGAGCTAAGGAGAAGATCAAAGTAAGGGGGGCCCTGCAACCCAAAGAGCCCACCTTCTCCAAGGCTGTATCTCAATGGAGGTTTGCAGATATAGCACTGACAAGGGCATCAGTGTAAGTGGGGGTGTGAGGGGAAAGCAGCAAACTAGGAAATAGGGGAGGGCCAGCTATGGTTCTGTGGTTTCTGGGACTCAGAGGCTCATTCTAGCCCTTCTCCTTAAACTCTTTGGGAGGACACACCGAGGGGGCTGACGTTGGCTTCTTGATAACACATACTACCAGAAAGGGAAGGTACCAGAAAGGGCACTGAGCTCTTAAGCCTCTGAAGGTTTAAGAGTACCTCTGAAGAGTACAGCTATGATAAAAGAAAGATGTACAAGTCACACAGTGTACACCCTGGGTTGCAGAATTGTGGGTATAAATGGGCCAAAAAATAAGTTGGTATAACAAATTCAGTGAAATTAGGGAACATGAAAGTAATATGAAACAGGGAAAAGAAGTAATTGGATAGGGGGAAGGTAGTTTTTGGTGCCTGAGCGTAGGGTTAGAGAAATCAGGTCTTTCCACCCTCCCACCACTGTGATGATGGACACCTGTGGTGCTGCGAGCATTCCAGGGCGGGCATGCGCAAGTGGGCGCACCTAAGTTGGACACGGGCTTAAATGGGCGGCGTCATGAGGACGGACAGGGCCAACTAGCAGCAGTGAGAGCAGCGGGAGAAAAGAAGAGCAGCAAAGCAGCCGAGATGGTGAGATGCCAGCCTCCCGGCCCCCCGGCACCCATGCCTGCCATGTACCTGGCTAACTCTTGACAATAAAAAGTGTAAAAGCCACCGAGGGCTCCAAGACTCCCTTCCTTGACCCATCTGCTAAGAACCATCCCGAACCTTGCTCCTGTGCCACCTTTCCTGCCACTACACTGACTTACTCAAAGTGGGGACACAGAATGATTCTGAGACCCAAGGATATTCTCAGTACAGACTTTGGAACTCCAGCCCTTTGCTTCCTCCCCAGTGTGAATGGAAGCGATTATGGGAAAAACATTAAACCTGCCCTTCCTTTTTATGTTCAGGATGTCTTTGCAAACCTCAGAATTCTGATTTAATTAGTTTTTTATCACACATCTCATGATCCGCAGCCACACACTGTGCGTTTGGGCACCGAGGCGGAAGCTCTGCTCTGAGCAAGTTGCTTCTAAATCTCTGGTCTGACTGCTATTCCTTAGCCTAAAAACCACTGGCGGCTTCGTGTCAACAGAAGAGATTCAGAACGACATATGAGGCTCTTGATATCCTGATCCCAAACTATATCCCAAAGTCCTCTCCTGCTATGCTCCTCTAAATACCTTATAATCTAGCAACACAGAAATCTGAATCCCAGACGTCAAAGAGGCTCCTTCTCAAGCACTGATCCGATAGGCCTGTTATCACTCCCTAGAAGCCTCTGGAGAGGGAGAGGCAGGCTGGGGAGAGGCTGCAGTAGTTGCTTGGCTTGTCTATCATAGGAGGTAGGGCATGATTTCGTGTGTGTGAATTAATCCTCTTCTGCTAGACCCACACATTGGTTTTGCGTAACTTCATGGCTCTGAAAATGCTGGCGCAACTGCCTAGGAAGTCCTTTCCCACTGTCCACCTATTAGACGCCTATTTGTCCTTCAAGATTCAACTCAATAATAATTTTTCTCAGCTTCATTTCTCACCCCTTCTGGACTCCAGGCCCTTGTCGGTAGCTAGTTTCTCGTCTCCGTGTCACCACAGCTGTGATTTCAGGCTCATATCACATGAACTTTCGGCATCTATTTATGGATCCACCTTGCCAGCCATCAGCTCCTGGAGGCACAGTCCATGCTTCACTCTTCTTTGCATCCCCTGTGGGATGTGCAGGGCCTGTCGTTTAGATACCATTTCATAAAGTCTTGATTAATTAATTATATAAAGGCCTAAGTAGTTTATTCATTATAATGGATAATTATACATGACTGGAGGATCTGCCCAAGATGGGTCTTTGGAATCCCTGTCTTGAGGGAGGATAAAATTAGTTTAGTCTGGTGTATCCTCAAGGTGGGTCAGCACGATTATAGGCTTAATTACTGGCCTTGCAAAACTGGTCCACCATATGTAAAAAAATGAAATTGGACCACTATCTCACACCATGTACTAAAATCAACTCAAAATGGATAAAAGACCTAAATGTAAGACCCGAAACTATAAAATATGTAAAGGAAAACATAGGTAAAACGCTGCAAGACATACATCTCAACAGTGCCTTCAAGGTGGCAGTCCCCAAAGCAATAAAAATGAGAGAGAAGATAAATAAGTGGGACTACATCAAGATAAAAAGCTTCTGTACAGCAAAGGAAATTAAACAGAACAAAAAGAAACCCCACGGAATGGGAAAAAATCTTTGCACTCCACAAAACAGACAAGGGTCTGATCACAAAGATATACAAAGAACTCATAAGACTCAAGAAAAATAAAGTAAAAAACCCAATTAAAAAATGGGCAGAAGAACTTCAAAGACACTTCTCCAAAGAGGACATACACATGGCCAATAGGCACATGAGAAAATGCTCAACATCCCTCATAATCAGGGAAATGCAAATCAAGACCACAATGAGGTACCACCTCACACTGGTAAGAATGGCACATATTAAAAATAACAACAACAAATGCTGGTGAGGATGTGGAGAAAAAGGAACCCTGGTACACTGCTGGTGGGAATGCAAGCTAATCCAACCATTATGGAAGGCCATATGAAGGTTCCTCAGTCTACTAGAAATGGAACTACCTATCATATGATCCGGCAATCCCACTCCTAGGAGTCTACCCAAAGGACACAAAAACTGATCCAAAAGAGCACCTGTACTCCTATGTTTATCGCAGCACTATTTGTGATTGGTAAGATCTGGAAACAACCCAAATGCCCAAAAGTAGATGACTGGATCAAGAAGATGTGGTACATATACACAATGGAATATTATTCAGCAATCAGAGATGAGAAACTAGGGGCATTTATAGAAACATGGATGGA